>NW_019379587.1:4770204-5098803 GCF_000648655.2 Copidosoma floridanum
TTATGAATAGCTTATTTCCACGAGAGACGAGAGTCACATACATATAAATATAGAATGCCCAGCTAGGCGAGGGGCTGGAGTAACTTATTCTGTAGACGTAAGCCTGCCTTGCTAACTTTTCTAACAATGCAATTTTCATATACCTAATTTAGTGAGAGTACGTACTTTGGATTTGAAGAATTTCTTTGTGTGTTCCCGATTGTAGCGGTGGAGAGAGTTGATTTCAAATTACAGCCCTCTTTACTTAATAAACTACTTTGCAGAATTATCTACCTTGTTTAATGAAATCAAATGGCTAAACTTATTTCAAAAATTACCCTTTTTAAGTATTAGGCACGATCAATGAGTTTATTATTAGATTAAAAAGAATATAGCTACAGCATTGTTTATTCTATAGTAAAATATTGTATTGTTCAAAAGTAGAAATGGAAAACTTTTTTCCTGAATCAGACTAAACTTAATATAGATTTTAAATTTATTTTATAGACTAGGTACATGTTAATTTTCAACAATGTATCTATCATATTGCACCAATAATGACTCAATAAACGGCTAATGTTTTACAGTTTCTGATAATTTGCATGGATTTATTTGGTCGTGTGTTTAATTTAAATACACAAAATTACCATATTTAAAATCCAATATGAGCATAAGTCAAGTACGGGGTAATCTCATTTCCCAAACACACACGTGAGCACCGACGAAAACGTGTGCGATTTTGTCAGTACTGTCATAATGTACTGCGCTTTGTGGTAATTTTGTTCGCTCGCCGCTGTACATGCGCTTTATACTTGATTTTTTTTTAATGGCGTGAATTCCAAGCGAACTGTAAATAAATCTTCTGTTATACTGTTCATTCGTGTTTAATTTGCGACTTATAATTTGAATATTTATTACGTTTATGCAAAACAAAATAAAATAATATGGGAGTATTTCTTTGGTGAAACAATAATTCAAAAATTGACTTTATTTACATTTTTTTTAACGTAAAAAATTTAAACAATTACAACTCTCACTTTGTACTTTTCATATCAACTTTTTAGTTACGTAAACAATACGTCCAAGAGGCTACATACTTTAGAAGTCAGAGAAAACAGTCTTCAAAACTCATTAAAAGTTTTTAACATGGCTAACATAGGAAAAATATCTAAAAGTCTTTTTTAGATTTAGGAAATTATCAAATAACTTTCAATATCATATTTGAAGTCCCCAAAGACTTTTGAAGATATAATGTGAATTGACTCAATAACTTTGAAAGACTATTGAAATCATCTTATGAAATTACCTATAGGGGCTGACTTGTAGTATAATAATATACTATAGTGTACTAGTATAATTTTTTATCTCGAAGTATCAATCTTCATATAATTGTTATTGTCATAATCAACCCTGAAAGTCTTGTCCGTCTTTCCTAACACTCATCCATATTATTAAAATAATAGCGATAGGGTATGCAGTCAAATGTATGAAAAAAAAAAACTCAACAAACAGCGATGGCATGCATGTGAAATTTCGATTCGAAGCAAATCTCATCTTATAAAGCGATCGACACTAAAAGCTACTGAATTTCAAAATTCACTTTTTGTTTTTCATGCTCATTCTTGAATGGAGCATTAGGCTATGCCCGTAAAACCTAAGCGGGGGAGCGTGCGTGCCTGCTTGAATTTGTGCATAAAATACAAACACACGTGCCTGCTTGTATGCTCCTTCTTCCGCTGGGAGGGAGAGAGAGAGTTTGGACTACACTACTTCACTCGGGCCTCCGTAAAATAATTAAAAGTCTTAAACGCGGGGAGTTAGGCGAACGGATGGCTCCGCTATCGGCCCTCCCAATCAGCGATTTACCCGCTACTTTTCGCCTAGCTCCGTGTTATCTCTCTTTTTCTCTCTCTCAACTACACCTACCGCTGTTTTACTTCCACTACAAAGCTTCTCCGTCTGCCTTGACTGCCTGCTTCTACCACCACCACTAGAACTGTAGAAAAGAGCTGGGCTCAAGACAAACCCAACTGCCTGCGCCCTATTCCGCAATAGTTCGGGAGACAACTTAAGTCCGGAGTTTCGAGGAATCGCGGACAATTCAGGTGTCGCGTCGAATCGAGTTTTCAAAGTTGCGCAGGTATACTTACGTTTGCTCAGCTCCGGCTTTGGTATTATTTATCGTCACTGGCTCTTTTCTCATGACTTCTTTTTTATCCTTTCGAGTTGACACGCAGGGAAAGAGTTTGCTCCATTTGTTCAAGAGCTTTTTGCATTTGCAAGACGCATCGATTTGAGAATAAAAATAATGAATTTAGACCCGGCGTGCCTTAATGTTCATGTTGATTTTTAATGGATGCAGCGTGGCCGTTGTGTTAACACTGATTCTGCTTTTCTTTTTAGTCCTTTTCTCAATTAATTGCAGAGTCCATAACTTTACTATTATTACTGTTTATTGAAATATATCAAAAACTTGAAGCTTTCTTACACGTGGATTGAATCTGGAAGAGTTGAAAACTTTCATCTCCTGTTTAGGTTAACCTAAGCAGTGCCATATCCTTTGATGATGGTGATGAAAATACAAGCACGCAACGATTTAATGACTCGCAAAATTGTAACAAGCAAACTCTGTCGTGCTGCCAAGTGACATTGTAAGATCGTTACAGCAAAGTTCACTTAACTGTAACAGCAATTATGGACATTTAAAAAATATCTTTCTATTAAAGATGTGTTTAATGAAATGAACATCTGTACATCAATTATTAATATTAGTATTTATAATATACTTTATCTTGTATTAAAACTTGGTTGCAGTGACGTATACTTTGCATTTGATTTTCATCTTTTTTTCGGTCTCAAGAAAAAAATTTATTATAATGACATTCTGCGGCAAAGGCTGTATCATTAAGCACAAAGATCAAACGAGGGGAGATGGGAAGTGCGAGTCGCATCGAAACTAATGAAAGACCACGCGCGCTCGAACTTGCATTAAAACGTGCGGTTTTAACGAGCTCGCCCCGTAAACGCTTGCGTATTATCCCCCTCTCAAAATGTAAATATGAACTTTAAACACAGCCCGTGCATGTTTGACTCGACTTGTGTCCCTAAACGCGCTTTTCATCAATTTTCATTTCTACTGCGACGCATCATTGGACTCTTTACGTGCAATATGTACTTTATCGACTTGATTTTTAGATCAGTTTTCAATACAAAAGAACCCAATCACCGACGTTTTTACCGTCAATTAACGTGGCTTTCTGTCGAAGAGTTTAATTATATATCTGTACAGTGGTTGGTGCTATTCATGCCATGCGCATGTTGTGAGTAGAGCGTACGCGATCGTCAGTCATCCAATAGACATGACTATCAAAGTTACGTCTGTAGAAGATGCGCCTTATTTTTTATAGAAAACAAATTGTTATTACTAGAGTTACAATTGAAAGTTTCATCGTTTATCTTAAAATGCAAATCCTCTTTCAGAGAACCTAATTATGTCGACGAGGAAGAGGTAGAAAGCAAATATTGTACATTGTACGGAAGCGCAGTACCACAGAACATAACAACAGTTCGTTCAAGTTGGATCGAGAAGTTATATCCACGAAGAAATGAAAGAAATAGGGACGAATGAGAGGCGTAGTTGGGCCAATAATAAGAGTGGGAAAAAAATGAGGATCGCAACGCTCAAGAACTAAAGTGGGAGGGAGGAGTTTGCCGAGCCCGGGGATTACGCAGCAACAACAAAAACAGCAGTAGCGACGATGAGGAAGAGCAGCGCGGCTAACTGCATCATCGATTTCCATCGACGAGCGGCTTAATTATCTCACTTGCCGGTATTGTGTTGCGCTGGGGTCCTCGAGCCCGTTTTTCCGTCTCTTTCATCGAGGTTAAGAGATGCTCTCTATATCTCCTACACCATCGAGAAAGCAGTGCATCCCAAAACTGGCTGGGCTACACACTATAGTGTGGTGCTATTGTTTACGTGAGAGTAAATTATCGCAGGGAGAAAAGAGCGAACAAATCGATCGCTGATTGGATGCAGCGCTGCACACACGTGAGAGTCAACATCTACAACAGAGAATAGAAGAGGAGGAGGAGATGTGGAGCACTCGTTATATATACCATCAGATGGTGGACGCAAGATGCGCAATCAATAACCAGCGTGGAGGTCTGACTGGTCGACCGCGGGGCTGGATCATTATCGAGAGCAGCTGCCATCGGGCACAGTCAAAGCTTCTGCTGCTACAGCGACTGTCCGTGTGGACTTTAATTAGATTCGCGAATCTGGATTCGCTTCGAGTGTATTTCTGTACAACTCACTGATTTTACGTGCTTTATTATTCCAGCAACTTCGATTTTATCGAAAATGGCGTAACATTTATCAAATTTAGATTGTATGTATGAATTTATTTTTAATTTACTTGGCAGTATTAACCGTAGGGAACCTTAATATGATTAAATTACTGGAATGTTTTCTGCAAATTTATCATACTTTTTTGATATAATACTAATGATTTAAGAAGCTTGACAATATAGAGTTCATGTATTATAGTCAGGGAAATAGATGTTGAGTTTATCACGTTTCACCATTCAAATGTAGCACACCCTGATTCTACCTACATAATGTTATTTAAAAAAGTAGTATTATTTATATTTATATCCTCTACATAACTTTGTGTTTCTTACACCTTTGTTGTTCAACCTTTGATCTGTACGTCTCAAAGGAGAATTACAGTAATTGAACAAAAAAACATCATTGAAAAAAAAGAAAAAAAAACTAACATTCTCACACATTGGCTTGTACTCCGTTAACTTTTACAAATGACTCACTACGAAAAATTTAAATAAAAACAAAGAAAATTGATAAAAACAATTATAGCCCAGTAATGAAAAAAAAAAGTGGAGCATTAGCTTTCCCACACCCTCTGTATAAATATGTATGCAGCAGTAGCAGCATAGCCACGCAACTTCTTGTCTGCTTTAATGTTTTCTTTAGCGGTAAAAGCACTCAGCCGTCCTGGCCAGAAAATAAGCCTACACTTGTTCTTGGGAATCTAACTCCCGCGTGCACGCGTCACGAATACCAAACACTCCCCTACCCTGCACTGACGATTATATTTCACAACTCACGCAAATGCGCGGCTCAAAAGAGTGACTCGCAAAATTATCTTTATAATTAACGGCACCTCTTAACTTAAGGCATTGCCTGCTGTCGACGTTTAGACACATGCTTTATGTACACACATGCACGGTACAGGTTCAGTGCAAAGACGATACGGTAACCCGAGTACAATCGTTCCCCTCCTCCTCTCCGACGGTTGTCTATGTGTGGCTGCAGTGATTTGGCGGATGGGGGTCGAGAAAGATCGATCCCTGTGGTTGGGATCCTCCGCTCCCTTTTGTTTTCGTCCCTCAGTCGAACCCCTCGCTCGTTCATTCGTCCCGTTCCCCCTTGTCTCTACCAGATTCGATAAGGACGTGATACCCTTGACCTTTCCCTGGGAGGACACTGTACTGGCGAATTATAGATCTGAATAGCCGATATAACTGCATAATTGATTCCCCTATTGTATTGTCTTTCCTCTGTTCTCCTTTGTCTTTCCCTGCGATACCTCGACATGACTTGTATATAACTTGGTTTTGTAACTTCAAGCGTACAATGTATGGTATTAAATTAAACATGTATTTGGTTATTGATTTATTCATTTATTTGTAAAACTGATTTTATCGTGAATTTATTGCAAATTGTCAAGGCGCAGTTTAACTTTTTCGACAAGCGAGTAACAATTATCACACGAGAAAATCGCCAGGATATTGTAGAGGCTCAGGGAGTATCTAAATGCACCACACACAAACTGAAACCGCAGTTCTAGTCGTCGTTTGTGGTAGATTCGCCATATCCTGTACCATCAGAATGTCCCAATAATGATTCACTTCATCCGTAATAATGATCGTTTCTCTAAGTCTCCGGATTTATTATCTACGATTTTAAACAATCAAAAATGTTGACAATAAATACTGATTTTCACGAATAGTTTAAATCTGATGTGAGTTAACTAAATAATTGGTATTTACTACACTTTTATTGTAATGCTTATATCAGATACGTTTCATGGATTTAATGGAATAATAATTTTATACTTTTCATGAAATTTAATATTATTATTAATGAAAATCATGTTTTATGCTCCAATAAACGTGATGCAAGACAAGTGCTGAAGCTTTTCCTACACAATAACTATTTAAACTAAAATATCATATTTAAGATTACTTCACCTTTTTTTTTAAATGTCTTAACTATTACACTGATAATTAAGAAATCGTATCAATATTGAACTACTTAAACAACATGATCTCCATACTTATTTCACATCAGCTGTAGCATGTCATTAATTTATTCATCAAAAATAAACTGGTCTTTTGATAAGCTGAATAATTAAGTGATTGCCAGTACTATAAGATTTGTACATCCAAAAAGCTCAGATTTAACACAAGTTATGTGCATTCGAGTATTATGACCAATTCATCATTTAATGTCTGTCTAGTCAATTCCACATTTATCCGAACAAAAGGACACCTCTCGTATAAATAATACAGCACAGACGCATTGATCTGTCATTTTTCCGATTAATTATAAATACGAACGGTATGTTAATTGAACAGCTAGGGTACCACAGCATATCATACAGTGCAGTAAAGCCATCGGAAAATTATAACCAGATCTCGATGGTTATTACTCATTTAAAGCCGGTCTCTGTACGGGATGTCTGACAAGAGCAAACGCTGGAATCGTAGTGCAAGAAAGAACGGTTCGACGCGCTACGCAGCGAAACATAATCCGCGTGATATGAGTGTGGATCCAGCTATCAACTGGGCAGAATCAGCGCAGCTCATCCCTATAGATCCTCGACGCTGCTTAACGGCCAGTTAACTCCCTCTTAATAACCCCGCATTGCCCGGAAACTGTGACTGTGTTGCTGCTATAACTACTGTACTTTGCTCGTAAGCGCTAAAATCGGCTCCAGCACCCACTTGGTTGTACAAGAGCCGCCGATGCTTTGCTGCAGTTCCCGATGCAGCCCATATGATATTATCAAGTATTATATCATGCGTAACTCTTGCGACCCGTGTTGCGGAAAGACTTTCACGAATAGGCCGGGGGCGCGTCGCGTATTTTCCTGTTGTGACTGATACAGCTTGCTGCGAAGAGGGGGATGATGTATCGGTTCACGCGACTTGAAAATGATCTGAAACGAAGCCACCAGGAGAAATCGTGTTTCATTGGCAACTGTAAATATTGGGTGCGTATAAGGGTCTAATTATTTATCTGGGAGCTTTGTACCAGCTTTCCGGCCCAGCTCGATATTTTCAAGAATGTCAATAGGCGCATGTCTCTAAAAATGGTATTTTTTCTTCATACAAACTCACTCGCATTATAAAATACCGCGTGATAATGAGTTATCCAGCCTCACAAGCCGTGAAAGAAGCAAAGATTTGCCAGTGAAACGTGGATTGAGGAAAAAGGAAAGCCAGACGCCTGTTTTTCGCAGCTCGACGCGAAATTAAATTAAAAAGGAGTCACCTCTCGTCACTTTGCCCGAGTTAAATCCTCGCTAATGGACTAAGGTCTATTTGCATATACTTCACAAACGTGTCGTCCGGGCTCGTTTTGTATTTTGCGAATCCTACACGCTTTCCACAGACGCTCATTAATTTTAAAGCTTTCTGTTAATCCGATCGCACGAAAGTGAGAGCATCCAAATGCAAGAGCTCGTACATTATTCTTCAATATCCCTAGAACGAGATTCTAAACCGTAACAATGTTGACCTCGTTGGAGTTGTAGGGAGTTGACTGTTCGTAGATTTAAAATATTCTTAATGAAAAAGAAACAAGCATCCAGGGTACTCTCGCAGCAACTATCACAAAATACGCGAGGGGGAAGCTAAAGTCACGCATTAAATGATTTGATCGACAATTGTTTTTGGGACGTGCAAAGAACACTTTAGTACCGTCTAGAATTGATAAATGTCACTGTCGTAATTTATATAGGTGCCTAACCATGAAGAGAGTAATACGTCTTCACACCTTCAAACAGTCGATTCTACGAAAATTCAATACCTTGCCTTGAATAAAATCCAGAAAAAAGCCCCCATACAAAAGCTATCAAGTTTCATCTTCACTCGAGTTGATGTGTTGCCCTTTCCACTTCAAAGATTCCCGAGCCACACAATTTCACCCCTAGCGACTTTACCGGAAAACGCTTTTATCCAGCACCCATAGAGCCTCGACTCAACAAGTAACTGTCATATAGGAAAAACGAAAACGCTTGGAAGTGCCTCATAGTCTCGTCGTCGATTCCGTTCGTAATTCCCGGATACATAACCGTGACACTCGTTGTCATCCATTTGTCATAAGCCATCTTTGAATATACTTTTACCGCTTGCCTGAATATAGTTTTATTTATTTACTGTTCATTTATTTAAGTCTTTTGTTGTGGTGCAAGAGTTGTGGTATGATTTTGGATCTCTGTTAATGTAAACATCATAAGGATGCATTTTGTGAGGATCATTATTTATACGGTGTTCAGCGATTCGACATTACAGAGTATTTTATAAGAATCAATGGTATTTTATGTTCATTGCATGAATAATGAATAGTATTACGTGTATAAAAATTTCATATAATCACTTTAAAATTTTAAGGCCACTTTAAAAATACGTAAAATTTTATAATAATTTCCATCCCCAAGCCTAGGAATACGTTCATTTTAAAAGCTTCTTTTGCTTGTATGAATTTTAAAATATGGCTTAACGATTTGCGTATTCTTTTCTTATAAATCTCGTTTTTGACTATGAGTAACAAATAAATGTTTGATGATACAAGAATCGAAAAGCAATACTCGCATGAAGACAAAGTCCGCTACTACTAGTCGAACGTATTTCCTAATTTACTTGTAGTTGTGTGACAAGCAAAACGTATATCAAGAGGTAGAGCTGATTTCCACTCTCGTACGAAAGCTATTTCATAATTCATTTCAGAAAGTCAGCTAATGTATGCTTACACGCCACCACCTGCTGTGCGAGAGAAAGCTTAGACCTAAATAGATACACTCTCGCTTATACAATTGCTCCGCATCGGCTTTTCACTGCGCATCCAATGTCTAATCTCTTACAGCGCGAGTTGGTGCTTTCTTTGTTTATGCTTCATCCCTTTTTCCTTCCTTTAGTAGAAGCGTGTCCCATCACGGTGCATGTTATCAAATAATAAAAAAAAATACTACGTATAAGCAAAATAACATTGGCGTCTAACGGAATAATACTTTTCGAGGCTTTTGTTTATAAATTTCGAAAAAAAGCTTTTGTTACGTCTCTGACATGCATCTAAAGCATACCATATACGATACACGTTACGTCATGCAGATAAATGTGAAAACTTTCGTAATAACTTTCTTGATTACACATCAAAAATTATTCATCTGAAGAAATATGATAAGATTTAGAATGTTTCCAATTTGAGCATTCAAAATACTGTTGACGCAAAAATCCTAGGTCTCTCCATTACTTGCAACTACCGACAGGCATCATCATCAGGCATTGGAATGGTATTCAAGATCCAACCGAGAAGAAGTAGTCTAGCTAGCACAAAAAAAAACTTAAAGCCCCCCCCCCCTCTATAGTCCGGCTACGTGCCAAAAAACTGTGCCGAGCAAAAGGTAGGAAAAAATGTTCGAGGGTGATAAATTATACTCCCTCTGAAAGAAAGGACACGCGTTAATGGCACTAGTGACGAGCAAAAGAGAGAGGAGGTAAGCATTTGACTTTGCGGTCCGTAAGCGCGTTCATGACGAAAGAGAAACTTGCGGGCGGAAGAAGACGAGGAACCAAGGGGAAACTTCTTGATCCCCCGGACTTTTCCCTCTCGAGTGTTACTAATGTGGCGAATTTCAGAGGCCGCCGCACGTTTTCGCCCTCTCCTTTCCTCCTGGCCCTTATCTCTCACGAGAGCTTCGAGACGGTGGAGCTGGCGATTAACGAGACTTAGCGCCCACCCCTTAGCCGCTGAAACAGCTGCAACTGCGCAAGTTCTGAGGCCGCCGAGGCTTCAGGAGAGTTTCGAGCTCGATTTGCACTCATGCAGCATCGATTCGATTCAGACGGATTGCGTGGTTTTGCTATCCTCCTGCTGTTTGTGGCTCCTCAAGTTTGTCGCTTTCGGAGTTGTTTTGCTTATTTTTGTTTCTGTTTCTGGTACCTCCGATAATTTGAGGCGGCTGTCGGTTTTTGAAGTAGTTAGGGTCGGTCAGTAGTCAGACTCAACGGGAAACGGCTTGATTCGGAAGATCAGTGCACTGGGTGGAGTGATAGAAAATGATATAGGAAACTGAAAGTCGATTCCACAATCACATGATGTATATTCAAAACCACTATAATACGTGATTAATAAATTTTCAAGTAAAAACACTTGGTGAGTACATAATTCATGTACTTGAAATTGAATTTTAAACACTGGATCCGTTCGTTAATCAACGCTCTATGATGCAAGAAAGAAAAAAGCATGACCAAGTCAAAGTTTTAGAAGCCTATTATTTTCAGATAATTAACACGCGCGACGGGTTTCCTACACCCCACCCTCGTGGCGACAACCGTGCTAATAAACACGCGCGAATACACACTCACACACACCAGCCACTTTGTATGCAGCTCCAACTGTAATACATCATCCGAAACACAAATCACAGAGAAGGCACGAAATTTCAATTTGAATGTACCGCCTTCGCGGAACGCGTTTCGCAAATTCATCGTAACTCGCTTCCATAGAGCCGATGGTAATCGCAATAATATTCCCTCTGCTCGACTCGTCCGTATCTTCCATCCCATTAGCTTTCATATTACGTCTTTCTTACTTTTTCCGCTTCACTGGTTCTCAATGGATCGATTACTCCGAGACCCTCTCTTCTCTCCGGTATTTGGAAATGTGAGTACGGGTGGTAATACATACATCAAATGAAGATCAGAGCTGCGAATGATCCGATTAAAGTCAAACATGTGCCGTTTGTGAGCAAACCACTAGGCAGAGGAGGGATGCGGAAGGCACGGAGAAATCGACCAGATGAGCGAGTATATGTAGTAGATGTGTGTTGAGAAGAAGTCCTAATAAGAATTGGGATGGTGCTTCACTTTTGAAGTGATATAAAAATATTAGCCTCACGATCGGAAGTAGTTAATTATGTATGAAACATGAAAGAGACCATTAATAAACGAGCTCTTTTTGAGAGTTTAATAGATTGTTTAATTTTTAATTCATTTAAGCTTTTATATGTGAATTTTGAGTATTCAAAAGTATCCCTCTACTGAATGATTTACTGTGCTCAGTAATAAAATAAACGTTCAATTTTAGTCCAGTTAACAGTAAACTCTGTATTTATGAAGCCTCTGCTCATCATTTTCTATTCTTTTTCATCATTATTTTATACCGCTTACATTATTTATCACTGCATACAAGTTTAAACAACTCTTTACTTCGTAAATTATATACCCGATGGACCTACTAACTAACCTATATCGTTGCTTATTTTCATACACTATTGCTCTCTATCATATTATTTTTAATATTCTTTTTGTTTAGTTCCTCAACCTTGTCATTGCGTAACATTCCTCCTAGCCAACCGCTTGAAATGCACACCATTCAGACATCCCCTAGACCTGTTCACAGAACAAAACGCTAAATAAAGCACATCACTCCGCGTATAATGCCGCATCAGTCTGATTGATCTACACCAACTCCCTGAGCTACAAGACACATGCGCATCCTTAAATTCATCATCATTAATTATTTAGCTCGGGTACCGCAGCAGCACCAGTGGCTATAGTGGTAGCAGCCTGGCAGGGGGGATGTAGGTTAGACACTCCTGATTAGAGCATGAAAGCTTAATTCCTAAAGTAGCCCAAACCCCTCGTTCACTTCCGAGCTAACGACTCCTTCACTTTGAGGCTCCTGCTACTGCTGCCGCTCCGCTGCCGTAACCACCTGTCTGTCTCACTCTCTCCCCACACCCCCCTCTCTTTTTTTTTCTCAAAACTGCATGCAAGTAGTGAAAAAGAGAGGGTGGGTACGCCAAGAGATAGCCAGCTAGGCAGGTGAGTGTACGTATATCGACATCATAAAGTGAGAAGGAAAAGGAGGATGGACGGTAGGTTGCGTTTTAATAATTCAGCGGCTGCGGTTATCCGCCTGGCCGGCGCCGCTTATATAGTACTCTTCGCATGTGGCTTTGCGGGTCTCACTGCTTCTTTACCATGTATTTGTACAAGTACAGACACATGAGTGTGCACAAAAACAGCTGATGATGATTGACCTACGGCCAAGTGTGCTTAGATGCGCCCGGCTTTTGTAGAGCCTCGTTTATTTACGGAAAAGTCCATGTTGTGATATGCCTTTGACTTCACAAAGTGACAATGTCAATTTGTTTTGTTGAAAGTCTCTGGTCTCACTTATTTAACATGGTTGCGGTGAACGTACGTGCACGTGGTATAGAATTGACCTGCTTTTCCTGTACCTACTGTTACTGTGGTTGTTACGGTTGCACGGCTGGTTTTAACTTTTTGGAATCACGACCGTGGATTTCGTAATAACTTTCGTTGACACTTCATAGTGCCAGCTGTTTAAAATGTATGTACATAATGATTCACAGGACAAAGTAGGCGTTGACACTTTCGAGGGGCTAGTGCTCAACGACACGCAAACCACTGGTCTCTTTTGACGATGATCGACGACTCGCGTAATGTGTACGTGGGCGTGCATTTGTTGTTGTTTAATTTAAGCAGTTAAACCAGCCAAGCCAACATTGGTGAAATTTATCGACGCAGTAGCTGCTTGCAAGCCTACGATAAGTTTTCAAAATTTGGCGAGCAACGAGCATTCCGTCGACGAATAAATTGCATCGAATTACGGAAACAAAATTAGTTGAATCGTAAATCGTCGCCTTTTATGAAGAAAAAAAAAAAAAAAAATTTGTTGAGTTCCTCGCGAAAATAAATATAACTTAAAACCCTCCATAAAAGAAAACATATAAGGTATTTTGCGTAGTAACATATAGGCTTAAAAGGTATCATCAAGGAAAAACAGTACAAGTTATCCATTTAAAATGTTTAGTTTGATGAAAAATATTCTCTTTTGTAAGGCTTGTTGTGTCGCATTTTCTATGGTGAGGAGCTTGAATCGTATACTATTATTTATAATCATGTTTACATTGTCATCACATTCAACTGATCAGTCCAGCACAGCGCTCAACACGATACCGCCGAAGAAGCGCAACAGTGGTGGTATGCAGCAGCAGAGCGCGTTTCGCAGTCGTTGATCGCTCGAGCTCACGGACGCCGGTGTTGTGAGAACTTGTGAGATGGTTGCTATTGTACGGAGAGAGGCCTGGTTCTTTGCAGGCGTGTCTAATGAAAAATGCAGAAGGCTTGCGATCGATTTCTAGGCGGAACTGCTCGTGAAACCGAATAATTCAAGGACTCGTCATCGTCGCGGGACTCCGTTAACCGCCGCGTCCATTGTGCGTGAAGCGCGAGCGTGTGCTCCTGACAGGCGGTGGTGGAGGGGATTTTTGAAAGTCGAGACGCACTTTGGTTGAAACGGAGGAGGCGAAGGGTGGATCGATCCGCCGAGATTGCCTGACGACGAGTTGACGTGAGAAACTTCGAGAATGAGCGACAGCTCGACAATACTTGGGAAGAGAGAGTTCAAACACTGTATGCGTGTGTGTTTTTAACCTTACCATACTTATTCTACCTAATCCACGGCTGTGGGTGCTTTGAGTATTTTTCGTTGTTGCTCTTGCGTAAGAAGGTCAGCCCTTATTGTGTCAGGAAAAAACTTAGCTTCTGATCCGGCTGACGGAGGAAAGAAAAGTAAACAAGAATAAAAGAAGCCGAGGTGACGGGATCATCCTCCTCGATGTGCTAGGAGCGTTATGGTATTGGTGACTTGGACAAAAAAAATAAATAGCGAGCATGCCTTTATCATCATGACACAACTTTCAATGATTATATTGACTTCGATGTATTTCTGTTACTATTTATATATATATAAAAAGAAAAATTTGAAAGACACTGATTAATATTTCTTTTTTTTTTTTAACGGAGCAGTAAACAGAGTTTCTCTCTCTGTAATTATTCGCTCTAACGAAATGCAAACAGATTTAAAGTACA
Source organism: Copidosoma floridanum (assembly GCF_000648655.2). The sequence goes on from NW_019379587.1 coordinate 4,784,395, forward strand.
ATAAATATACTTTCTGCTGGTGCACTTATTTACAACACGAGTTAAAAGTACCCCGACAGATGCAGGTGTAACGAATGCGATGATTATTTCTCCTGTACAGCTTCCTCCATAAAAAAAAACCTCGTTAGCACGGAAGTTGGATACATCGAAAAAATATCGTTTCAATCAACTATTGTCGATGATGCAGTTTGTTTTGGTGCTTAAATAATTTCAGCTAAGGGCGTTGAAATGCAGCATTATGCGAATTTTCACTATTATTTTTTTTTTTTAACACTGAATATAAAAATTTTATCTCATCACGATGATCAATAATGGTGTCAAAGACTACAATACCTCACAGTAGCTAAAGCAGATACTCCGCTTTTTACCTCATTTTTCGAGAAACCTGCAAACCCCGCTCCCCGAATCGTTAATCCATTACATTTGTCCTCGCTCTCTCTTCCTCTAACCCCGAAAATTTACCCAGCCAAGTACAACACTAGAACAGTGTTGGGGGACGCGAGTCGAATAATTAAACAGTTGGGAGCCAAATTTCGGGGTCTCCAGTGTAAATGAGCCTGTGCAGGACGATTGACATAATAAAATACTAACCCTCTGGTATGTTAACAATACAAGAGCGAGAGCGAAACTGTGGTGGTACAGATCTACATGACCGACACAGTTATTCCACGCAGCGTCATTTACATTCGTCTCCAGCGGGAGGAGGAGAGCCGTCCGTAGCTGATGTTTTGCGGTCTACACCTCCCTCTTTCTACTCATATCGCGTCCATTCGAAACTGCGAATCGAAGTTTAGAAGCACTCGACGAGCTGGCCAAAGGCTGAGAGAGGAGGACCGACTTTTTGAAGCGGAAGGGAGCGAAGGATCATACGGAAATGATGTCGTTTCCGCTATGGCTTAGCGGGAGTCACTACGAGGGACTTTATAGGCTGAAGAGGTTGTGGGCTTAATTGGGAGTTTTTATAAACTACACGAGAACCATAGGGTTGGTTGGAAGAAATCCGCCTCTCATTTTGCCTGGCATTTTTTTTTCTGAACGCGATATTCGCATTTGACGAGGCTTATTAATGGCACCCCCCTTTCATGGCTTGGTAAAGTTTTAATTGGATTTCACTGAGCGAATTTATATTTATACATTTGGCTGTGCGTGACGTGTCGAGTTTAATTTTTCATTAAAATGATGAAATGAAAAGTGGGCATACAGTTTGTATGTTCATTGGTAATTTGAAGCTTTGCAATGGCTCACTAAAAAGTACAAGATGTCAATTAGTTAAAATTTCTAGTTAACAAGAAAACTGTCGATCTACTTAGTCGATCCAATTTTTGCAGATGACTAAAATTCAGTAGTATAAAACACTAAATCATAGAATAAAGATATCGCTTTTTAAAGTTTTGGTGAAGATTAAAACTTGAGCCCTAAACTTTCCTTCTCAAACTACTGAACTTCATTATCAGATAATTGTCACTTAACACATTAAATATTTATCAGGATCTTAAAACTGCCACAGGATCACGCCGCAAGTAGATAATGTCAAGGTATAGTCAGACATTGTTATGTAAAACTCGATTTTGGTGGAGAAACCGCAAATTGTCGTAAACAAATTAATGTCAGCACAGAAAACTCTTCCCCTCAGGTATGAAAGTATAATTTACCTTGCGATTTACGTGAGCGATCCATAGATAGTTTCCGAGAAGCGGGACGAGGCGGGAGGGAAAAAGCACTCTTCACCAATTTCTTATCTCTTTAATCACAACATATACGCAGCCAATCAATCGGTTATATCAATTCCAAAAGCCTATATCAGTCCACGAAACCGCCTATCACAAATTCGAGGACACAGCAAGCAAAAGACCGACGAAGAGAGGTGGAAATGCAAATAAGTGGTTGCGGACAAGAGCATGAGAAACACAGAAATTTTACGAAGGGTTGGGGGAGCGTTCACTTGCTCCACCAACACAGTCATAGCCCCCATCCCTCGACAACTACAGCTTTTCCTTCACCACCCCTCCCCCCAATTAGCGGCTCTAGTTCTCCTGGCTCTACTTGTTCTGCGCATTGTTTCCGCGCGTATCACCTGCCGAGCGCACTTCAGTAGCGACAACGACTACCACCTGAGAGGGATAGCAGCTCAGCTGCAAGGCTGTAATCCTTTTCACCACATAAATAATGCACATCCGAGGAACTGGGGGCAAATTTTCGCTTCTCGCCGTGAAAGACCGTTTTGCGGTCTCCTCCTTTTTCGGACGTTGATGCGGAAAAGCCCGAACCGAGATAGAGAGGGTGGCGGGAGATAATGCGAGCTCGAATTATAGCCCAGTGCCTTTGCGCACGGGGTGGCCTACTGCTACAGCTCCCATTAATTGCGCCCAGAGGAGCAGCAAGCAAAAGCAGCTCGGTCTCAAAGAGCATAATGTCACTGTTCCTCCTCCGCAATTATACCCACCTCTTTTCTCTCTTCTACTTTGGTCACTTTTTGTATTTATACCTACCTCTTCCTATACATTCTCTACGTTTCATTTTCTAATATACGTGCATCACACCTCTGTGCAACTTGTTGTTCCGTTTTCTTTGCGTCCAATTCTGTCCACGTTAATGATTTATGGCCACATTGCAGGTATATACATACCTCAAACACACAAACAAAGATAGCTTGCTGGCGCGACTCCTTTTGGCCCTGCTCTGTTTTTATTCATACTGGATATAGCGTACGTGATGCTCGCGTCGAGGAATTCCCGGAATCCCGACAGTATTGTGGCTTTTTGGGAATCGGGGCCGCAAGCGTCTGTCTACGACTCTATACCTTCCCGCATCCACAGCTGACTACACTCGATTCCAAACTACCTATACACGTAAATCATGTAAGGCCTAGCTGTACAAGTCTACACGTGCACGCGACGACGGTCTTCCGACGGCTGCTGCTTCCATGCGAGAGTCAGCAGTAGAGGAGCGGCTCGTCGTTATTAATGCACGGTGATTTAGATGGTTCGTGGAATTTTCCTCGGCCAGCCTCGATCGCCGACCCCTCCTTCTCCCCACCCTTCCATGAAGGAGGGTATTACTGGATTGCAGTCTATCCAACTGCACCACGACGCGAAGGGACAATTGAGATATTCTAAGGCCTTCCAACCCCCTTACTCAGTCGACTGGGTCAATTTTGCTCCTCTTCTTCTTTGAATTTTAAATTTTAATTCCGATGGTAAATCCTACGCCGTTGGTTGAACGCAACGAATCCTTGGGTGAGTTATCGAGGCGTGGATACGATTTATAGCTGCTTATTTGCGAAGCATTATCTTTTTTTATCTCTCTTTCTTACTTCGATTAAGCCATTAGCTCCTACAACGGGTGCAATGCTTCTACCCATGCACGCATACGTATACGTGCCATTTTCTAGCTGCCGTGATGATGATAAACGCGCTGTTTCAACGGGGCTGCTGTGCGAAACTCGCGCGTAATAATTCCACACAGGTAATTCACGCGCCTCTTATTTTCGTAAATTAGATGTTTACGCGGCGTGGGCGAGGTCGCACATTAATAAGAACACTTTTTTGCTGCCACGAAACGTGCTTCCTTCTTGACTCTCGAGAACCAAACCTGAGTACGCGCGCTTGGGAAAAGTAGTAGGGAAAACGGAGCAGCAGAAAAATAGAGATCTCCGAGTAATGTTATTTACAGCCGGAGTTTGAGTTACAGTAGTGTGCGTTTGTGCTACTTTGCAAGTATAGAAAGTGTGTACGTACAATAGGGATATTGTGGACAGGATCAGCATCCCGTATGCACGCACTCGAGGAGTCGCGACTTGTGTCTCTCTGATCGACCTGTGGCACTTTCTGTTTGCAAAGCAGTAGCAGTTGTTGCGCTTTGCAGTACTTCTCGAAAGCTTCCCCTGCCTCTCTCTCTTTCTCTCTCTTTCTCTGTGCACGAAGTAGGAGCTCTCTCGAGCGAAAAGTTTTCCCTGTTTCAGTGGCTGCGTGCGTAAACACGCGTACGAGCTCTCGAGCTTGACCGACCCAGGATATTTATGCACTACGAATTGTTGCTCTATTCTCTGCGGGCCTTTGTCTCGTGAATGTGTTTAGGAATCGCAACAGTTGTGGGAGTTACTGAAGGATTGCCTTGGTGATCTCATTGTTCGCTGTGTTCAACGTGTGGTGGATACAACAGTTTTTTTCACCGTGCGCTTTTGTAATGTAGCTGCTGCTTGTCCTTATTTTATCAATTTTTTTTACTTTTGCCTTTTTATTAGACACTCAAATTTATGACGAGATGCTGCGAGTCTATTTATTGCAGATACAGAGGTACATACTTGCTATAGCTCTGGATCTCTTGCTGTCATTTATGAATATGGTTTTACTGTAAATCATCGTGTATAATTTTCTACAAGCTTTCAAAATTTACCCGAGCAAAAATTGAGCATTTGAAAAAAAACTACGTTGATTCATTGTAAAATATTTGACCAAGGTTATTCAACTGAAAAATTTTTAAAGAAAAAGTAAATGTATTTAAAAAGGTTACAGTGCGTAAAATATGATGTCTATTACAACTGATGAAACTTTTTTAGACGCTTACTAGTAACTGTCTTAAGTATTTTTTGAAATAGCAGATTTAAATGCTCGCTTCAAATGTTTTATTCTAGTACACGTGAATCTATAATATACGAAACATGGCGCAGTCGTCTGGTATTAAAACATGTAGATAATTGCGGAAAATATGAAAAAAATTCCATTTGTTTTTTTGCAAACAGTTGCTATTTCCAGTTGTATAAGTTCGAAATTATATTGAAACTTTCCCTGTGACAGAAACAATTTCCCCTCGCGTGGTAAACACTTTCACCCGATACTTGGCAATTAAGCGTCTGTACAACTACAATATTTATGATAAAAGCAAAAGCCAAGACACGCGTGCGGGAACAAACTCTGCCGCAAGGCAAGTATTTCCAATAAAGAATCGTTTTTACTATGGACTCGCTCTTTGGGGAAAAAATCGACAGCAGCGCACCGAGAGTCTGCTCTGTATGTATACTTTTGTGTCTTCAATCGCTTTCTCTCTCTTTCGAGTAGCTCGCTCGAAGATCGGGATATAACGGCAAAGATCCCCCTCCACCTGAGAGGAAGAGCTACACGATGAAATTAAATTTTCAGGCAAGTGCAGCACGTTCATTTGACGACACCCGCACGCGCCACTGGCCCTTTTTATTGAGTTTTTTTCCGATCAAAATGAAAATGTACTGCAGTAGTTAAAGGATGAATACCTGTTACTACTGCTGACTTTCGAGGAAATTAACTGGTCGAACATGAAAAACAATATCCGTCGTAAATTCACTCCATTCCTCGTGCACGTTCGTCAGCTATAATGTTAATGATAGTAATGATATAGAAGATATTTAAGAGAGGGTGCTAGTGCATGGACGCTCCCTGTTGTGGGCCAAACAGGAGCGCGAAACTTTTGTGAAAGCTTGCCGTGTACCAGTAAGAGTAGCCGGGACTCTCGCTTGTAGCTGCAGACCATCAGTTGAACTTCTAAGAACTTATTATTATTACATAAAGCATTTTTACTTCGAGCCTCCCTTTTCTCTCTCTCTCTCTCTCTCTTTCCCTTTCCCCCGGTACCTAGCTTTTTAACGAGAGCCGGCAATAAAAAAAATACGATGAGGGGGAAAGAAACAGCCAACGGCAATACCTCCGCTGCTGCTCCTGATGCTAACAAAAGTACAAAAGTTCGAGAAACCATTAAACTTTTTGTGCGTGCGCGCGCGCTCTCTTACCCGCCTTTGAATCCAGCGTGTCTTGAAAAGACGAGGTCTTTACGGTCTCTCGAATTTTTTCTCGGTTATTTCTTTGTTTAAGGAATCGGCTCGTTACGTGCGAGAAAAATGTGGACGTCAGTCTTCTGAAAACTGTGCAGTGTTACCGGGGGAGGTATTGTTTTGGAAATTCACATTCATCGTCGTTTCCTTATTATTTAATTTATGCAAATCATAAAGTGTACGTGTATGTATGTGTGTGTGCGCGTGTGTATGTATGAACTTAAGTTTCTTTAGAGGTAACTCAAATTTCTTGTCACATTCGTAATTTGGAAATTTATCTTAAAAGTAATTAGGCATGTAAATTATCCTGGACAAATGAGTCAATGTGCTGGTACTATTATTTAAAAATTAAGTATGACTTTAAAATTTCGTGACGTATGGAGCCTTGTACCGTTTGAGCTGTGAATCATTAAAAATAGATTGGGAAACCTGCCAAGAAACATAACACCACGAAACTGGTTCACAGAGCCGAGGAGAAGTACAGGTGGCGTAATGTGTCTGGAAGTATTTAAACTTCTTCCCAAAAACGAAACTAATTCAACAGGTTTGGCTCGACAAAAAGCATATTCATTCCTGTAGCTGAACCTAGTAAATCACGGACACATGAGTTGATCTAAAAAAATAAAGCGATTCCGAATGACATGTTTCCCTCAATTATTTTGCAAAAAAAACAATCACTCACTCACATGGAAAATTCATTGCATGGAAAAATCTATCGCAAACAACTTCCGCCGCAAAAATTCCTAAATAGACATTGCCCAACAAATATTTTCATGAGATAGGGAGCGAGTGAGAAAAGTACGTAGACAGTACCAATATATGAATCTCTTGAGTAAAAAATGAAGCTGTTCACCTTCTGTAGATTCGACTCAAAAATAAATGCCGCTGTGATGTATGAATTTCGTTAGGTCACTTACACCAAAAGCCATTTTTCTTGTATAACGAGCCGTAACGTACTGCAAACAATGATGCAATTATCCGTGAAACGCCAACTTGTAACACGGTTTATCACTCTCCTCCCCGCCTTCAAACTGACCCTCAGGGCATAGCTCTCCCTCTGCACTTTTTAGCTTGGCGGACATATACAACATACGCGCGAATGATCCTCGTAATGTTACACCAGGGAAATCGTTTCGCACCTCATTGACTCGAAACCGAGTAATTTCTTTGCCAAACGTATGCACTTTTCCTATCAAAGGGAGGCACTATGTAATACAGGTATAATATTATGAACCTAAAGAAGAAAGAAAAGATAGAGAAGCTAAGCAGCGATCACCACGGAAGAATGGAAGACAAATAGTCCAGAGGGACGCGCGCTGGTTTTTAGAAGTATCAGCCCGAACACTGCGGTATTATTGCCATGCAAATGTTGGGTATATGCATACACGTAGTACACGAACCGGAGGTGTATTTGTGTGGGGTGCTCGAATAATCCGGGCGTGCTCAGCGACCCCGAAACTTTAATTCGTTCTTTATAAAAAGCGAGCTCGTAAACTTCTCTCATATTTTGTCTTGCAGTCCCTCGATATTTTAGTATGTATATTTAGATATACACCGTTATGTGCACGAGAGATTCAAGTAATTGAAACGTCGGGATGGATGGTATTTTTTTTCTTCTTTCTCGTTTCTCAAATATATTTAAATTTGCCCGCACTAAGTATTCTACAAATGAATTATTTATGATAAAAGAGATTTCGATTTTAAATTTATTATTTGTATTCACGACTGATTTGAGAGGATTTTATCTTATTCCATACTAAATTTGATATTCTATTTTTAGTACGATAAAGCAATCATTGGTTTTGCACTTTTTATATCCAAGTTTGTAATTCTTTTGGTGCCCGTCTGACCATATTTGACTTTTTCTGCTAGCAATTTTTATTTATAGTTTCTCAAAAGGGTTTATTCTATGAAAAATGTAAATTATTTTTACTACAAGTTGTGATGATAAATGTGAGAAGTTTTTTATTTATTGTACGTGTACATGAGTTTGTTTCCACAATCCGTCTGAGCATATTAGACTGTTTCTCTTTGGAATTTTTATTTGATATTTGTTTTTTAGATTTTGCATTTTATTACGTAAATTTTTCAATTTTTAGTTCGTTCATATAATATATTTCATTAGTATTATGTTTTTCGTGAACTAGATCTTGATTTTGACATTTGTCTGACCAAATTCGTTTGATTCTACTTAAAATATGTGCCCACAGTTTATATAAGTATACACAAAGCTTTGTATGCAAGTTTATCTGTCCGACACCATTTGACTGTATCTAATCCAAAATATTAAAAGAGAGAATCAAACACTTAAAAATTTTTTTCAGTTACGTTTAGCCATAATTATATAGCCTTAAATGAATTTTACAAAAGTTATTCGTGTTGTATATTAGGTTCATATTTGATGATTTGCAAAAATGAATAGTTGATTATTTCCACAATGTTGTTGTAGGAAATTAGCTTCATGAAATCCAAAACTTTAATTTAAATGCTTTAATTTGGTTTGTTAAATATATAAGAGTACATTACTCAGGTAAGTTGAGAAAGTAAAGAAGAGCCGGCTTCTTTCCTTCCAGTCGTGGTGTGCATACGATTTTTCATGCTCCAATGTTTGGGAAATGAATGTATTTCACATTTCTCATAAAGAAAGTTTGAAATTATATCTAAAAGCAGATACAGTAAAATTTAGCATAAAAATAATAAAGAACAAATGACGAACGATTGAAACTTTTATAATTGTAGTAATTATTCCATTTAAAAAAAATGAAAATTTAAAGCCAATTCTTTGAAGCACATGGTCCGAAAAATAATATTAAGACCAGTTGGATTCATAAAATATTATAGCGCAGTTGGAAAAAAATGATTACTATTTTCATGCCCTGGCAGCAGTGCAGTGATGACTGGAGCTACGGTACCATTTACAGTTTAAGCATAAATAATCATAGGCCGTAAAAAATCGAAACGTAGGCTACTCTTTTTTTTGTTTCTTTTCAGCGCTTAGCTATTATGCTGCTAGCTCTGCTTCCTGCGAGTACTTTAGGCCCCGATGAATAATAAATAATTACTTTTTTTTAGAACAGCACCCAACGCAGCACAATTCAACACGAAGGGTGAGACGTAAGAAAGGTGTACGCATTTATTCACCACTTATTTCTGACTGTTGGCTCCATTAAACTTTCGTGCAGTACGAATGCAATTACGTTTGTATGAAAAGCAAAAAAAAAGGAAATAGAAAAAAACGTGGCAGTAAATAAGAGTCGAGAAAAGTGGACGAAGACCTACAGAAAATATTTATGTGAAGCTGGAGGTACACTTCAAAGTCGCCATCATTTCTAACGCGTACTCGACACACCTCCTCTCAAACTCTTCTCAGTTGGTTGAAGTGTACTACGTATTTGAAATTTATATTTATTCTTATCTCGAAGTACCAATCAACGTTCCGACGACTACAAGCCACCAGAGTCGCCTTATCGACACGTACGAGGACATACGCATCACATGCACGTACGTACACAGCCAAGTCGAGCTTTCATCGGACACACACACACACACACACATGATGCAAACAGCGCAGTGGAAGGGGGTGCACGTGGAATTACAGGTCGAAACACTGATATTAAGTCTCGTAAACTCGGCCCTGTTTCGGAGAAATACTTCTCTCACCGCTTAGCTGCGCCACCGTCATCGTTCTCGTCGTCCCCGTCGTCATCGCCGTGGTCGCCACATACACGCATGGCACGAACTGCAATTTCTGCAGTAGCAATACAGAAGGAAGCACGGAGGGGACTCGAGAAAACATATACAAGTCAAGCTGGCCGTCGATTCGCGCGAGCGCTATGCTTACTACACGAAAGGGAGCGTCTGCGGGCGCGCTTTGAAAGCTAGTTTTTTCTTTTTTCTTTCGCAAGACCTCTGCGTGTAAGGTCGAGGGGGTGGATAATGCGTTACCTCCCCTTTGCCCTTCCCTTACGAGAAAGAGAGAGATAAAGAGAGGGAGGGAGTAATGCTACTACTGTACGCGGTTGTGCTTCTGACGTGTTATCATAATTTCCTACTTTTTCGCAAGACACGTGACGGCAACTACGGGAAATGCACGGCTGTAGAAGCAGGAGCTCTGTATCGATTGGGGAAGGATGATAGTTGGTATTTTTTTTTGGGGGGGGGGATTAAACTTGGAACTACGCGTGTGCACGCAAAAAAAGAGAAGAAAGAAATCGATTTGTAAGTGAACTGAAGAGGGAGAGGTGGAACAGAAAGTATAGCGTTGATAGTGTTGGTGGTGATTGCCGGAAAGACACGAAGGGTTGATAAAATGATTTACGAGGTAGCGGCGGCGTTGGGGCTGGCTATTTATTTTTAGAGGGGAGCCATTGGCGTGTGCGTGCAGCAGCACATGCATACAGGGTCACGTGGCCGGATATGCATCTAGTGTGTGCATAAGCATTGGGTGGTGTGTGAAGCTCTCGTGCACGGAGGGAAGAGATGTGCAGAGGAGAGAAGGATGTTACGACAATCAAAACGGAACGTCACTTCGACGCATCCCGTGCTATTTACGTTTGCACCAGATTTCGCCTGTGTTGCATGCACATCTGCATGCGTGAATATGGGATGTGCGGAGAATGAAAAGTCAATGTTTTCAATGACGCCATCTGCCCTGTTGGCACTTTTTTTTCTTCATCCGTTATGCAGCCCAACGAAAAAAGCTAAATTTTTTTTAGCTATCCAGCTACACTCATATTTCATCGCTATAGGTGTTTAAAACCGGTCTAACCCTAAACCTAAACATTATTAACCAAATAACTCTGTAACATGTTTAGGAAAAAGTTAACGTTACGGAATTGTTTAGTCTCAAGAGTTCACATCATAGATCTTTTATATTTCTTAAGTTCTCTACATACGGTTGTTGAATATTCTGAGCTTTCATTGGCCAATCCTGTTGTTTTATGATTTTGGAAATAAGTTCAAAGTGCTGAATTAATTTTAAAGCTGGATTCAGATCCGATCATTCTCTAGTACAAAGTTTAGGTAAAGGATTTTGTCTAAAGGAGATGTTAGATAAACTATTTTATTATTTCTATAATCCATAGTAGTTTGCAATTTACGATTGTGTTATTAATGATTTCATTATTAATGATTTCAAACCTATACTTTGTGGATGCATGATTTCGATTTAACTAACCCTCAAAAGAATTTTTTTTTAGATGTTTAGATTATTCTTACGTTTATGTATAACTAAAATGTTGGCGTAAAATTGTGTAAATATTATTTCTCTCCATTATGATAATTATATACAATCAAATTTGTCGGTCAGTTAAAAAAAAAAAAAAAAAAAAAAAAAAACTGTATTCAATACCATTTTTTGCTAAGTCTTATGTAGAGTCACAATTATTTGAAGAAAAATGTTTTCTGCCCGCAATATCTTCGTGATGTACTTATATTTTCATTATACCCGACAATGTCTTTTTATTTAACCTTATAGACTCTCATGTGTGAGCAAATTTTACGATGGCAGCGAAATCGAGTTTTACGATCACGTTCGATGGTTAATTACGAGACTAAGTAAAGTGCACGTTACTGAAGCGTATTGTACCGAGTGACCAAAAATGGAAATGTACGACACAATAATAATGTAAAACAACGAACATTCAACGCACAACGATAACTGCTTATTAGCTGAAAATTTGTGAAAAACGTGTATAAAAAAAAAATTTTAGGAGGGTCTCAATGTCACTTAATGTTCTTGTAAATATCGATCCCAAACAAATTGTAAATAACGATATAAATTTTTAAGTGTACGAAAAAATATACCCCACGTAACCATCCGGTTCCTATACTTGTAATCACATAAATACACTGGTACAAACGGACCATATTTTATTCAGCCCCACCTGGTCACGATCGGCATTGCACAGGACTGGCTATACAGAGAAGCTTTTAAAGCCGGAATCTGCGAATGAGAAAACACAGCTTCAGTGGTTCGATCGTTATCACAGAGTAGCCGCTTAAACGCGGCTAATTTTCGCTCGATTTCAGGTTCGACGAACGAACCTCTCCCCACACACTATACTTGTGACACTCATGCTCAGTATAGTAGCGCACGGAAATCTCGCGAGCATGTGGGGTTAATACCCTTTCATACAGAACTCCCTGTTTCCTCCCTGTACATACATCTGTGAATACTGCCTAATGTTACACTATGCGGTTTGCTAACAGAGCGCTTACAATGCCGTGAAGTTCCGATGTCACCGTGATACGTTATATTGTGTAATACCTGCGCTGTTGTTATTACTATTATTTTTGTTTGAATTTTTTTGCTACTACTGTTGTGCTTTGTTGTCCATCACGCGCGAGGGTTGATTTGCGTGACCATTGACAACGTTTCAACACTGAATTTGCTCGTTTTTTTTCCTAATACAAAGTTGAAAGGACCAATTAAAATTACAGTTGCTGCTTACTAACGAAACAGCGTCCCTCTTTGTTTTCGAAAGATAAATTTTAGTTACATAGATAGCAAAAAAACGTTCATTTTATAACGCAGTGTACCACAGCATATAAAATAACCAATGTGGAATTACACATTTATCAAAAACCATTTTGTGAAAATGATCGAGAAAAGAAAAGGTTATGCCAGAGCAACGAAATTACGTAGTCGCAGCTATTAACAGCACGTATTAAGCGGTCGTAGGATTAGTATAGCTACTTAACACATCAGTTTTCCAGTCCTATTTATCATTCAGTTCTGGAATCCTAGATACTCATCTTCTTCTCTGTTTGTTTCCCAAGCTGCGTGTATATCAGTGGCAGCCGCAGCTTTTCATGCTGGTTCTTGATTGCGGGTTGAAGGTACTTGACTATACTAACTGGCACTAACTGACTCTGATTCACCATGAGCGTACAAGTGCCCCGTGTTCTTTCTCTTTCTCTATTTCTCTTTTGAATCGAGAAAATGATTACGGTTGTAGCAAGGAAACTCCTCTGCGGCCCAGTTCACTGTGTGAATACGACAAAACAAATAAAGATTTAAAAAATCGTGAAACAGATGAATACAAAAATTTAATTAACCGTCAGGTAATTAATAAATCTGATTTTTAACTGATACGCTGATTTAACGAGTAACTTACTTTACCTAAATTCACCTTAATGAATGTATATTTTTTACAGAATTCATTTTAATGCAGGATATAACGAAATAGGGCTAAATAACATTATTAAATACGAAGTTATATTTCAGGGTTATATATTTCAAAAAGTTCTTTTACTTTTTAGAGATTGACGAACGAAAAGTACAACACATTACGAGTTTCATAACAATTTCCTTGTCTGATCGGTCATGGCAGTGAAAGTGTGTTTGAGTGCACATCTGCATTTATTTACCTTATACCTACGTAACACAGTTGCATGATTGTGGATTCACAACGTATGTAGTAGCTTCCCCTTCGTGGCATGAAGTCGATTATAGTCGTTTTCGATTAAACAATGTTTGATGTCCATTTTTCTTGGATTTTATAAATCTTGTTAATTAACAGACTAATCTATTTTCAATAAAAAAAAATTACTTTCTTTAAGTGGGTATTACTGATTTTCAATACATATTATTTCTGAATCACGTGACCCCTCGGTCATTCAACGAAATCGTTAACTCTATCGACTGACCTGTAGAATTAATAGAAAAAAATTTCAAGGGCTGGAATTGTCGATTACCTGTCAGCACCAATTGACCGAACCGTGCAAAAGTTGCATCTGATTACGTACATCTACATCTCGGGTCAGTAATTCAAAACGAATTAGCCAGCGCTTTTATTCCCTATCCCTCGATTTTTTCGAACAAGTACATATACTTAATCTTGTCACTGTTCGAGGAGTACAGGGAACCCCTGGCCTACGCTCAAATGACTTCCCATCGAATGAGCGGCCATTGAAAGAGGCCTGCAAGAGTGCGGGCTATGATTACGCAGCTGTATGATTGGACCCCGATGATGATTATGCACAGCCGAGCCAATTATCGTGGCCATTGTTGCGTGACTTGAAACGTCGTCAAATCTCACTAAGTTAGCTCGGACCCCCTCCCACTTTCTCGACCCCTTTCCTCAGTCTGAGGGGAGTTCATTGCACACCATGTGCACGTGTATAGTACAAGTGTAGTGTTTATTAATTCCCTTGGCTCAAACACACTCAAACTCGTGTTTGCTGTATACCTACTGAAGCAGACCGCAAAAACGAAGTCGAGGAAAAAACTTCTTGAAGCTGCTCGCGAGTATTTTCTTCTGCGGACTCCTTTAGCCGAGTGCATTTTCTCACTTCCGCTTAACTCAAAGCCATTTCGCCTGCAGTGGTGTACTTGTAGGTAAGCGAGCGATGCCGGGCATAGCGCTCTCGATGCTCTTTTCTGTGAAATCGCTGAAAGTCCATTTCTCCATATAATAAGTTCTTGGAATTTGCGTTGGAGAAAAATTTAATAGCCAGCGCGAGCCCACGTATTTTTATACGAGCGAACGAGAGCAAGGGATAATCCCGGGCGATTCTTTGTCATCGTTTCGGCCCGTGGCCGATAGATTTTTCATTGGGTCGCGCCACCGATGACAATTTTCGCAACGCTGATTGCAAAAGCCAGCCGTACAGAGACACGTCCAGCACCGACTACGCGATTGCATTTCGATTTCCACTTCGCTCTCTGTTTCTCTCTCGAGCGCTTTTTCTATTTTTTTATTTTTCCAACTTAACGCTTGCTTGTTTGAACATATCTTTTTTTCATTCGTTCAGCTGTTGCAGAGCGAAGCAATTTATTTAAAGCCCTTTTCGAGCGAGGGGAGATCCATCTGTTAATTAAAATACGATAATTGGCTCGTCGCCCCCGCCATCTTCCGCTTGAAAGGAATAAAAAATTTAATACCTTCGCTTGTTTTCTCTGTATAGAGAAAATTTTCCTTTTTTCCCAGATACCGGTCGACCGCTGCTGTGACTTTATGTAATTAATTTTCACGTTTCTTCGTACGTGTATCGCTCGATCTCTAAAGAAACACAAACACATAATATATGCAGTCATCGATGTGCAAGCCACAGTTATGGGCAAAAAATAAGGTATCAAATGCTTATTGATGTTTAATTAATTCCATTGGTAGAGCCATGTTTAAATCAATCTAAGAAAAATAATAGCTGTCACTACTACGTGTACAAAATTTGTTCTCTCTAATCCTCTTTGCTCGTTTGTTCATCGATTATAGCATGTCCTTTCGAAAGAGAAAATTTGTTAATTTTTATGCCCCATTTTTATTCGTCTTGGCTCTGCTTCTTTTTTCATTCATAATAGTTTCAACATTTCCAGCGCTTGAATAACCGCTGTTGTAAAAAATAACTTGATACCCATGCTTGGCGTAAGTACAAAATAAACACCAGCATCAGGAGCCTATTACCACTTTGAGCACCTAATACCCAATCAAAAGTTCACAGGCGAAGAAACGACCACTCGCTCCGTAAGAAACAGTTTCGCGGAGAAGGCTTAAATCATCTGGGAGTAAGTAAAACGCCTCTTCCTAGGCGTCTTTTGCTATGCCAAAGTTACTGCCTCGAGTTAGTCTCTCAGGAACAGCCCGAGAGGTACCGATCGATGGAGAATCCCCTCGAAGGACGTTAATCCCGGAAGGGGCTATCGGGTGGGCGAGAGTTCGAATGGCGCAAAAGGCAAAGATTGATAATTAATGCATGGTGGGTTCCTGTCAAACGTACTTTGACGTTATACCTGTGATTATACTTTACACTCTGGTCAAATTAAGCCCAAGTTTTAATTATCTTTCGCACATCGACAAAAGAGGATTCCACCCACTATCGCTGAGTGTACGCTCAAAAATTAACGAGGATGGATCTATGTTTGGTTCCCGCTACTTTAAGCGGTAATTTTAGTATTCATCGTTATGTGACGAGTATGTAATCTTTCAACCAAGCCCAGCCAATATTATCCGCTTTCGACAGTAATGGAACGAAAACTCATAAATTGCGTGCAATCGTTGTTGCGCTGCTGCGTTACAAATTCCTAAAAAATACACTCAGCCCATGGATCTGCATGTGCAATCGCGAGCTTTTTTTTCCATGATTCATTCGTAGCTCGTTAGGAAACGGCATTCATAGTCAAATGAGAATAAAAAAGCACGTGAAATCAACAAGCTAAATCAATCAACTCGTGCAAAAGAGTCGTAACGCAATAACGTTTCGTGGAAAAACAGAAAGAGAAACTTCAGTGGTACGTCGTTGGTAAATTCTCGATTACTTAGGGACAACGTCTCGCTGAACAACTACTCCTTCCACCGGCAGAGCAGGTGCACGTCTCCGGCACTTTTCCTACGTCTTGCTACCCTTAAGAACCTTTTTTTCCACCCAACTCGCTCTTTTACCTCGAGGTATCTTGTTTCATGAGTACGAAATACAGGATCTTCTACATTTTCTTGCAATTCTCCTAGCGGTCGTTGCTCGGCTGCGTGGGTGGCCGGACGCCAACCCCTTAATCTTATACCTGTATATGTGATATTTGCCTTTTGTTCTGGCTCTGTCTCTTTATCGATCCCAGAGCTACATTTATGCAGATTTTTTTTTAAAGAGAAAAGCACGAGGATAAGAGAGGCAGAAAGAGAGAAAGAAAGATCTTTTCAGTAGGATTACTTTTACATCTGGGTGATGCGAAGTACGACGCACGGGGGAGCGGAATATGTGCACAGGAAAAATCTTGGGAGGGAATTTTAAGATGTTTTAATTTATCGTTGCGAGTGAAGCACTACTCGCGTGTCAGTTAATCAGATCATGAGTTTTGTTGGTTTTGTGTTGGGAATAATGAGTCGTAAATGGCTCACTTGATTGTGATGGTCGGTAACTAAGGATTACGTCACCGATGAAGCTGAGGCTCAAGTTCTCTTGTATTTACGCATCGAACATACGACCTCACTATTTTTCTAGGCACTGCCCACATATAGTGTAGATAATGACAAGTTTAAAATTGTAAGACATTTGAGTTAAAAGCCTTAGCCAAATCGAATATTTTAATACATTTTTGCCATTTCAAACATTTCCGATAAAACGTAATCCGTATCAATCAGTGTAGGAAAAAAATCAAGTAGAATAATTTTTTTTATTTTACTGTTGTTTATCGAGTCACAATACTCGACACAGTGCTTGTAACTTACATTACAATAATTAATCACATAAATGGTACAATATAGCTATCTCTTTACAAAAAGTTTCAATATTAGTGTACAATCACAAGAACATGTGTAGAAATGCGATATGCATACAGGCACGTGTGTAATTACAAACAACATTTTGATGTGCAAATGTAACAGTGTCTCATTAGTGATACAGAACTGATCTACTACGTGTTTACAAAGCCCTGTGGTCACTGTGCAGCATGATGAACGTGAGGTATTCATGTACTGAAAAGGTATTACATTAATCTCTTCTACAATCTCGTGTGGATTTAACAGTAATCAACTAAACTTGAGCGGAATGGTTTACTACTTAAAGGTGAATATATGATTATTCGAAATTTTTATAAAAACTACTGGCTCTGAAAAAGAAGATGTAATAGTGATCGATATAATAGTTCAATCTATCAATGGTAAAGGAGTCGAAAAAACTTAAATGAGTTCAATACAAAAATTGTCGTCGTGATACATAAGTCATCAGAGAGCACTTATCCTTTCACGCTGCATTACACGCGTCTCTTGGAAAATACTCACACGTCATTTCCACTCAAGTTCTCGACGTGTGACACAAAGCTCCTCCAACTAAAAGTTGTGCCTCTACCAAAACTGGACTGTAGAGGGGCAAAGATCTATCAGAGATAGAGCCCCACTGGACACCAGACCATTTAGATCATCACGCGCACACGTAGTCTGCCGTAGCACACGGACATAGCTGCAGTATGGAATCGCATTGGGCAAAGAAGCGGAAACCCAGTCCCACGTTGGGCAAGATGTATCGCTGCACTTAGTCTCCCCCGGCATTGTTGAAGGGCTCATTCAACTCTCACCGGCCTCTCGACCTTCTCTTTCTTCCCCCTCTATTTTCACCTCTGTCACCCGGAATTCACTCGTTCGTAAAAGGTCCAGCTAGGGTGCAAACGAGTGGATAAAATATGATTTCTACAGCTACACGCTATACTGTCTAGCCCGCGAGCGGTTCCCCCTATCTTTCAAGCTTGGGTCTTCGTAAATGCAAGCATTCTACCCAACATTCCTTTGTTGGAATCACAAACGAACAAAATGTAGTGGTTGATGCTATTCCGTTTCAATTGCGATTTCGTGAGTGTTGCTTCCGATTATTCGTACTGCATGAATATTATCTTAGGTTTTTTGAACATAAAAAAAATTTTATTGCAGAGAGATCTCGATTTTTTGGTAGTTCTAGGCGCTCTTAGGGATCAGTGAAGAAGGATTCTACTTTTGTATTTAGAGATTTCTCGATAAACTGATGAAAAGTACACAATAAATTATTGATTGTTGGAAAAAGAGGTGAAATTTTTAAATATTTATTAGTTGGTGGTTTTCTTATAAACTTTTTTTTTAACTTAATTTGCTTGCACCTATTTCAAACTTTCTATTATACTAAGATTCGGCACGATGGTTGGGTATGTAGTAAAGTTTAAAAATACAGCAGTGAGAGATATACACCTACAGAAATCAAAAGAAATCTGATTAAAAGTGTAAATAGATTGTTTCAGACCACCAGGCTGTCACCCATCAGTTTTGTTTTATCGATTCAATAATAAATAAACTTTGACGAAGCTTATTTAAGATATAAATGGATCAAACGATTTGATAGGATAACGAATTTTGTGTAGAAGAAAAGCATCCGTCATTTCTGAATCTAAAGATACCAGCTAACGAATCGCGTTAACCGGGAAACAACAAAGTCTCCTCGGATACAACCTAATGGTTGTTCTTCAATTGGACTTTTCCAAAACAGAGCAGTCACGAAGCCTTGAGCTCATTAGCGGAGGGAGGGGTGCGTGGGAAAGGAAACCAGGTATCACGCGACGGAAGGGAGAATCAGGATAATCTCGACGTCGGCCAGCGGATTACGCGCGATTAGCGGTGGTATAATTCGAGGAAGTGGAAAAGACTCCCCCTCCCAGTTACTCTTTGTTTCTCTCAGCTCTACCCTTTGGAGCTATCGTTCTCTCCACGGGGCGCAGATTGACTACCGGAAGGGAATTACACGCCTATCTGACTTCGTATGTCGGCCGAGTGCGCCTTGGGATCGATGCGCCCAAGCAAGCGAATCCGTGAGCCTGCATGTGTACATTGCTTTCTCGCGAAGAAAACGATAAAAGTGCCCTTTGACACACATACACGTGCATAGTCTATTGTATCAAGCGATTGAAAAGCAGTTACTGGCCTCGGTGGGGAGAGAGTTTTTTACGTTTCCTTGGGTGATGAAGAGTTGTTTTTATTTTATTTATTTCTTAGAATTAAATTCAAGTATATTTTCAAAACAACTGACTCAACAACCACTCAATAAAAACCATTAAACTGTTTCACGATCAAAGTACCGTGAAAAAGTACCTGCTTACAGAGGTCC
The DNA here is from genome assembly GCF_000648655.2 of Copidosoma floridanum. The sequence goes on from NW_019379587.1 coordinate 4,803,758, forward strand.
GTTGCAGAAAACATTTTGTTGTGGTCACATCAAGTACCTGAACAATACGGCAGGTTGAAGCATTAAACATTTGTCTGAAAACGAAAACAACGCATATGTACGATGTTTCGAGAAAAGTTATCTCCACCACGTTGCGTGTAGTAGCTTTTGCTCCTATTCGGTTGATGCTCTGATTTTTACACATGTAGGCCAATGGCAGCCGCAGTAGAGCACAGATATGGCACCCACCTAGGCCAAATGCGCTTTTTTCTGTTTCTCCCCGCTTTTCATTTGTTTGCGTGCCAGCCTCCGCTGCTCCATTTCAATTTCTCGTTTGCCCAGCGAAACATACACAAAATAGCAGACACACACTGGTTCACTCGCCCGCTGCACACTTTGTCTCGCAACTCCACTCGTATTCTAATCCATTTGCACCTGCGGATTTGTTTGTACGTACGTGGGTTTATTTACATAAATGCACGTGTTTTTACGTGTAAGCAAATATTTACGAGAGTATAAATGATGGTCCTCTGTGTGTGGATGTGAGTATTCCTTTTAACGGATTAAACCGCAAAAAAAACATGGTAGCACATTTTTTTGAACGTAGACGTGTATATGGATGCAATATCTTTTTTTTGCAATAGCATTTAGAGAACTTGCATGTTCTCCGATTCAATTTTTTTTTCAATAGCTGAAAATGCCCCGAGTAAACTTGCCAGACAGTTTTTTTTCAAGGCTTTGAAATATATACAATAATTTATTGAAATTCCTTACCTAATTTAAATCGATATCACGTGATCATGGCGTAGGAACTTATGAATTATGTGGGTTCGTTCGTTACGTAATGATGATCTTAGAAATCGAATAAACTACTATAGAAAGCAGACACTAGCTGTTGTCGTCTGCTTGTTTATCTGGATGATTTAATGCAAGGTATAAATAAGGTTATACGTACAACTGTCAACTAATAAATGATTGGAAAATAAACGAAAAAGAAGTTAATTCTAATTCTAACTGGTACAAGTACTATTTTGTGCCAGAATGTACAAATACTACAGCGAAGAATCAATCAAAGATTTTTTTATTCGTCCGAACCAACCCGTTAAAAAGAGTCGTCTGAAATATTTTTTTAAAATTCTTTTAAAGTATATTTTGCTTTACTGATTTTTTCGACTTTCCACACAAGCTAATTCCAAAAACCGCGTTAACTTCAAATTGTCTGAGAATAAAAAATCAGAACTCTACGAATAGAAAAATCTCGTAGCTCGTACATTGGAACGCAGCACCGAGTCCACCAGCAATAAGTTTCTCCAGTTTGAAAACAAAAAAAAGCTCTCTCAATCCCCAATTTGGTGCTGCGAAATAGCAAGTAAGCTGCTTTTCATATGTTTACTGAGGGAGTGAGAAAGCGTCCCACTGAATCCCTGGTGAATTCTTTTTGCTCACTGCAGCAGAGCAAGCAGGAATCGCTGTGACCGAAATTACGAACGACAACTGTGTACGCGCGCGTAGCTTGGGCACAATGGCCGCAAATGAGTCGAGGTCGAGAGTCCGATAGCAGAGCAGCGTGTAAATCGTCATCAAATATCGTGTGAAAGGCACGTTTTAACGATCATGCTCTTCCTCACTTTGTAACATGCTCATTCGCTTTCAGCTAGATATGTACCCTTGTGTAGAATTGACAATCAGAGGGATATACTCTGGGTATTACTTTTTAAGAGACCTCCATCGATTCGAAAGTGCTACTCGGCATAAATGGTGGATTTTACTGTACTCTCGGCTCGTATGTGAAACAACGCTAGTACGCACTCGTCAGGAGATGCGTCGTAATAAAGTAGTGTAGCAGTGCGTGCCATCTGACCGGAATTTCGCCACTGGCTGGAATTCGATCTCTTTTCTGCGATTTAAATGAAATTGAAATAAAAAAGACAATTAATGAAAAAATGAATTAAAAAATTTGGCACTGATTTCTGGAATACAAACTATTGTATAAATGTACCTACATAAATTAGTATATACATAGGCGTTATTTCGAAATCTAAAAAATTCGTAACAACAAACTCATCTCTGGAAGTTAATCATTAAACACAATATCTCAAAAAGTTGTGTGCTTGTGTGACATTTACGTTGAAGTCAATGATGGAGCCGTTGTATTACGTTGAGTTTCCGGTTTTTCGCAAACTGCAATAAGAGCCCTGATGTTCAGTAGACGAAAACACCGAGATTTTTTTCCACTCTTTTTTAACTCTAGCGGAACTCCAAAATAGGGAGAACTATGCTCACGTGTAGTGGTTCCGACAGCGAGCTGCGGTAAAAGCTGTTAAATTGAGACGATAATCGATGCTTTGTCACCATCACCGGTGGACAGGTGGTGAGTTCATTTTCCCTGTCTGGTGTGCTCCCGCGTACAATGCATGTATTGCGAACCACAATTTTGACGCCTAAAGTAGTTTTGATCTATTTCTAGAGTAGAGTTGGGTAATAGTAGCAACAATGAGATATTTGTTACATATGCGTGTAGATGGAAGTGTACTTTTATATTTAAATCAATGATCTGTTAAATATGACAGATTGAGGGGGAGGGGTCAACAAATTATTACTTCAGCAAGTTGTAATGCGTAGTACAGAGTAGCTGAATCAACACCATGCTTTAAACAAGAGTCCATTTGATGAGCTCTTTTCTCGGTCTCTCTAATTTTGTTTATTAACCTTCAACTCATTGAACTGTATTAAAAAGACTCGGTGTTAAAGAGTATAACCCAGCTTTCGCTTAAATCGACACTCTATCATTCCACTAAAACGATAATCTTTGGCATGATTACAGTGCATATTTGTATAAACATGTAGCACGCCTTTACACATACATCTGTGGAAACATCGAGAGAGACTCGCAAAAACACGGTCACTTTGAAACGCCCCCCCCCCTCTCTTACTAGCGTTTATCATCGAAACATGATTTATGACTCTGAATAATGCATACCTTAACATAGGGGCGTAAATATTTATTAGCGCGCATATGTGCACTCGTAGTAGCCCGAAAACCCACATTTCGGCCGGATTTATTTTACATTATACGCCCGCGCGGCCATATGCAGAGTGCCAGCAGAAAGAGTCGTGATTATCGTTCCCGTTTCCCGGTCGCGAGAGCACGCGCGTTATGCCGGATTTACGGTTTTCCCGAGTCATACGTATATGTGGAGCCACAGATTTTCGGGACCTCGGTAATACATTTTATTAGCTAGCTTCAGCGCTCAAGCGAATTTCCTCCACTGTGGAGATTTCTCTTTCCTTTCTCTCCCAATATCTGTCAAACAAGCAGTTACGCAGTGGCGCTGTCCATCGCCCATTTTTGTATTGTATGACGTGTGTTTAATGCTCGTTTAATGCCGCAGTTTCAATATTTATACGTGGATTCATAAGTACGCATACGGTGGACTCTGCCTGCCCGTCCCTCCCTTCCACGTACGTATAAACATCATCCTCTAGCTCACTCGTTCTCTGACTCTCTATTGTGCTTTTTTGCTTTTTTGTTCATTTTTAGAGGTATGGTACACAAGGCGTGCATTATTTAATTTGCTTCGTGCATGTACTTACTCGCTACTGACTCATTTACACTGTGGAGCTACTAAAAGATTGCTCTTTCAATTGAAATATCGATCTTTTGATTTCAGACTTCATTAATACGATTTATTTTGACTTCTGCTTCACCTTTCTCTCTCCCTTATTTTTACCGTTAAGCAAGCAGCAGTATCGAATCGTATTAATGATATTTTAAAGCTTTGAATAAAGTTCTAACTCTATAAATGATTCAACGTATTGATATTTAGATTAGCTGAACGGAACAATGCGAAGTTAATTGCAAAAATTACATTTCAGTTTCCTCCGATTGATTTATACTTGGGTATTTTATTAATTAGAAAATCAGGGTAATCATTTAAAACCAGACAATTGAATGAGCTAATTTAGCAAAACGTACATTTTTCGATGGAACATTATTTTTGTGTATTTTTACTGCACACGTTTCTTTGACGGTTAGTAAATATTAACAAGAGTTCGATAAAGTAAAAAAAGAAGATGGATACAGTATAAAACATTTAATTGGATTAGATACTTTTGGATACTAAATTTATTTAAAAAACTTTATTAAGTAGAAATATGTAAAATGAGTTGGCTGAAACAGTTTGAAAAAAAGAAAAAAAAAAAAACACACACTAGTAACAGAAAAATCTTATTTAATGACTTTAACGTACTTAACATTTATCTATCCAAAGTATAGAAAAAAAAAAAAAAAACAAAAAAAAAAACAAAAAACAAAAGCAAAGTGTAGTAGTATATAAATATCATTGAATTAATGCACTCAATTTTTCTCGCATTTTGATAATCGTAAAAAAAAATTTTTTCAAACACTTGCGTACTGCATCAAAGTAAAACCATCCTATTTATGTAACACAGTATAACCCATAGAATCTGGAAAAATAATAACAGTAAAAAGCATCTGATGCACGTTCGTATTATGGCAATGAGAGTCCTCTCTCCTCCCCTTTGTTCATAATGTTTTATTTATCCCCGCTACAGCATGAGAAAAAAAAAAAAAAAAAAAAAAAAAAAAAAAAAAAAAAAAAAAAAAAAAAAAANAAAAAAAAAAAAAAAAAAAAAAAAAAAAACAGCGCAAAGCCGCATAGCCACAACGACTATGGCCCCATGATGACGCAGTCAAAAGATTTATCCGGGACAAGCCACGGGAGGTGCGCATTATAAAAAGCCCGCGATCCGTAACGCCAATTTATTTCTCGCCCACACACATGTGCGCACGTTCGTTTTGTGTCAATGCCTGTAAATTGCAGTTTCGTCCAACGATAGCAACTGTAATTTCAAAGCACTAGTCAGCAATGCTGGGAACGCTGCTGACCGAAAGTTCGCCGGTTGGACGCGGCCGACTGGACAAGAGGAGGACAGGCTTCCATATGTATGAGTATACAAGTGTTTTACCGAGTGGATAACATATAGACTAGAGAGAGTAACTGATGTTGTTCAGCAGCTCGCGTTAATCATATCCCGGAATGATGGACTTCTTTGGAAGCTCGTATAGCGTCAATCTGATAGAAATTTCAGTGGGCGAATGCCCATTGTTTTACTAAGTATATGAATCGATCTTTTATCCATTCATTTGCTTACGCCTGCCACTGGAAGAGGGATACAGATGGAAGGCTGGAAAAAAAGGAAAAAAGATTAGAGCTGGGAATGACCGTCGAAAGTTCAGCGTACCGCGTCGACTGAAAATGTTTGCGAGGGTAGTGCAGGGGTAAAAATAATTTTGCTTCGAGAACAATTTTGCCCGTTTCGTGTATGGCGAGCAAGGGGGAAGGGGAAGAAAATAGGGTCAGGAGAAAGAGGGAAAGAGAAGTGCAGCGGATTTCTGCTTTTGAAATTGATAGTGGTAGTCCGGAAGAGTTATTGCTGCACTTTTCGTCGGGACAGAGCTCGCAGCAGCAGCAACTTCCCTCCGCTTGCGCGCAAGGGAATTCATTTTCAGTCATAAGAGTTTTCACATTGGTTGCTTGGGCACAACGTCATTTGCTGGTTCATAACTTTCTCCGTTTGGTCTCTCTCGCTCTTTCTCTCCCAGTCTTTATTTTTCTTTTGCCTTGGCCAAGGATGAGGTAAATGGAGGACCACGTCCTCTCTCTCGTTTCCTAGACTACGTTTGCTTTTTGTTTTTTTCCTCAAGTTATTCTTTGTATTCCTTCCTCTGTTGCTGCTGTTCCTTTACTTGCGAAATAAGATATGGCGTAATCTTTGTACTTTCATTCACCACACGAATAAAAATGATCCGACACTGCGAGTTGTATATTTCTCTCCTCGTACATGTTAAGGGCGTTTGTTATTATTCTTGAGTACTAAGCGGAAATATTCAAGGTAAAAGCTTTATTCTTTTATTTTTGATACAGCACACACTTGGAACGAGGTTATATTATTAAGTACCAAGTATTTAGATGCTAACTGTACGATGAGTAATTTTCAAGAGTCATGCTCACTGAATAACATTTGTTGGGGTGAAAGGACCCCACTTAAACTGTTGAATTAGTTGGACTTCTCCATAAATGAGAGTGGAACATCAGACATTTTGCAAACATTTTTTTTTCATCTGATGTAAAAAACATCAAGTTGTTATTTCGATGCGTCCGTGCTCATTTCTTGTTGTGGATCAACTCCCAGCATCTCCTGTACCCATACATTACGTTAGAAACAGCCAGATGACATGAAATTCTTTAAAATATTGGATAAGCAAACGCTACAGCCGTTTCCTGCTTCGATGATACCACCTCACCAGGCAGCTTCAAAAAATTGTTAGCAACAGTCCACATGCTCGTTATAATCTGCCAGACAGTATTACCGTCAAGCTTCTGAAATATATTTCTAACAAAGTTCTTCCTACAGGGATGAGGACGCGGTCGATGGTGTCCAGTTACTCCAGCGTTGCTTCTCAGTCTTGCCACCTTCTTCATTTTTTTTTCTCTCTTCTACGGGGAACTGGCAATATCGTAAAAATAGTCGAGCTGACGCTGGCGAGGTTAGCGTCGTGGTGCAGCAGCTTGACTTTACCGTCATAAGTATACGTGTACCAGACACTAACGGCCCAATTAGGTCGGCTTTAAATTATTAGATTTTTACACGCTCCCTTGCTTGCCCACTTACCGTCGACTCCAGTTTGTACGTACAACACGTGATTGCACTGAGAGTGTACTCTGCGATCGAGGTTGGCTTACTTGGATTTTTCTGCTGATGGTGGTGTACTTGTCATTGGATGCTCTAATCGAAAACTAGTGGGTACTTTTTTTTGTTGTCAACGCATTTTTTTACCCTTCTCATCTACGATGATTATTATCGATTATTTTTGCTTTAGACTTTTACGCAAATCTCGATTGGATTTTTGCAGGATATATAGTTGCACTTGGAATAAATAAAGTGTTTTCCTACCTCTAGGCGTTTTTTGTGACATTTGAACATTTACAGCGCAATCGGTAGGAAAAATGCACAAGTCGACAAAGTAAGAGTCTTGTAAGACTATAAGTGAGTAGTAGGGATCCTTCAAAAATTTATCAATTATGCAGAAAACTTCATGTGGATGACAACGCCAATTAAAATTGTTGTTTAGAAACACTCGATTTCAAATCATGTGATTGAGATAATTTTTATATTGGATGTTACTTAAAAGCTTTTGTACCTATAAGCTTTGTGTATAAAGTTCTGGTACGCAAACAAAAAGTATCTCTTTTTACAGTTATTACGATTCTCTCGTTTAATCCATTTTATGTTAATAAGATTTAGTTCACCTCGTAACTTTATTTGTAATTCACTGCATTTATCGGGTTGAACAAGTACTTTTAGCTTATTTTTTTTTTTATTTTGTAAAAAAAAGAAAATTGGAAAGCAGATGCTACCCACATCAAATTCTTATTGCTAATGGATAATGCAGCTAACCGTAGTACAACTAATTTCTGTAAAAGTCAGTGACCCAAAACCTTTTTTTTTTTTTTTTTTTCTTTTTTTAATGACTGCCTGCTGCACTTGTTTTTTCAACCAACGAACGAGCAGAATGTGTTGCTATCAAATTTGGTATGACACATACGTATGTATAAAAGCGTATCGAGACCCAAATTATTGCCTTAATTATGATGAGGGAATGAGGCGCTCACTTGCCCTTCTGCCACTCTTGCTTTCAAGACTCCTCACGTTTCGAGCTTTTGAGAGGGATCTCTCACTCGTCGTGCAGCCGTAATAACGAGATATCCAGCTAGGTAGTCCTCCACTTTTCGGTACTAGCACTGGAACTGTCAACTCGGCCACTTCGTTCTTGCTCTTTTTTTGACATTTTTCATTGGAAACTAGAGTCAACCTCGATTTAGTTTTTTTTTTTTTTTTTTTTTTTTTTTTTTTCAACGGAAGTTTTCAAGATGAACAAATGACGGGCAAATGTATGTACGATGGCGTAGAGACACTTGTGCGTACTGCGTGGCAGCTCGAGATTAAGAGTCCTACGTCAAACTGTTCGTTATCTGATTATTAGTAAGCCTTCATTAAATCACCTTGTTTTGATATTTTCCAGTGAAATTTTAATTACGGAAATCTTCCCTTTTTCTGCAGACTATACATTCGATCTGACAGCTAAAAAACAAGCACACTCTCTATCCGTAGGAACGAAGATAGAGGTTCCCTGCCGGCAATCTGTTTGTGCTCTTTGGGCAATAGAATTCTCAAGGTCACGATTTATAGCTTTCTCGCCTACTATTGATCATGTACAGGAAGATCCCGCGAGAACAAATAGCGTGGACGAGGGCTGCAATTTTGAGCACCCGGGCTTATGTGTATTGGAACGATTCATGTGGAGAAAGGGTGTTAGGGTATATTTTTTGCGGATTGGATCCGTCCAGATAGGTGGGCAATTTGGGCAATTCGGATTTCTATGTACTCTTTGGAACTGATTTTTTTTCTATTTCCTGAAAAGTATAATTTTTCTTCAACTCCAAACAGTTGGCCGGATATAATTTTCTACAGACTTTACTACATGCTGAATAGCGTTTGAGACCAATTTAAAAAAAATTCAAACAAAATTCCTATGCCACGATGAAGAAAAATACATGTTCCGCTCGTGTTAGCAGCAAAGTTCTTTTTTCTTCCCAAACAACTCTATTGTAAAAGAAAGGGTAAAGTGATGAAGGGAGTGATAGGTACCTGGAAAAGTAAAGAAAGCCTGTGGTTTTCGGATCGAAGAAAAGTACAAAGCACGAGACTTCTGAAAGAAAAGACAGACCGGCGGAGCAAATCAAAGAACCAGGTCGGTGCTAACGAGTGATAAATCGATGACGCTAGACGTCAAAAAGAACTGCCGCGGACATTAAGGCTGTCATCCCGCCCCCTCGCTCTTACACCCTGCCTCAGGTGCCATAATCCAACCCTATGTTCTTCAGAGCGGGAGAAATAGGTGCACAAACGGAAAATCAAAATGTCAATTACGCGTCGGACAGAGAAGGCCGCCGATTGTGGTAAGAGATGGACGGCGATAACGATCCAAGTGAAGCTAATGCCACGGGAGCTAGAAATTATTATCGGCACTCATTACTTTGAAATAGTCGTTGGCGTTCCTTTCGTTGATTCAGTTGTCAGTTATGTCTTTTCTTTTCCTTTTTTTTTTTTTTTTTTTTTTTTTTTTTTTTTTTTTCTTTTTTTTCCTTCGTCCTTTGTCAATTATTGATTTTCAGCACCTACACCATTGCGATGACTGATAATAATGAAATAAAGCCGATTGTTAGAGAAGTGAAAGTGTAGTGCCTTTTGTATCTTGAGGATATTATTGTTACAATTTTTTTATTGCTCTCTCCCTCGCTCTCTCGCTCTTGTATCAAGCGTTACAGAAGTTCCGTAAATATATAGAAGACAGTCATTACAGTCTTGTTAGTAAATAATAGAAATATCATTAAAAACGAACGTCTGCCTATAAATGTCATTAGGAAGGATGTTTATCTTTAATATCTCCTACTGTTATACAGGCAACGTAAACAAAGCCAGTGTAGTGAAAAATGTTTACGTAATAGCCTCAATAGTACAACATCGACTGTATAACATTTTTTACTTTATTACTTGATCTGAGTTATTGTGACGGTGAATAATTTTAGCAACTCTATGCGAGAAATGAAATGGCAATAAACGGATAGTATTGACAGGATAGGAATGGCGCATAAATTTCTTATAGTAACTAGATATTTGCATGTACTATGTGGTAATATAGTATTTGTTTCATAATGAGTATGAATATAAAATATCTCTTGATTCATGTCAAAATTTTGTTTGAGATCAAGGCTGTAGCTGTAATATATATGATATGTAATTGAATTTTTTAACTATTTGTCTGTACATATTTTATGAGCGAATTATACCTGTTCTAGACACTTGACAGCGATTCTCGAAAGACTAAAAATGTCACAACTAAGTAAAATAAATTTTTCTCTCTCATGACAAACATAGAGCCTCTATCACATAGTCCTTTCGCAGAGCATGCAAGTTTCAGCGTCCATGCAAAAAGCTTGAATCATCTGCGTTGCTGTGGTCATCAGACTGGCTATTGCTGTCCTCATGAATCATTCCCCGTGAAAGCATACTGGCAGCAGATTCTAATACAGAATACAGAGATTCATATGTACGAGAGAGACATTTTTTGCAGCCACACGTGTACCCAAGCGTGCAGAATAGACACATGCAAAAGAGGAGAGAGAGAGAAAGTTATCGATTCGCGGCCGGCGCGGCAACACGATACCACTACTACTGCTACCGCGACCATTATTATTCTGACGTGCAGCAGCGCCTTCGGAAGGAAGCCAGAGTAATCGTAGCCGCAAGATAATCTTCCTTTGCTCTCTCTCTCTCTCTCTCGACTTCTTCATATGGGTAGAGCTAGGGCCACCGCAAGAGTTTCTGTTTCAAGAGTCGCGAGCGCGCTGCGAAGACGTATGGACTTACTCTATTCTTGTGTGGAGGAGAAGGAGACAGGGAGAGCAGGGGTAGTTTTCTCTAGATATGGATACATGAATGCGGTTTTTGCTTTACGAGCGGCGCGTGATCTTAGCACGTTCAAGGGATTTTTAAGGGTTGGTCCCTTTACGTGCTCACACACGTTCGCGGCATTCTTCGTCCTTGCTAAAAAGACAAATATATTATTACAGCGTGAAAGGATTTTTTCAAAATTTAATGGGTACGTGACGTTGGTGCACCCAATGGCATGTGCAGTTTTTCTCGTACCGAGGTATTAGATTTGTTGCTGAAAGATTTTCAGGGAAATGAGTCTGGTGTAACATACGACAATTGTAAATCATACTACATAAGGTATGGTTCAAAGTTACATTTTATGTATTATAAAATGTCATGCCAAAACTTTTTAATAAAAAAACTGAAAGAAGTTTATACATGTATTTATCTTAAAGGTTTTATAATTATAAAAATGAATTTTTCCAATATTAGAGAATTCTCAACTATAGTTTTTCGTGGAATTTTTCGTATAGTCTAAAATAAAAAATAAAAAGTTCCATACCTGGTATAAAATGTTTAGTAATCACTTTACAGTGTTAAAAATTTTTCGAAACTTTCCTAAGCCGCGTTATACTATGTCTATCCACAACAATCTCATCATCTGAGACCCGCCTCTGTCTTCTTTTCCGACAGGACGTCCAAACCATAAAGTATATGAGCTTTGTATAAACAAGTAGGAGCATATCTTCCATTACTGCTTAAAAGCTTGGCCTCATTGTATAAGTCAAAAGCTCTGTAAGGCTTTTTATCTCTCTTTGTTCCAGAGTCTTATTCTTTCTTTGAATCTTTTATGATCGAATTTATTTTTCTTGCAGCTAAACTTTTTCACTGAAAAAAACTTTTTTTTTTACAAAAAATATCTTTTTCTTACTTACATACTTCTTTCTCGTTGATTTGGAAAAACTGTTTTCTGCTCAAACAGAAGCTTCTTCCATCATTAGTTCACGTAGTTGTTTGCTGGGAATCATAAAATTATATTGTGGGTGTGAGACTAAAAGTTTTCAACAAAGTAAAGATAAAAAATGACCTAAAGGTGGCTAAAAGCAACAAAGTCAGATAAAAAAATTATTATGGTGCGAGGGCATAATGTATATTTATAATTTTTTTGATAACGAAGAAAAATATGTAAAAATTGCATATTAAATTACATTGGAGAAACAGATTATACAGTGGTTAGTTAATTAATTAATACCCGGCACCTCAACTCTTCAAAACAGGTTTGCAGGGTTAACAGTATCTTGGACGTTAGTGACGCAATCTTCCTATACGAATAATATCGCAATTTAGGGACAAGGAAAGGCACTTAACGTTACCGTACATTGAGGGCAAAGTCTTTCGGTGTTGCAGGTGTTGGTATATGAATATGTATTCATTGCTTGGAGCAAGGGGATACGCGAACGACCTGATTTTCTGATACTTTCATCATTTTTGCTAATTTAATCAACCAAGATTTTGTCACGCCCAGTATTACCTGCGTTACTAGACATTTTATGGATGAATTATACCCCACTCTATATACAGCTATATAAGTTTATGAGAAAAATCAATCGGCACTCGTGATTTTCAAGCGCAAATAATCATTTGAAAATTTGTGAAATATGGTAACCCAAGAGCTTATGATCTAAAATTTTTCTCAATGCTTCAAAGAACCTCAAGCCTGTGAGATACATCACGACATAACACACGAGAAAATTGAGTTTCATAACCATAAACATCTTAAATAGGGCACTGGGACACTTTTTTTTTAGTTTGTTTAGCTTTATCCAAATGTCATACTAAAATGTCTAATTAAAAAATATAACAGTCAGTGTGAACTCCTGTCATTTCATTTGACGTAATTCCATGCTTTATTAAATAAAATTTAAGCTGATTAAATTCTTTCACTTTCATGCACAGTAAAAAAAATCATCGTACCATGAATCAAAAATAAAAGTTAATGGAAATTGTACGTCATATTTTCTCACGCGTGTTACGTCAAAAAACCGTAGATAAAAGTAATTTTATTTAATTAATGCTGATGGACCTTTTTTCTCTGCATTAATGATACAAAAAAAAAACAATGAATGATCAGTTATAAATGAAAATAGTTATTTTCATATTCACGTGATTATTATATGACAAAGTGTCAAAACTCAAAACGCCAAATAATTCATTTATCTTAAAAATGTAAACTTATAGGTAACCCAGCAGAAATTTGATTGAAAACGCAATGAAATTTTACTATCGTGAATAAATCATAGAAACGATAGCGTTCGTGGAGTTAATCAACTCTACGAGCAATCTTTTACGAAACGAATGAATCCACGGGTATACATCGGACTACTCTGCTTTGCAGCTGCATGAAAAAAAAGCACAGTGAACGCAAAAACGTACGTTTTCACAAGACAATCGTCATTTTTGAGCTCTCGTTTCATCTCCACGTTGCTTTGCACCAGCCAAAACTGTCGGCGTGCCTTGATTAAAAAGACAAGAACAAAAAATCTGAACGGGAAATAGACATGGAAGATAGAGAGGCTGACAGGAGGCTGCTGCTGTTTGGCGAGAAAGAAAAAGAACGATACAAATTACTTCTCTTCACAAATGACGTTTTGTCGTGCTTTTTTTTTAGCTTTCGTTTTTTCAATGGCTTCAACGGATGCACTTGACGATGCATGCTGTGCTTAAGCCATGAATGGTATAAATATTTTTTCTTCCACCGTGATGTTTCATCTTTGGTGGATGTAGTCGCTATTATTTTTATTTTCATGTTGCATCAATGTTGTTAATGCTTTTGTTTATATACTCTACAATTTTATGACTTACATTGGGGCGACTTCTTAGGGGTCAAGCGTTAGTTTACAATGATATATCAGTAGAAATATTTTGTAATAACAAACGATAAACTTTTCATGATAATTAATAAGTCTGCGATGAATTAAGTATATGCAGCTGACTCCTGGTGTGTAAGTTATTATCATTGGTTATAAATGTTTTCTTTAACACTACAAACATTTTGTTTCATTATTTATTCATATTATAAATAATAAAACCTGACGAACAAACCTGTAACATGGAATTACGTGCAAAGGGTGAGTATCTATACTCTCACAGGAGCAGAAATCAAACGTCAAAGTTATACTGATACAGTTATGCACCTGTTACCAAGCTATACTGTATACTCCGTGTATTTGCTGTGAAAACGGTAATTGGTCCTAACTTTCTGTTTATTCATGCACTAACAATTTCGTTTGCGCGCAAACATTTGTGTACGTAACTTGTCACGACAGGACTGATCATCATCGGTCCAGACAAGTTGTTTTATGTACTTTTTTAAAAAACATCTAAAATTATTAAAGCATAAAAATCGTTATAATTACTATATTTTATTATTACTTTAGACCCCAACTGTTTATGTCCAAAAACAAACGTTCTACTCCATTCCTGTTTATTTATCACAAAACAATGTTCACGTACAAATGTATGCACTTAGGTTTAAGCTGAAAGGTGCAGTAAACAGGAGAGGCACTGAAACGGAACACAGTCTCTTGAAGTCAAATGACGCACGAGAGCACATGAAAGGGATGAGCTAAGAAAGGGATACGGCTTTGCACATGTGAACATGTATATGTATATACACTATACACACGTATGACAAGTTAGATGGAGAGAGATTGGAGACATAAAGGATGCAAGTAACGTGCGACCTTGTTACTTGAGCGCGTTTCACACATTGTGCTGGATTTTTACAGGTTGTTTTTTAGGCTATTTTACGTTACATGCATGATAAACAAGTTTTTTTTTCGGAAACGCTGTACTTACGTAAATATAAAAAGGTCGCTTTGCACTCTACACTAATTTGAAAACTTCTTGAGAGAAAAATACAAAAGAAAAAAAAAGAAAATAACTTTACGTAGCTTTTTTAAATGCAAATAGCTTTATTTGAGCCATGGTAATTTGGATATGTACTAAAATAAAACTATCTTCATATAGATTTAATATAATCTTAAAAATTAATCTATTTTATTTAATCTCCTTATAATGTAAATTAAAAATATTGACGAACAAATAGGATCTGAAAAAGCAAAATCAACTAGCTCAATGGGACAGTAACAATGCAGTGGCACTAGCGAAATTAGCCATGGAAATTTTTTGCTTCACAAACGACGGATTCAATATGTAATATTTGTAGTCTCTAATGCATGTCTAAAGATAAAAGGGAAAGCAGACGCGCTCAACTAAAACTGACAAAAAAACATAATAGAAACGCAGCAAACACAGGCAAGCATATCACGTGACGTATTATGGCAGATTGCTTTTGAAGTGAGGGAGAGAAAGGCACAAGCAAAGTAAGCGTATAAAAAGCACAGTCGGCTGGGCTCCTGGGTCGAGGCAAATGCACCCGAGCATTAGCCTAATCTTCGTGAAAAGTGACGAGATGTGTTTCCTCGAGACCTTAACCGATTTTCCGTGACCTCTGCTGCCTGTATCTCTGCTTCCTCTTTTTTTTTTTTTTTTTTTTGTACCAAATATTATATTTTTTAAACCTACGTAATAACTGAAATAAAAAACGCTAAAAATAAAAAAAAAATTAAAGAAAAAAACACCCTTCAAAACGAAAATTCGGTTATCTTGAATAAAATTTTCATCGTATTATAGAAGTAGTGAGAGGTGATTTATTTATCTTCATCACAACTTAGATCATATATTTTCGATATCAAATATGGACATGAAATTTTTTATTTTATTTCATGTCCTGTATATAATACATGTTGCAACGATTAATGAATTTCATCCCTCTTTTTTTTCTAAGAATCAAACTATTAAGGTAATCATAAAGATATGTAAAATAAAGACTAATATTTTAGAAATCCACATAAAATTTTTAAAGTAGTAAAAAAAATTGAACACAGTAAAAAAATTTTAATTTCGTGTTATTTAAATAGGAAATTAACTTGCTTCTGGTTGCACGTGTTAGCTCCAAAAAATTTTGGATCTTGAAGACATGGATTTTAGTTTTGAAAAACGAAGATATTTCAAGAAGTAGGTACATAGTACGAAATCGGAAAATAACGGACGCCCCAATATACAATCATTCCTTGATAAAAAAATCACTCAAAGAATGAAACTGTTTCACTGCACTTAACAAATAAAAAAAAAAGTAATAAATTTAAAAAAAACGTTTGAAATGCGAATATTTAGCTAATCAACGAATGGCGTGCAAGTCATCTCATAGATCGTGTATTCTTTCAATTTGCCACCTCATCGTTAATTTTATTCTCACTGCCAGTTCTAAAAAAGTAAAAGTTCTGCCAATTAGTTCGCTAAAGGCAATCGAAACATAAAAGATGTATAGGTATTCCCGATAAGAAAGGGAAGTTCAGTGAAAAAACTGCACAATTAGCGAGAGATAAGAACGTCGACGTGAAGTCACTGAAGTCACTCTCTTGCCCCATTAGTGAGCGTAAATGTCCACAAAAGTTTTTCCCCCAATTTCGCTTTATTAATACCTGGGTGAAACCTCCTTATACGTAACTCAATCCTCGAACGAACAATTTATCATATTTCTTAGGGATTCGCATTTAGATATATTTACAATTGCAACGAGACACAAATGTCTATATTTACGTTCAGAGTGAGAGTAAGAAAAAAAAAAAAAAAAAAAAATTTGTCATACAATTTACTTTTTTGAAAATAATTCATCAATAAAGGTCTGTACTATCTGGAAAGTGAGAGCAAAAGAGAGATGTGACGATATTGATTGTGCATGCTACTACTCATTTTGTGTCAGCTGGATTGACGTCCTTTTAAAATCCAAATTTTTTCAAGTTGAGAGTATATGTAAATATGAGTAAGAGCCATACATAAACGCTGCTAGAGAACTAAAAAATTAATTAATAGACCAGGTAACATTGAAAATGTCCTTTTGAACCTGAAATTTTTTTTGTTTGTTTGGTTAAAAACCCGCGTAAAAATTTACTCAAGCTTGGGATTTTCTCATTGCCCAAGCTTGGCCAAAGTTTCGCCAAACATGAACTTTTTCGGAAGTTTGACCAAATTAAAAAATTTTTACGCGGTATACCTTACTCTGTTACAACATAAAAGCTGTATTATACAATTTTTGAGCATTGAAGCATATATTCAGAGGTGAAATTGAATAAAACAGAGTTTTAATTGATTTTTCTTTGAAACATACTTAAAGATCCTTTCACATTTAGTTGCTCTAATCAATTAATTCCTTATATTGCACAAGATAAAAAAGAGTCAACATGTACGCAAGCTTTTGGTACAGCAAGTTACTCTCGTTGTTACAAAAAAATTTTATAACCAAATTTAATAAATTAGTTTTCTGCTGGAGAGATTGTATAAACGGACTTTTTTTTATTAGGATTTGATATATTCTTATATAACGAGATAAGTAACAAAATCTTTTTGTTCACCAAAGCTTTTTCTGAAATTCTCATTGTAGTGCAAAATGTGGCAGACATATCGCTCTCGGAAATTCAAATGAGAAGCTATTGTTCTCCAAAAAAAGCTTATCACTTTTAACGCTTGTACATCCAGTGCAAAAACTCCAACAGATCTAAGTGCTAATTTTCTCGACAGTTTATGCTGAAACCGCTATTTTTCGCAGCTCACCGAAACTTGGCATCGGAAAACAAAGAAAAGGAAAAAAGGGGGTAGAGGTAAAAATAAGCAGAAACAAAAGAGCATAACTCAGTGCAAACATGGGAATTCCCTTTGACATTGAGCGACAGTTTGCTGAGGCTGCCGCATTTCATAACTATACGACCACCAGCAATGCGAAAGCAGGCAGCTGTTTGATGAAACAAATGCGCCCCAGTGTGCTCTCACAAAGGCATATCCGCTCATACTCAAATGTGACGCATAGCGCGGGGACCAAAGTAAAATCTACTGCATCTGAGAGCCGTGCGCGAGGAAAAACAAGGGAAATACAAATTTCACGCGAAGAAGCGGGGGACGGATTTGGAGGCCAAAAAATCCGGTGCACAGGCGCCCTGGTGCAATATTACGTTCCGCAAGATTTCACCCACGCCATTACGCCGGGAGTAAATTCGCAGCAGAATAAATCGCACGGTGAACCGGAACTATCCCGGTGACCACGGCGCAGTCACGCTCGATCTCGCGATTAATGTTTATCGAGCGAGTGCCATTACATTCGGTAATTTTTACGTTTTATCGAGTCCGAGAAAATTGGAGAGAAACGATGTATCCGAGAGAGCAGAAGGAGCCGTGCTGTTGTAACTTTTGCCTCTACCTCCTGTTCCTCCCTCCACGTACCATCAGCGTCTATTCTCTCGTCTTCCCCCTTTTTTTTTTTTTTTTTTTTTTTTTTTTTTTCATTTTTGCAAAGAAAAAGAGAAAGAGGAAATCTCTTCGCGTAGGTGCAGGTAACTTGGCTTGATTCCCGAAATTCTTTGGGAAATTAACTTATAGGACAAGCCTGGTGAGAAAGAAAGTTCCCGCGCCCCCCGAAGAAAGAGTTTCTTCTGGTTTGCTTTTCCTCGCGCCGCCTCTTTCTTTTTCGCCTCCCACATCTCATCCCCTTTTTCGCTGGCAACGCGGAGACCTGCGGCGAATATTCGCCTCCGCAACCATAAAGACGTCCGGATTCCAAATACGAGGCTCTGGTGCTGCCGCGCTCTCAGAAGTGAGCCGGGGACGCTTAAAGAGACCGCAGGGAGCGGAAAGTCGCCGAGATATCCTCATTGCGTATTTCATGCACGAGGAAAGAACGGAGAGGAAGAGAGTAGTCTGCGTTACGTTGCCGAAAATTGAGTGGCCCGAGTTTAGCTTCGTATCTTTATACCCTTTTATACCCTGTTTGCCAGTCGAGAGTTGTGCGCTTTGAGATTCGTACGGTAAGTGAGATGAGAGTAATAAATTCTGTTATTTCTTTATTAATTATTTTTCATTCATAAGTTTTCAATTAGTGCATCGGAAATTTATCTATATTTTTCTCATTTATTAGCATTAAAACTATTGAATATAAGTACGAAATGTTGATGAGAAGTTTTTGCAGAGAAATTTTTTAATGTCAGAATATATTGTAGTTATTTAAAAACAAATACAATTTAAAAAAGGGTATGTAGAAAATCAGAGTCATAAAGTTTTACTGTTATCATTCAAACTTTATTTTATTTTATTTTTTTTAATTTTCTATAGGTATTTTCAAGCATACTAAACCTTACCCCATGCAACCTTCATGTTGCACTAATAATGCAAATCTTTTTTAAAAACATTTTTCAATTTAATAGCTATTTGATTATTATAATTATTTTGTGAATTCATTTCGTATTGGTTTATTTGGTAGTTAATGCAATAGATTTTTAAAAAATTCTAACATACAGTTAAACAATTTACTTGACCTCTTTCAATCAACGACCCTACGAATTAAGATAATATGTAAAAAATATTGAAATAAAAACCACGTCTTGTCTTCAATAATACGAACAAGACCGAACAAGACTGTGCTTTACGAGAGTGAGAAATCTAAATTAAGTAGCAGCTGCTTAAATTATTCTTGCCTGCTAAACGTAATAAGATTTGCTCAACTATCCGACAACGTTACTTAAAAAATTCAGCTACTTATGTAAATAAGAATGAAGTTGGAAATAATTACTTTTCAAATAATATTCTTGTGTCTTGTAGTAAAAGAAAATGTATTGTACTGTTGATTAATTTTCTTAGAGATACGCTTATGATGCAACTATAAAGAAAGTTTCTAGTGCACGTTATCGTCAACGATTTGTATTTGTTACTCATAGAATTCTCACACTTCTATTTAATTGTCAAATCTCTCAAAAATTTATTTTTTATTTTAGTTTGTTCGCAGATTAAATAATAAAAAGCATTGCTACGTAATTTTGGTTGTTCGCACCTGCCTTTAGAAAAAATAGGAATAAAATTAATGAAACAATATTCTCATTTGTTCATGTTTTATAGATGTAAAAAAGTACTTTGTTAAGTTGCTAGAACGTAGTGTGATTTTAATGAAAGTTTGGACATTATGCTCTATTTTCTGAATAATCAACTTAACTATTTATATATAACTATAATTTTGCAATACTTTTCATCCAATAATACTTAAAGGTTGCTATAATTTCTCTGTTTCGGAGTTGAAGACGTCATAAACTCAACGTAAAATTCTACTTTATAAAACTTTTGTACAAACTATGCGCAAAATTTTCTTTCCAAAACTGTTCCATCCGAGTGTTTTGAACTTTCACCGAACTTTTATTTCATGTTCCTTTTCCTATACAACATGTTACAAACAAAGGTAACATTTTCATCGATGATTCCATCAGAAACAAATGCAAAAATGATACAATATACAGTGTTGCTTTCATGGAATTGAATGTGTAGCTTGCAATGATAAAAAATGATCAATCACAGAACTTCACCTTGCACCCACTGTCAGGGATAAAAAAAAAAAAAAAAAAAAAAATAAATAAATAAATAAAGTAAAAGTAAAATAGAGCCTCGTGCTCAGAGAAGACAGAGATCGCACAACTGGGAGTGACAAATGCACGGTACGCGTTAAAAGTACAAAGCACCTCGTTTATAGGCCTTCTAATATTGCCGTCGAGGGGTTCGGAAATCACGTTAAGGCTGACAAGAGCCGATCGAATAAGGGGGCAACTCTCTCCACACGTGTGTGTACACACAGCTTACAAGCATACACGTCCCAGCTCGTAAATATATATCCGTCGAGCTCCAGCAGAGACTGTTTTGACAGAGGACTCTCGAGGCGAAAGTAAGCGGGGCATTTAGGCAATCACATTTGAAGTGAAGTATAGGGACACGCGTCTCTTTCCTCTTGATTCTTTACCAACTATCTCTCTCTCTCTCTCTCTCTCTCTCTCTCTCTCTCTCTCTCTTTTGCTGTTCCCTTCCTTCTGCTGCTGCCGCTACCCCTTTCTCGTCGATCCATCAACATGTGCATGCTGCGAGCTAATACGAATTTTCCCTTCTATTCGTGAGCTTCTCAGATGCGCGTCGATAGATGTAGATGTACGATAAAATTAAGTCCCCCTCCCTGTGCCCCCATTATGAAAGCATTTGTAACCCTCTCACCCTAGCCCCACTGAACTACTACTGGCTCCTACTCTAGGACTTGCCTAGAAATTCATATTGCCACTATTCCTATTTGGCCTCATTCTTACGAAGTCGTGCACTGCGCTATAACAACTTTACGTGGAGAGCTGCAGCTAGTGTTGCTGAGAAATTCGTCACTGCTAAACGCCTGTCTGTCTTTAGCTTTGCTGCTTTCATTGAGCACAACTTATTAATTTAATCATTATTGGCTTTTTTAAATCATTAATGCATTATTAGGAAAGACTAACGCTGTCCGATTTCAGCAATTGTATAAAAAAAAAATACGAATATATATTTTAATAAATATAAGTATTTTTAGAAGGGAAGCGTTTTTTTCTTAAAATTCACTGAAGTATGAACAATTTAACAAAAAACATAACTAATGTATCAAACTCTACTGTAACTCTTTGGCTTTGAATACAATATACCTATACTTTAGCAGCATTAGGTTTGAAACAGTTAAATTTTTTTAAGCTAGCCTTACTGTTGTTAGTTTCATTAATATAAAAACTGCTATTGTGCGCCGACGAAACATTGCTGACTAAAAAATATTCACTAGTATTTAATAGCAATTTTCAGTATTTAAGCTACTCCTACGTTTCTTACGTTTAAGTCTAATTGCGCCAGCTCACACACATGGCACACGCACGTCAATCACGTATTTAATTTTCTCTCTCCTTTGCTTCTTACAGATCCAAACTTCAAGGCGCCAATAACAAACGTGACGGCTCCCGTCGGCAGAGAGGTCATGCTCAGCTGTACCGTGCAAGATCTCGGTGGTTATAAGGTGAGTGCATACGTAGTTCCATACACATGTGTTGATTTCTAGGGCTTGCATCAGTAGTTGGAATAAAATCTTTCGTTTTGCCCAAACTTCTAATAATAATTAATTCATAAATTTATTATTGTATCTACCCTGAAAATATTTACATGTTTCGTAACAGTAAAAATAAGCGCTTTAAGAAGAGTCAAGTAGATCTATCATTAACAGTGTAAATAGACCTCTACATTATACCAAAGAAAATTGTTTTAAACGGAAAAATTGATTTATCTTGTAATAAAATGTCTTGAAACTGTATGTGACATTTTCACTGAGCATTTTTAAGCTTTCTCGTACTTGTATCAATTTAAAAAGAAAAATTATTGTATTTAATAGAGCTACTGCAGTTGTTAGTGAACTCATAGGCTTTTACAACACTACTATAAAATAGTTTATATTAAAATTAGAAATCGTCACCACATGCCTTAAACTACTCACAGTGTCGATTGATTGAATATTGTATACCCTTAGTATTTGCTGGTTTTAAAAATATATTTATAACAGTTAGAGTTTTTTCCAATACTTAAAATGTAACTGATATGGCTGAAAAATACGATGGTAAAGTGTACACTTGTACGGTTGCAGTGGGAAAAGAAAGGAATTAGTCAAAGAAAAAAAGCTTGTGAGAAGTGACAATCACTAAAAATATCCCATAAATTCTGAATGAAAACAAGAAAGAAAGCTTTCAATAAATTTCCGCGTGGCATTATCGATTCAAGTAGTTTTGATCAGGTCTGGCATATTCTTTTTAACAGCAACGCAACTACGGCAAATATTTTTTCCTGACTGGTGTAGCTTCACTATCCAGAGCCGTTAGACTGGAATCCAGTGTCATTGTTCCTCTACTTCGCTCTTTCATCGTTTGACTGAGCTTTCGGCGACAATTCTCTTTCTGTCTGAAAGCACCTTTCCCTGCAGAGCTTGTGCTCTTTATTCTGGCGGTCTTCTTTGCCGTCTAGCTGCACCGAGTGTGAGCATGACATCGTTGTCGCGGCTTATTACGCCGGGACTTTTTTTTTTTTTTTTTTTTTGCACAGTGCAATCAATAATGCTTTTGTGTGTACTTATGCACAGCAAATTTTACTAGCTATCATCAAAGTCTCCGTAGAGAACGAATGGTTGAGCTGTTGTTAACTTCAATCATATAATTAGTTGATACTTTTGCTGCCTTCTAGACACTTCGTAAATTTATTAATAAATATTTAAATAAATTAAAGTAAATTTTCTTTTCAGTACGAGTAGAAAGTAGTCAAATGATGCTTTTCACTGATTGACCGGCAGTTTTTGGACAAACTTTTATGCAATGACTCTATTGAAATTTCGTAGAAAAAAAAAATCAAGTTCTTATTGATGGAAATTTTAATAAGATGTACTATTTAAAATGCCATATGTGAACTTACAAGAAGAGTATTTTAATTTTTTTATTAAAAACTTTGATGAAAGTTGATATTTCGACGCGAACAAACACCTTCTAGTAAAAAAGTTTTCTGAATTTTCAACTGTTCCGAAATACTATTGCATTTCATCTTTGCGCTCACCATGAGCTCTAGTTAATTGAATTAGTAATTCATTAGTAAATCACTCTTCATCACTAAGAGAAAACTTGTCTTGCCAAATCCTTAACCTCCGACGGGCCTTGACCCGTGAGTAGTCCCCCAAAGATTCTGACCTTTCGAGCTTTAATCTTTTCGCAGATCAGCCAGGCGTCTCGTGAAAAATTGCGAATCTTTTTCTCTTGGGTCTGTATGTACCTAGTAAATGTTTGAATATGAATCCTCTTCGGATAATGGTGGGTTTTCCCATCCATCTTCTCATACGTGAGTATGTGCGTGTGTATTCGTCCCAATTTCCATGGCTTAGTAATTGAAATTCAAGGATGGAGTAGACATGGAAATTGGCTTTTCAGACTGCTTCTATTGTTTGAATCTTTATGAGTAGAGATTTTTTTCCCTTATACTAAAAGACCAGCGCATCAAATGCTTTGTTTTTGCACCGCACGATTCTTCGAACATAAAAATAGCAATTTATTGAAAAATATCAGAATACAGATATCATTTTGAGTAAATGTTCATCTATTAATCAAGTGCGATTTACGTACATTTAAGTGAGAACATATTATTTGTCTCAATCAGCGAATATTCACGGAAAAATGAGTCAAACTGCTAATTGCTACCTTTTTTGAATTGAAAATTGTGTCCACCAACGAAATCAGCACTCATAAAAACTGAGAGACTATCACGTAAAAAAATCTCTTGCAACACAAAGTAGACATAAAAAATGTTCACTTGCTTATAGCATTATCATTCATTTTTGCTAACAGTAAATCCTCTTTAGCACTGATTTTCGCAAAATTCGCAAACAAAACAATGAAAATAACGACCAATCGGCAAAAATCACCCTTGCCCCGCGACTCAGAGATCAAGCAATAATAACGCCATGTTTCTGCTTCATAAACGAAAAATATACTCGAGCAATAAAATCGTACACTCGCACAGAGTGAGGGCGTCCCTCGGCGCATTAATTAGTGCAAGCCCAGCTTAACGCACGGGAAGAATCTCGCACAGCACGTAATCGTCGAGCCGAATTTATTTTTCAACGCTCCCATGATCTATAACAGGGGTCGCGATGATTTATCAGCCCGCGCACGCGAGCGTGTATGTGTGCGAGGGCATAAAAATGCCCACATAACACCCTCCTGCAACATTTGGAAATCACTGCTGAAACTTTCCAGCGCGGGAGCTTCCCCTATAAACCTTCTCCGTTTGTCGAAGGAAGGGAGACGCTATAGTAGCTGCGGGTTGCGATTGCACAACCAAAATGAATTGTTGTTCTGCCCTCTGCGTGCTACGTGTGGGTGTGCGTTTGTGTGAATATCTGGATAGGAATATATACGGTAATGCGGTCGGAACGTGCCTTTCCAGACCTCCAACAGCAACTATCGCTATCGCCACGCGGCTGTTGTGTTGCTACTGTGCCATTTCAATTTCGATGATTTCTGCTCCGCGCGTTCTTACGTGGGGCTCTGATGGTACTGCGACTACGACAGAGGGATCGCTACGTCTCCTCCGTATATTATGTGCTCTTATTTAAAAAAACATCTATATAAATGAGGCTTTTTTAACATTTTTTTATTATGTGCTCAACTGTTCTACAATGTTACCTCATAATAGTATGCAAGGAATATCTATATAATATGTACTAATTATTTTTAAAGTCATTAACAGTGGTACCACCTTTTTCTTCTTTTTGATATTTTTAATAACATTTCCGCCTTGTTAATAATGACTGTTGAAAGCATGTAAATAAAATTATTTTAATACAATTTCATGAGTTTACCCGCAACTCGTAAATCTGAGCAATGCTATTAAGCTTAACGAGTGCCATTTTCATATATTAAATGTATTTTCCATCAACATACCCATGTACGCATCTGAGCTGTTCACAGAAGCAAAGTACGAATGGGAAATTTAATGTTTACCATAGTAATGCACAGAGTGTTTTTTTATTGTGCTCATTGTAAAATCCAAAATCGAGTACAAATAATTTTTGATAATTAATATCGAACCGTTGTAAGATCGTTAAGTACAATTGGCATTAATGCATCGCCAAGTTTGAACATTACACAACAGTATAACACATATTCTCAAGGTGTGCGCTTACAGGGCCTTCGCCCATTGTTATGATTCGTGAGGGTATAAAGCCTTGGAATTCTCGTGCATTATCATTTAAGCTTGCGGATACACCTGATTCACTGCAGAGCTCCTTCGGGAATCTCTCTCTTATCAGATAGCTCCGCTTTCTCTTTGAGTATACGGAGGTCGCGCTTCTACTGCTCTTCTTAGCTAATGCTGGAGTATTATATAACTTGAGTGTCAATAGATATTAACAAGACTCGGCTTGTATCTATAATTCCAAAGATGGAGATGATGATGATGGTGATAATTTGGTGCTCGTTTTGCTACAAATTCAACATCCAAGAGCACACACGCGTGATGGCTGCGATGCATTTAAATGAACTTAATCGTGATTTTCGCTTTTATTCCTGTATATACTTACGTGTGCTGTATAATACACGTTTATAACGACGCGGTAAAATATTAATCATTCCGATTTTACTCTCGGCATTATGGCTGCTAGCTGAGTTCGTATGAATGGTAATGAAATAAGCTTGGATGACTCGTAATCCAGATAGTAGGTATTTAATTTTGACTGTAATATATATCATTATGAGACAGCTTATTCTTTCATTATTACGAGTTAATTATTGAAAAGCATCCTGTGCGTACTGTTTGAGGAGCAAAGCTTGTGTTTTCACATGAAAAGTCCGACAATTTATGACCACGTGTACGTCTGACCTTATTCTCATGATTTTCAAATGAATTCATAATAAATAAAATACATTTGATGCAAACAAAGTGTAATGCAATTTAATGAGTTTATTTTTAATACTCGCAACGTATTCATATGAAGTATTATTTTTACACGAGTACGTCCTATCGTCAAAATTGTGCAATTGGAACGTGTACTTCACAATGAAAGCAGCCAGATTGAATTTGAAAAGCAGCAAAAACCTTTTCGTACGATTATTCTACCGTGTATCATAGAAAATCCTTTCGCCTTACTGTATGCGCCGTACGCGATTTCTTTTTCATCGAAGAAAAAGCTACGTAGTAAAAATACGCAGTACTTTTAATAATTTAACAAGCTCCATAGTAAAGTAGCAAAAAAGAGTTTAAGGGAGCATAAGATATCGGTGTATTAAGCATGTATATACATAAACCATCGTTGAAAACTGAAAGCAACATTCGCAGGAGTTCCCCAGCGATATGAGTTACGGTCTGCCAGTGCACATGGAGAGAGAACAGGTGGACTCTCATGTATGACATGCATCGAGGGTAAAAGTGACCATTGCTGGTAGCAACCTATGGTGGAAATGTTGAAAAGCGCTTGAGTTCTCTCTCTCTCTCTCTCTCGCTCTGTGGTACTTGGAACTCTTGGAAGCTGCGATATGAATTTCAAATGGATCGTAGGTGGTGGCCCTTAGCTCCGGTCAGCGTAGGCAATGGTTGGCATGTGGTAGCGAAGGTATGTAGGTATAGGCAGGTTTTCGTACACAGTGTACCGGGAAACGGACGATATGTGGGGAAAAAGAGAGATGGATATAACAGGAATAATCGTGTCGTTTATAAGCTCGAGTTAGCTCACGGGTTCCAGCTGTGCATTAAGATGACGGATAACAGAGAAGCAACGGACGGAGCAGGGCTGACACGCGCCCCGGGATTACGACACCTCTGCAGCCGCTCGTTTGCGATGATGAGGCTCGAGCTTACCCACCTACCACTACTACTACTACTACTACTACTACTACTACTACTACTACTACTACTACTACTACTACTACTACTACTACTACTACTACTACTACTACTACTACTACTACTACTACTACTACTACTACTACTACTACTACTACTACTACTACTACTACTACTACTACTACTGGAGAGCACTGGCGGTCGGATTTTATCTCGTCCTCGTTTTCCTTTTGGTCTTTTATCTTTTTTTTTTTTCCTCTTATCCACAATGTCTATACATTTTTTAAGACTCTTCTTTTTCTTTTCTTTTACCTGTTTTATGTCTTATTTAACGCGTTGTTAGGCTCTACTATTGGTATTTATCTGACAGTGGGAATAATATTGTAAGAGAGAATGAGTAGGGAATAAAGCCACAGCAAATACATGTTGTCATCGGATCGTGATTGATTGTGTTTCTTGAGATTATTACAGAAGATTTTTTACTGAGATTGTTACATATTTTAGCTTCCGGAATTAATGCTCTATTCGAGGTATCGTTGAATGATTGAAACGAAGAGAAACCACATGGTTATTACAATGATGAAGGGGAAATAACATAATCACTCTACCACTAATAGGGCCTGCAGAGCATGCGTACACGAAAATCGCAGTGTAGACGAGTTATTGTCGTACACCCACGTGGGTAGCACCGCACGCGAGAACTATATTAACACCAGGACTTCAAGTCGCGAGATGCTCTACGAGTACGCTACAGTACTACCATCACTGGATGTATTAGCTCTCGGGACTATTAATTGCACCTATGTGTATAAAACAGCACATTTTTATATCCCACGTGCGTTATACGACTGATATGTACGGATACTTCACACAGCTCCCAGTCTAGAGTGAGGCGCGACTTTTTCCAGCAGTGAGTTGTTTGCATCGTTTGAATTTTAATTGTACCGCTTTAATTTTATAACACGATGCCGATCAGTAGCGTCACGCTCGTTTTTCTGCGATGGTACTTTGCTCTGTCCCGTTCAATTTTATAGTATTTATGCAGGAAAAGATCCCAATGATATTTTTAGTTCAAAGAGCTGATGTCCGAACCATGTACATCGTAAGTCTCGTTTACGATTTTTTTTACAACGATCAGTTTTATCTCCAAGGGCTTTATTGATCACTGGTCTTTACTTATACAGCTAGAATAAAAATTCAAAAAATTGTCATTTTAGATTTTTTTGGGATTTTATTTTTTTATTTTTAATAAGGCTGTAATTTGTTTCAAATACGTAGGCTGTGTAAGTACGTCCTTTTAAAAATTTGACCATTTCTTAGTACGCGAATTAGAAAGTATTCAATCACATCAATGCAATCAAAAGGTGTTTTTTAGAGTTCAAGTCTCAATTTCAGTAAGCTTCTCATGTACCTACTAGTGATAAAAACAATTTTTTATATAAAAAAAGATATGCACATACATCTGTCTTTAGACAACGAATTTTCCATAAGATTTTCCCAAAAATAATTGATCTTTTGGATGCTACTCTCGAAACGTATCTTTTTTAATTTTGTAAGGTAATAAAGAGGCAAGAAAATGAAATTTTGTATCATCCTCGCGTCACCAGACGTAGAAAAGAGGAAAAGAGCAAGCATATGCCGTATTCTCTCTGCATGAGAGCGTTTAATCAGCAGTATATGCAGAGCATGCAAGCTCCTCCATGCTCCTCATTCATCTTCAACTCTCGCAAGTGGTCCACCCTCCGAGCTAATGCTAAAAGAATATTAATTACGAGCGGGTTAAATGAAAGTTTCAAAAGAGGGAGAGAGAGCTGTTAGTACCAGAAGAAAGAACCTGGCGGGGGGAGGAGGGGCGAGAGTATGAACCAGTGCATTTGATATTCAACTTACGCGTTCAGTTTTTTTCCCCTTTCCATATAGGAAAATCCGACCAGGATGCTTGTCGCTCGTACCTAGAGAGGAAGAGGAAAAGGCCGAGCAGGGCACGACCCGCACTTCCGGCTATGATAACCAAGTATTTACGGCGCAGACGAAAATCCGCGTAATTTACACATACTCACACGCTCACCCCGTACGTGCTGCTGGTGTATATCAAGCGCGTATCCTTTTTTTCCTTCACTTCCTCGCCAGAGTCTCCACATCTAACCCTCTCGGTGCGAGGAGAAAAAAGGGGAACTCGAGAGCTGTTCTCTATACGTCTACGAACCCCTCACTCTCACCCCTTCCGTCGCAGATTCGAAAATTAAGCGTTTTTGCGCACACTCTGGGCGAGAGAACTCGCACGCCCGGCTCGACAATAAAATATTCATTTGAACCGACCGGCCTTTACGTGAAGGTCCGGTCTCTGCTTTGAAAAAAAAAAAAAAAAAAAAAAAAAAAAAATTAAGCTCGGTTAGTGCATGTCTGCTCGTCCACTTTTTTGCCAGCTACCCGTGAGATAAAACTTTTTCTAATAGAATTAACGAGAGAAGGGGGTCGAGCAAGCTGAGTAAGTCAATTGAGTTGTAAATGGATGAAAATCATTATGACGAATAAACGCCGTGTGAACTTGCTGAAGCCAAAAGCTACTGGTGCGTGGCTCGTGATGTTTGAAAAAAAAATTCAATTATCCGTAGCCATGGGTGGGCTCTTTCGGGCTTGTTTCAGAAACTTTATACTGCAGGAGGCCGGTTCAATAGCGCTAATCACTGGAAATGCTTCGTCAAAAGTATTGATTGTCGGCATTGTCGAATTTTCATTTTCAAAAATGCTTCGACATGAACGTCACAGTCGAGTTAATTATTATTTTTATTGCTCTTGAGCAAAAAGGTGAATTGATAGCTTTTTTTTTAATCATGAAAAATTTTCAACAATCGAAGAGGACATCACAACCCCATCCAATTCCAGAGATGGGAAACGAACGAAAATTGGTTTTGTATCGCGAAGTGCTTCATTTTATCAAATGTCCACCACTATTCCATGGGTATCGGGAGCCCTCAGCATGGAATAAACTTCGTTCTTAATAGATACTTCATTTTATACTCTGCATGGAGAAAAAAATGCAGTTATTGAAAAAAAAAAACGCTCGACGAACAATGTGATGACACAGCATAGAACTTTCTTTGATCAAACTCCATTGAGCGACTGTAGCAAGTAACTTATTATTGCATTTGCCATTATATCTGCTAGTACGGCGATTTCGTGTCATCTCTGTAACATTCAAGCTTAAGAGGAGCGATCATCAGGAAGCTTCAGCATCGCAGGCCTACGATACGAGACGTCGCGTGTCGCCGGCAAGGATTATCGTAACGCCTTCTGTGGATCGGATATCATCATGACCCATGCATATAGAAAGTAATTAAAGCCCCGATGATTTTCTCCGTACCGGTGCCCGTGACTTTCATCGAGATATTGGGTCTGCTACACGTATGCAGATGTAAGTCCCGAAACAAGGCTTAGCTCGTAAAATAACCTACATGGCTCTGTGCACAGCTCCCATGGCACTGATGAACGCTCGGCCGGTTTCTATACATACATATAGTTAGGATGAGCACGGGTACATACACATAGAAACATAGTAGTCCTGACACAATAATGCATATGTGATGCAGTGCATAAGAAGCCACCCGATCCCACCCAAATGTATGTACATTCGTTATAAACGAACGTAAGTACAGGCTGGGTAGACAACTGCATCTGGCTGTTTAGAGGCACGCCAGTTAGTCTGTTTACGCAACTGAACGCATCGCTTAGATTGTATCCATCTATCTATCTATCTGTACCTCCAGTCGCGCGCTGCTCTCCACCCTTGTCTCGGCGGTGATTATGCACAATCAATGGATATGTGTTGGTTGATGACACACGGCATCATTTGGGATATAGATCCACACTCGGATCCACATGTGTGACTATGCGTCAACGTATACCAATAGTACACGTATATCTATAACGTGCCTTTGTGTGCATTTGTATGTACTTACACGCAGTGGCGGAAATCCAGAACGCACGAGCGAGACGTCAGTCCTACAGGATGAACAGGTGGGGGATGAAGGGAGGAGATTCCGTGCGCAAGATTAACTTGGATGCACACATAGTACATACACGCTCATCGATCAACGAGAAGCAATTTACGCGCGTGTCCATTACAACGCGCGCCGATGGAGAGCTAGCCTCGAGGCTCCGCACTGTACTGGCTGCAAACGGCTCTTTTATACCTATATTCGGCGCACATTATACTGTAAAGCCAGCTAGTTGTAGCATATAGATATCCGGTGCGTCCACGTATATTTGTAAAAGAGGAGGGTTACGAGCAACAAGAGCCAAGCGAACAGCGGAGCCAAGCACGTTCGCTGGGAGATTCGTTTTTTGTTTGTTTTTCATTGTGAAACTACTGCAGTTCCCGACGCGAATACACGTGTACTGCAACCAAAGGAAAAAAAGATAGAAAATTCTGACCTAATTGACGAGCTACCCGGTGATTGATCGAAAAGAGAGCTAGAGAGAAAGTGAGTGAGGAATTTTCGCGAAAACAATTTAAAAGGGGAGGATACTTCAGGATTTTTGTCTTTCTCTCTCCCTCTCGAGATTGGTGTATGAGTCACTGTTTGCATGACTTGTACGTTTTTTTTCGGGCCATTGTGGATTGCACTTTTTTTCTCGTTCGCTAACAATCCTTGTCTGTTGGTATTTGCATATACAAACTAAATAACGATTGTTTTTCATTTTTCTACGTTTTACATAAGTTCAAGTCTGGTGTAGCACTTACCCAGTTATTTACCACTCAAGCATCCTGGTTTGGTAACTCAGTCGGTCCATTGATCCCACTTTCTATTTTTCCTTCGTTGATTTATCTGATGAGTAAATCTTTGTTTGCATCACCATTAGTGACCTGCACTCAACCACTTAATAGAACAAAAGCATAACTTTATATTTCCCGAGTCCAAATATAATACTACTCACCAGGCTGTTGTTCTTTAGTCTTTTTACGGCCTATGTAAGATCTCTGCAATCTAGGCTTTTAATTTTTTTCTTCTTCTAAGATTGAGGCTTTCTCTTATCGAGATAATCGATTGTCTTTTTAACTAATTAAATAATCTTGAATATAATTTGGGCTAAAAGTAGTACTATCCAATCAATAGGATATATCATGATGGTATTAAACTAAAAATAAATTTTAAACAGCCGGCTAATCAATTTTTCTCCCTCCGTTGTGTGTGGCACATTAAATATTATCATAATTTTCTCCGTCCGTAGAGCTGCACTGTTTGTATCGTCAATCTAAATAAAAAATAGCAAGCCTGGGTATCCAATTATCTCTGTCATTTCGTGTTGGTTCGACTGGTAGCATTTAAAATAATAGCTCACCAAAATGTAAAATTAGAATATGTCAGTTGAATCTTGCGTATCAACAACGGACTCGTATGTTAGTCCGAAATTAGATTCATCGTTTACTAATCGACGAAACTGTCGTTCTCTTATCTATGCCTCAATGAATAATAAAAATTCTTTTCCTTTCCCAGAATATTTTTTTGCCGAGCTATTGAATTTTTCATATCTCAAGAAATGAAGGTAAAAAAAGCACAGCTAGTTTGAAAAAAAAAAATTTATATACATGCGTATGATAGTATAAGAAAAAATAAAAAATGAGATTTCACAGGGTAAGGCGGATAAGTGCATCTCGCTCGGGAGCAACCTAATTGAAACGAGCGCGAGCGAGAAACTTGGGTGTCAAGTTGCATTTTGACGCAATGGAAAGTGACAAATGACCCTCCTCTTCGTATTCGCGCCGTAAGAGAGAAGAGGGGGAGGGAGAGAGATAAGTTCCCTCGGATTCCTTAACAAAGTAGGTAATGGAACGAATTTATCGTGGGTGCCACTACGGACAGAACGAGGAAACGGAGAGGCGAGTAATAAGAAAAAGAAATCCTCGGCTACCAGTCTGATGGGAAATTCGAACGGACTAACAAAATAGTTAGCGCGTAATTAGCTCTAGGTAACACGCAAACCTAGAAACACAAGAACCGACGCTGCAACGTCTCTGTATTAGTAGGAATACGCTCTTTTCCGCCGCGGAGGAATATTGAAGTTGCCCCAAGGGCTGCCTCTCCAGGGGTACTCGCAAGATTATTGCACTGCTCAGAAGTGGAGTAGAGTAGTCCGATGAAAACGCGTTTGAGTCTCGTCTCCGTCATCGTCTTTTCTGAGAATGTCGCTGCACTTTGGATAGCAATTCGTCGTCTTCGTCATCCTGCCAACGAGGGAAACGAGATGATGAGAACTGAAAATACTGAAACTGCTAGCTCGAGGGGACACTGGCTGCTTCTCCTGTGCTGTATTTTAGGTATATATGTACACGTATATAGACACAGTGGAGGAAGAAGTTTCGCAGGAGACTGCATGGCAAAGAGTTTCAATGAGCAAAGGAGGACGTGGGATTGGTCGGCTTGCCTTTCAAAAGATCTGGGGAGAAGGATAATTTATTTTAATGAACCATTGGGGATGAGTAAAACTCTTGGATAGATTCTAACGTTGGTGACCGATGACTGAATTTTTATATCCTAACATGATTTTTTTTTTTTTAATTACCAGTTGGTATAATTCGTCTTGTATTGGCGAAGTGGTAGCTTGACATCAGTTAAATTCATTACACACCGTTTCGTGGAATTCCCTGTGAAATGGTCGATCATTTTGATAAACGTCGAACAATTACAGTTTTTAAACTCATTAAGACTTTGTTATTTCGGATCATTTGATGATTTGAACCTAATCATCCTTAAAATAGTATGAAACAATTATTTAATAAGTACTTGATTTCAATTTATCTAAATCCACTTTCAGAAGATGACTTTGATCGACATCGTAATAGAACAACAATTTTATGCTGCTTGATGCTTCATACGCAAATTTCCGAACTAATTAACAAGTATTCCACAATTACTGAAGTGATTACGCACTATAATCAACGAAATTAATTTGACCAAAAGTTCGCGCTTTTAGTCGTACAAATGCGTCCATAGAAATTGCAATTGCCGAAACGAATTTAAATATTTCAAACTACTATCGGTGGCAAAGCCATTTACAAACTAATGAAAGCAGTACACGTGCGAGGGCAAGAAAGAGAGAAAAAAAAGCTCCGAGATTGCAGTGGAGCGGGTATTTCAAATACGTGCCCGGGTCTCCTGGCTGTCATCGAAGTGCAAATATATGACGGGCGTTAAATTATTTTAAAATAAAGATTTATCGTCGTGCAGGCTCCCAACCTCTCTTACCCTCCCCTACTGCGCCTTCTTGAGCAAAGACGCCGGACTGTACTCGCAGTGGCGCGAAGTCTCTCGCAGCGTGCGCCGACGTTTTAATTACTCCATTTATTTCTTGAAATGGCACACGCCACTGCACCTCCCCTGCCCTCTCATTTGCTCGTTTTCTCTTCCAACGATGACGTCATAACTACGATAGCGTTGTAGATGACAAATAACCATTTTCCACTTTCGTACCGCGCGGACGTTCCAACTTCGGTCGCGGGATAATAAATTACGTCGGTCGCGCGATGAGCGACGCTCCAACGACGGATCTTCCTCGCCTCTTATACTTTTCGCCTGTGTATGTCCTATCCTATTATTTTAGGTATTATTTTGTTTGTGGTTTATAATTTATATACGATGTACTGCTTGTGCCTTAAAACGTTTTTTCCATCGCATTTTCTAAACCAGCATTTGACTTAGTTTTTTCCAGTAAAACTAATGTACTATATGTTTGGTAAAATTAAAATTCATCTCAATGTGTTGAAAAATTCGTAAAATAATCATTTCCAAGTTCATAAACATGCTTATTTTAATAAATGCGCTTTTACGTACTGACATTTAAAAACGGTTTTAAAATTCATGAAATATTATCTTTATCGATGGTTTCAGTGAACTCGTAAGTTATTATTTCTTTCGCTTCATCTTCCATTTTTAGCTGAGTAAACGAGCTATCCTTACGTCGAGAGAATGAAGATGAGTTATAATGGATGGCCTGATGTAAACGTCTTTAAAATTTTTAATTAATCTCTCAAGAAGAAACGCGAGACTATTCCTAATATTTTCAATTAAAAAGTCATACCAACGTTGGTACTTCATGGTGAGTGATAAAACATCTTTAATAATGTATATGAATATTTTTTTATGTGCTGTTATTATCATTGGATGATTTTATAATTGAAACAATGATGCACACCAGGCAAAAACATCGAAAAATTGCTAATACGGTTTTCCGAGAAACAGATGGATAAAAAAACAATCTTCATTCATTTAAAAAAACATCTTTCGTAAACTCACTTCTGTCTGCAACGCGCAAGCAGTTCTTTTTGGCGTCTGGGGGGGGGGGAGGCTCGTCTTTGCTGGAAGGTCGTTCTGTGTCTTTCAAAAGGATCACAAGATCGGCTTCTGAAAAGGATCTACATACTTTTGTTCTCTCACTCTCAACCTCTAAAGAAAATCATGCACGCGTACGTTAACGGGCTAAGGACGGGTGTGGGTGGGGGTGGCAACTGGTGATAGAGAATTCGCCCAGAAATAAGTTGGGCTACAGTCACGCTGACAGGGCAATTTTGTCAAATGGAAGAGGAGCGCCTCCTTGTGCTTCTTTGACGCAGACTTGCCTTGATACATATATAGCTACGTGAAACGCTTTATCATTATGGTGCCATGTCGTATGTCGCGTACACGCGATCACAGGCGTACAGTGAGTCTGAGAGCCTCTTTGGTAAATTTAGGTACTGTATTTTGGATTTTCCGAGTTCGCTTCTCGTGGGAGTATACAAGAGCAGGCGCAGCCTGTGGACTTTGTGTTTCACATGCGATTTTGTGCATACAGACGAGAGACGACTGGTGCGTTTAGTTACCAAAGCACATGGAAATGGGCTGTATTTTAGATTGCTGCGTTCGTACGTGGAGCTTTTTGGCCCCTCGAGGACGAGGTGAAAGTGGGGATATAATTAAATATAACTCTACTGCTGCGTGAATTCGTTTGAGTGACAAGCGCGACTTTCGCCTTTGATGGAACGAGCGCTGCTGTTGCTATTGTTAGTTGATTGGTCCTGTTGTCTAACCGGGAACTGGTTTTGATTGTTAAGTGGCATCAATTGTAATTGAAGGATTATTCTGATTAGAGTTGAAATAAAGTTTATTGAACGTTCGATGAAATTTTATGTTTTTATATTTAACTTTCACATTTGTAACTTATCAAAAATATATTCAATAATTAAACAAGAAAACTTACCCCAAACTCTCTTCTGTTCTTTTACACATATTTTGTTGCAGTTAAGTCATGTTCAATATTGAATAATTAGGTACTTGGTACACATAAAGAACAAGAGTTAGTGGAAGTTTTAATTTAATCACATGTTTAGTCAAGACGTTGGAATAACCAGAATATGTTGATTTTATGAAACATACGAGATATAAAAAATTTAACAAGAGGATAAAAATAAAATGTAGTTTTATAAAAAAACTTTTTGTATACTACTGAATTTAGACTTTTGGGAATTAAAATTTCGTAAAAAATGGCACCAAGTGCCTTTAATCAGTGTTATCTTGTACTTTTTGTGACAATGAACCAAAAAATTCCATAAAAACAAGTTTTTTGTTAAAAAGGCAGTTGGGTTTTTAAAATTTATTGGTTATTATTATACATATTGAGCCAATAAAAAGATAGAATCATTTAATAAGATGCAATATTCTTTACCTTAAGTATCTCTCACAAAATTTATCGACTGAAATTGTATCAATTTAATACGGTTCAACGTACTGTAACAAAAAAAATCGTTTCCAGCATACAAATCATAGAATACTCGAAGCAACGACGCTTTCGAACGGATATTTTCC
The DNA here is from genome assembly GCF_000648655.2 of Copidosoma floridanum. The sequence goes on from NW_019379587.1 coordinate 4,840,390, forward strand.
CGAATACAATGTACGATGCTCCGCAGACAGCTCAATTTACCGAGTACTTCAACTTGAAACGAGCCCCCCGCCCCAATCGACCTGTTCCGATATTATCCGCATCTTTTCATGCCCTATCTCATTTTATCCATTTCTCCTTACTTTTATTTTTTTCCTTTTTATCTCAGTAGCTGTACTTGAAATTTTTTGTTTATCCGTTCTATAATCCTATAACTGTGTCTGCAGTGGCTTTGATTGTGGCGTAAATTTTTTTCCCTTCATTCATGTACAAATTTGAGGTGGCTGAGTCACCTTTGTAATCGTGTCTCTTGAAAGAAGTGGAAGAATAATGTACAACTAGCGAGTAAAACAATCCATTTGCGCACTTGCTGCTCCTATAATGGTATATACAGATTTGGAGAAAAAGGAAAAAAAAGATGGAGATAAGAAGAGTGTGTACATGAGAGAGGGAGGTAATAAAGAGGCGTTACAGGACGCTTATTATCTATACGTTTATTTCATAAGTTTGAGGATACTAATTATTTTTCAAAACTTCTTTTTCTGTCTTTCCAACCACTAGTTTTTTTCAGTTTTTGTCTATTTAGTGTGTAAAACTGTTATTTAATCGTACAACTATAGCTTAGATTCACAAAAAATTCAAAGTTCATTTAAAAACAAGAGTTCATTTGAACACATCTTACGGCGTATAAACTCAGCGAAATAAAATATCTACTGCTGATCATCGATTTTATGATTAAACCAGTAGTTGTACATACAAATATATATATAGTAGATGTATGTATATACCTATACGTAGGTATATAGATATAAGACAAACTCGTAAAGCGAATTTATAGGTATCATCATAAAAGATCCATGCAAGCACAAATCAAAAAAAAAAATACGCGTCAGAGTAAATTTAACAACAGATGCCAGTAAAGGGGAAGAGGAGAGAAAAAGATAGGAAAAACCAACTACAACTACACTAGAACTATTATAACGTAAGATCCTCTGCGTGGTAGCAATAACGATCAATTTTTCGGCTCATGCTTGCAGGTAGCCTGGCTGCGCGTCGACACGCAAACGATCCTGACGATAGCTAGTCACGTGATAACGAAGAACCACCGGATCGGGGTGACCCATAGCGAGCACCGCACCTGGTTCCTTCATATAAAGGAGGTAAAGGAAACCGATCGCGGCTGGTACATGTGCCAGATCAATACCGATCCAATGAAGAGTACGCTTGGATATCTCGATGTCGTTGGTGAGTACTATATTCTTTTAAACGTTTTACGCTGCTCACCTCACGACCTTTTGTTCGAGCGTACCAAATGCGTACAGAAGCTGCGCTACACCCCGTGTTTTGTGCACAATCTCCACTTTTACAGTGTTTTCCTTTTCTCCTCTCAGCTTTCTCTTTACACGTCTTGCAAAGGACCGAGGAAAGCGGAGCTGGGTACAACAATGTCTTCATTTTCCAGTTTATTCAAAACAAAAGGCATCTATTGAACTCCTTTTCTACAGTAGTTGTAATAGCAGTGGCAGTCCGTTTGCATTTATTAGAGGATAGTTGTCTGTTTCCCGAACAACCAGCACCAAAGATAGGCAAAGTGCACTTATCTGCCGACTATTGTATTTTAGGAGATTATTTCGCTTTTATTACTTTACAGTAAAGTGGGGGGAGCTTGCTCGTGCAAAACTTAGGTCTTCGCAATTTACCTTGCGTATTTCGATTCCTTTAGATGGGTGGTCGGGCTACATGGGTACAACTCAAATTTCTTCAATTTATTGTCCTAAGAAAGAATTTTTTTTTCTTTTCGCGCAACATTCGTTATTTCGCTCAACAATCTGTAATTTTGTGTGTCCACGAACGAAAACAACAAGACAAAGAAAGATAGCGTCGTGCATTGAAGAGCATACAAATCGATCAATCGTTACTATGCTTACACATGCATGGAAAGAGGATTCCAAAAACGTGGGTGAAAAAAAATTCTTCGTTGGGAGCAATCAGCGTAGAGCCGAAGCAAGAGTATCAACGGTGCATCATCCAAGATAAGCCTCTTCGTCCCTTTGCGGCTTTATCAAGGGCGCGTTTTATTTTGGGGAAACCGAGGTTCCGTTGCCCATATCCACTCACCGGATATTTCGCTTTGCTCCATAAAAACTGAGCTCAAAAAGAGCGGAGCCCCTCCTACTCCCATCTTCTTTCGGGTGTCTGCAACTTCAGCCTTTGCAGTTGCGCGTCCCGGAAGATTTCGCCTGCCCACACACGGTTTTCCTACTGCTGATGCCTATCTCGTTTACGCGACCAGTGCATACGTTCGGGTATGCGTACAGACGTCAAAGCTATCCTATAGTACTTCGGCGAATGGAGTCTAGCTTTTGGAGCGAAAAGAAGATGATACAGCTCTCTCGATCCCGAGCACGGCTCGCTGGTTTTCTTTCTTGAGTGCATGCACGCGTGCTTGCGCGTGCGAGGGTCTATATTTATGATAGAGGGCACGTGAGGAGGGGTAAGGCCGATTTTTTGAAAGGAGAGTTGGAGTCGTTTACCCTGAGTATTAGCTGGCCTGTTCGGCTCGATAAGTCGCGTGCTATATAAGGGTTATGCTATTGCCGCTTTTGGATGCTCCGCTTTGCTATCATGAAAACGAGGGATGCTGCCGAAGAAAATTCGTGTGCGCCATGTACTTCAGGGATGTCGTATTACATGGTCCTATTACATGGTACGTTACTCGGTAACTCGTTCGGTTTTATTAAAATTATGGGTACAGGAGGATAATTTTGTTCTAGTGTGGTCTTATCTTGGATACGGTTGTTGGGATTTTAAGTTCTGACGTTTTATCGTGATTTATAGAATTGAGTATGGGGAAAAACAGTCGAATCGGAAAACGGAAGACTGGGAATAATAAGCACTCGACACGTTGGAAGTTGAAGAAATTCACTTTTCTCGTCGTCGAGGATTAAAAAGGAGATGCTGAGAATCTACGAAAGTGCTGCTCTTTGCATTTCCTAGCGCATCCTTGCACTTACTTGGATGTCCTCGAAGGTGAGAGTTGGAGAGGGAGAGCTTACGCTGCATGTTTTTGCAAGCCAGATAAGCTTGGCGAGCAAAGTGTTTGCAGAAGAAGGGGGACAGACTTGATTCATTAGTCAATAAAAAAATTTTTTTTCGACAACTCTTTCTGGGGAGGAAAAAAGCTCGCGAAAGATGTATGACTCTCGACAGATTTAGAATTTGTTTTTGTCCCGTAGAGGGGTACCATTCATCATCCCTTGGATGAACGTTTGGATGAAAATAGCAAATGGGCAACGGAGCCTTTGAGTACATTAATGTTGTTGATGTTATTTTCGACAAATGAAATAAAGTGATTACTGATCGAAAGAGAGTCAGTAGTCCACGAGTTGTTATGTTTTAAATTTAAAAAATAAAGTGCTTGGACAGGTTAATTAAGTAACTAATTTAGGTCAGGTTATAAGGTTGAAATGCAAATACTGGCAAATAAATTCAACAATTGAGTTTAAACTTCTCTGAGAATAGCCATAAACAAAAGATCAGAAATGACTATAAATATAACACCACCGAATAAAAATGCGGTCAATTGTGACAGTAACCTCTATCAAGAGTATGTTCCAGTCAAATTACTGTGTGTACTTCATTTCATTACGACAAGTTTGGTGTTGGGATCAACGCTAGAGCTGATTCGATTTCCGAAACTCGTGACATCTTTCCGAGGCCAACTGTAGTATTCGAAGCAATTACGAACATTAATTATGCGTGACTAGCTAATTCAGGCTCAGAACGCCATGGGGCTGTCAATTAGTTTAAAAATTCCAAGGACGGAAGATGAGACGAGGTCAAAAGAGTTTATCGAGAGTTCCGCGGTTGGATCAGCCCGTATTCTTACGACTCCACGCTTGCTGTAACGAGAGACACGACCGCAATTCAGATGTACAAACGAGAGACATAAGGTAAAGAGAACGTGCCAAGTATCGACTGCAAGCTTCACCTGCGGGAGTACTCGCGCGATCCCAATCCCGCCTCCTGGCTCTCTTTGGCAGTTGGATAGAGCTAGTGGTTTGGGCGACAAGTTGCAAAGTGGCTTCGCCGTCAGTTCGCAAGACTCATGGAAGGGACACTCGCGCAACAGATGCTCTCTCCCTCTCCCTTAGAATCACACAGGAAGAAGAGTACGATGACTCTCGCTGTATATTAACGGTCGAATGCTCACTCAAGTAGATTACAACTCTAACAGGCCTCCGTCACTGCTATTTTACCACCAGGTATCCACAGAGGCCCAATGAACTTTGTGCTGTTGGGGATCAGAGTTGTGTGGTCTTTAGAGAGCGATCTCGCGTTACGAAACCAGTCGATCATGGAAAAAAATGACTGAGAGCTTCTGTCGTCCCCTTTTTGTTTTTCTCTTGTATAGCCCGTCAAAAGGTTAAAAACAAGTTTCATGTTTCCCTTAGCCCCTTATCCCACCGAAAGTTTTGATTAAACGCGTAGGTATATTAATATAAAAGAATATGAAAGCCCGATAAGGAGATTCATATAACTTTGCAAAGTAACCAACTGGTGTAAACGCAGTGCTTCTGCTTTCAAAGAAAAAACGCAAAATTTTATATGCATACGAGAGAGAGGAAGGAAGGGATGGGTATCGCGTATTTATTAAAAATTGTATTAAACTGAGCGCTCGAGATGTGCGGATTGATGTACATTCAAATTGCAATATAAATTTTTTTTTCATCAGAATGTATACGAGAGCCGTTGCTGTCGAGCATTTGAAAGCTTCGGCGTTGGGAAATATAATTTCAAAGTGTTTGTCAAACAGGGGCTTGGATTCGCTTCAACTTTGCATAAGTGGAATTCACCGCTTATACGGCAGCTGGAAGCTGCCTTTTTTTGCCCCACAGGCTTGTACTCCGTGATTTCTAACGTATGAATAAACCACTTGACCCACATGATATTGATGCGTTTGAATGAAAAAGTTGAGTTTAATCGGCGTAAAAAGTTACGAAAGTGCATTTGCATTGTATGGTGACTTTGAAAATGAATAAACTTTTTTCCAACATTGAAAAAAGAGAGACAAGTGCCCATAGAATAATACCCTTAGCTTGCGTATGAGAAGCGTGAGCTAGACATTGTTATTCGGGCCCGGGACTTCTCCACACGTTCAGCGATCCAAAGAAATACAATTATGTAGTTAGTGTTGAAATTAACGTTAAGTTATCAAAAACAATACTCGGCACTACTGGTTTGGGGTCAATAAAAGGAGCAAAATAAGCGAGTACTATAATCTATTTTTTCTCATTGGTCTTGTGGTAACAATTGCATTCTCAAAGGTGAACATTACACACACATAGTGCCAAGGATTACCGGCATTCCGTGATATTAGAGGTAGAAGTAATGGCTACGTTGGGAAGACTACCGCAGGTAGGCTAAGGGATTTAACGGGTACGAGAGTGCATAGGATGAGAAAGCGAAGGCGAGCTTTTGCTCTCCGAGTAATGAATAACGACGGGGTGGATGAAGCGGGACACGCATTCGCGCTCTTCTTCTTGATAAAGTGTGTGTGTGTACGTGTATACGCGCGAGCGGAATCCCAGTCTTCGGTGTGAAGGGCTTAAGTGGATGTGCTTTGGTTTGGAGTGAGCCTACGAGATCCTCGCCACTGGTATGCTTCGTTCGAGAATGCGTGAGACGGATGAACGAAGAGCAAGGGAGTCTTAGTTCCACATGACTGTGGCTCTAGGGTAAACAATCTTCCACTTATTGAATATGCAATGTAACGAGCTGGTGCTTTGTTGTTTTCAGTCTGAAGGAAGATAAGTAAAGTTTTTTTATGCAGCATAACAAGGCACTTCTATTAAATATTTTTATCATTAACGTGAGAGCAGCTACGCAAATTCTTTAACTTTGGTAAAAATCACTTGGTCGAAAAATCATAGACTAGAGGTCCTAAATTGCACTTACCGAAGAGGCTGAAATTGAGGAAGTTCGAGTAAAGTTGTTTCAAGAAAGAGAGCAGAGTTCACCATCTATCTCACTCATCTCGTCAGTATCGAAGTTGAGCACTGCCCGCCGTCATTGTAGTCGATCTATTTGATAAAGTGATCCATTGTCCGGTCAAGTTACGTCTGTGCTATAGTACGACTACCACTATACCATTGCAACTTACAACACCCAATTTGAATGCTGCACCGAGGCTTTTCCCGTCAGAGTTTCACTCGGCCAACCCTTATAAAATCCTCGCGAATATCCTCCTAGTCTCATCTGTTTCTCCAGAATTTGTCTTTGTTCCTCGTTTTCTGCGCCTCAGTACGATGACGACGTATATAGTTCTTCGTTCGTTGACAGATAACAAGATGGCAACAGTTACCAAGCAGTAGAAGTTTCCAGGTCGAAATTGTCTGATCTTATCGTCGAGTCGTGTGATAAAAAATAAGAGAGCCATACTGTCTCGTTATTTCTGGGGTTAGAGGGGTCGCATATGTGTTTCCATGAACGCTGTACAGGTGGTGAACAAGTGAAACGAACGAATGAAGTGCCTGCCTATGAAAGAAAATAAAAAGACCGTAAAGTGAAGCGCTCAGTCGTGCATGCACGAAATTTGTTGCAAAACGCGTAACAAGGTTCAAAAACGGTATCTTCCCTCTTGTTAGGTGCAGGGGATGAAGTGACTGGCACTGCTACTACAGCTGTTTCAAGGGTCGAAAGGGCGGAATAATGGGATTGCTTTAATGGAAAATTTTAGCATAGACGTCGCTCATTGTTGACGTGTTGCCAGGGCTTGGGATAGATGCAATAGACTAGTGAGAAAATAATTGAATGAACTCTATGCGGCTCACTTAATTTTTACCAACTTTAATCAACGAAGAGGTTCGTTAAATCTTAAGACTCAGAAAACTTATACGGTAAGTAAATAACATACAAGTGATACTTACATTATTGATTTTCATGTGTAAGGGTATGGTATACGCTTACAGTGAGACTTAGTGTGTTTTTGAATCAAGTTAACGCCGCGAAAACGTAATATATTTATCGAACCTCACACAACGTAGAAATCATGTATATTATATTACAGGAGTGTACTTCTTCACCCAAAAAAAATCTTACATCGGAAGTTACAAGTCTCGAATTATAGATTGCGAAATTTACAGGTATGGGTATATAGGTATACACTTTTAATTAAGTATAACTTAAGAAGGTGAAGAAAAAAAAGCAGAGATAAGTAAAATTTTGTAATTGGAAAAAAGTCAAAGAAAATATGAGCTGTTTTTATAAATCTATGTATGAGAAAAGCGTTGAAAAGTAATAAGAAAATGAAAAATTTTTCTTTTCATTTTATCTGTCAAAAGTTTTCTCAAGCTATTTATAAAACGCTGTATAAAATATGCAATTGTGATTGATAACCCAGTTTGTTTCTTAGGATTTTAAAAATTACATGATTGAATGAATCAATAAATTATGTTAGCATATAATATTGCATTTAGTAGATTAGAAATTATCACTGAAAACATCATACAGGAATTTGTAAACTTAATATAATTTATCGTTTTAAAAATTTGAGCCAATCCAATTATTCATTTGAGATTTCCGGTTAAACCTTACCTCTTGAGGGTCGTTAGGTTCATTGTGACGGTGCTAGCTACAATTCGCATGTACATCCCCTGTACAATCCCTCACTGATCAATGAACCCTAGGGCATAGATTACTATTTACACCGATCGTTATAAGGGGGAGGAAAAGAGAAAAAAATCCGATCGATACTGATGCATAATGAACGCGTGCAAAGAGCTAATCAATAGAGGTGTCGTATTGAACTTCCGCAAATGCATTATCGGCTCGCTCTCGCACTGTGTGGCTTGGCCGAACAAACAAACTCGGACAGTTTAAGCAGAGATGCAATCAGTGTTGGGGTGTTAAATCGTGCACCGTATGTACGCTCGTGTGGGTATTAACCGTGACTAATTTACAGGCTAAAAGAGCTAAAATGGCGTTTCTTTGAATTTGTTACTTCTCTCTCACTCTGTGAATGTTTAAATATCATCACTAATTTTCGACTGCATGAAAATAACCCTGTCTCTAGTCGTTCAGAAAACAAAGTACCTGTATTTGTTCGTCATATTGAATTAAAAAAAAAAAATTTGAGTTGTTTTTCTCGAGGCATCCGTAGTCTACTTTAAACTTGCCTTTATTACCATTACTTAAATAATTATATAAGTTCATTGCAGAACACAGATAGCTTCTAGATGATTTTAATTGTTGAAATAGAAGAGAGTTTCGAAAATACAAAAAAATTCCAGATGAACTTGGCTACGTGCAGCTTTACGCAGTCAACCGTGTATAAAAAAAAAAAAAAAAACGTTGCAAATAAACAGTCAGAGCCCTTGGAACAAAAAAAACTCACTTAATCCCTTGGCAACTTTATCAAATGGCGTACTGCGTTCTTAACAAGTCAAAGGATAATAAGCGATGCTGCGCTGTCCAGCTCACAAAAAAGGAGAATACATGGCTGCTCGTAATTAAAGAATTTATACATACGTTCAGTCTTCCGGATTGATATCAAAGCCATCGTTGGTATACATTTTATTTAATAATAATTCAAGAGCGAGTCAGCAGCAGCCGTTGCTCATCGCCGAGGGTGCATTTTAGCGCGGGACAGACGAGAGGACTCGAAGGGCTTAGCACAGTGGATGAGAGAGCAGCCGATTGGCCAGCTCGGTGCATCGCTCTTGGGAAATAAATAAATGAAATCTACGATCAATCAACTTAAATTCCGTGCGCAACAAAAGACTCGACTAATGAAACTCAAAGCTTTGTACCCCGACCCTTCATCAGTTCGGGAGCTCGTTTTGAGAGCTCCGAAGGGAATTGACAGACACATGCACGTTAATGTACTTGTTGGCAGACAAACATGTATAGGTACATGAAGGTGTGTGAATCGACTGTAGCTCCAACGTAAAAATGGGCTCGAGAGTACATGCAGTGCCCTGGAAACGAGCGGCTTATTTTCTGTCTGTCGCCTAGCGAGACTTCAAAGATACGGTCCAGTGAAAAAACGGGGGCTCATGCATTAGGTCCACCAACCGAACCTAAAGCGCATCGTGAGTGTACAGTGCGACAGACAGAGAGTTCTATTGTATTTTGCCTCAACAAAAGGTGTCATTTGGTGGCGGTGGATACGGGTATTATGCGAAATCAGTCGGCATGCTTCTGTCATTTTTGTGGATTATATCTACATAATCCAACCATCTTTCCGCCCACCTCTTCATTATCTCGCATCCATGGCCATCTCGTTTTCTTTTTCTTGTTTTACTTTCCCACTATCATCTCTTTCCCTCTGCCTTCTTTACACCATCCCACAACTCGCAGTTTATTTCTTTTATTGACAGGACACGGCTTTTGTTCTACAGCTGGTGATGATGATGTCAAAAAGGGGTATCCAGCAGGTCGAACGGCGACTGCTTATGCGTACACATACAAACATTGACTATATCTTATTAAAAAATGTTCAAGTTAGCCCCCTTCCCTCCTGCTGGTCTTGTGTTTCCCAACGACGGTTGGCTCCGTACGTACGTACTTTTCTGTACGCTCAAGCGACAGCAGAAACACTTACGCGCCAGGGAGATGTCCTTTGTTAGAGTGCACTTTAGGATTTACCGGGGACCCTCTCCCCTCTTTTTCTTTGTGCATCACACGGAGCGTGGAGCTCGTAAATTTTGCCGGCCACAGCGAGCTCTGATGAAAATGCATTCCTGTTGTACGTACTGTAAGTATTGCTTGGACGAGTGCTCCACTGAGAAAATATGCTTTACTCAGTGTAGTATTTACGTTTGTGGACATTTTTGGGAAACGACTTATCTTTCATTTCGATTGTTTTAGTCATTTCTCTCTTGTGAAAGGAAAATTTTACATATTACTGTAACTTCAGATGATTCTTTTTACTTTCTTGCCCTTAGTTGTCATCCCTAGTAGAAAAATAAAGCTATACTCGTAATGCAAAAGAGGCCTATCATCTGCCTTTTCTTGCTCCAGACTTTTATCCTGTGAAATAACAAAAATTCACAATTTTTTTATTAATTCTATTCTATGTAGTGTTCTAACGAGATATGCAAGTTGGTGCAACTTGATAAACTTCCAAACTTTTACGAAGAGCCTTGAATCATCCTTCTTCTTTTGACTTTTTGTTACTCAATTTGGTTTGGTCAATGTATTGATGCTCAATTGGATACTTGGTTGCCATTACAGTTAAAATGATGATCTCTTATTACTACGTTGAACAGTATAGTTGTTAATATTCTTGCCACTAAAGTGACTTGGACAATAATATTTAGGGACAAAAAAAGCAATATTTATTCTTAAAATCCAATGCTGTAACATTTTTCTTTAATCTTTAACAGTTACGAACTTACTAAAAAAATCAAAATAAAGACTACTACCCGTGCAATACCATATTCATGTTTCTTAATGCTTACACTATTGTTTTTGAGTATTATTATTCGCCCATTTTTTTCACATCTACGTATTCATCTTTGTAGTTTTATAGTGCATGCTCTTTTATGAGCTTGTAAAATGTATTTTTCCCCACAGTTTTCCATCCTCATCTTTGTCAAAACACTCGACTTCGAATATGTCTTTCATGTATTGAAGCAAGTATATTTGAATCATTTTAAATTTATACGATTGTATTAGAAGATTAGACATATGACAGATGAAATGGCAATTCAGCGCCAGGTTATTTATCAGGTAACTCCCAATTAAAGAAAACGAGAAAGTTTTCCCAGTGGTGGAAACTAGTGCGGCGCGGTACTTCTCTTTGATGTAGAAACACCTTTTTGGCTCGCTCCTGACTTCTCCTTTTCAGTTTTCATGTTATGGATTAAGAACATCTAATCTTGTGTGTTTTAATAGTTACAACATTTCCCCGTAGGACTTTCAGCGAGGCTTCGTAGAAAATGTGAATCTAGCACTTAAGCATGAAAAGTTATGCGATGCCACTGCTAAGGGATCGTTTCCAGAGCTCCAGTTACTAGTTAATCACGTGTTCAGTGTACACATACATAATGGTACAAGCACTCCAGTGCTCTTTGCCAGTAAGTTCCGTTGAAGTAGGAAACGTGAATTTACTGCTTCAAATATACCATCTCTGATTGCTGTAGTGTATAATATGAGTGTCGAGCGAGTGCCAGGGACTTATTTCTTTGATGTTGAATTGACCCGTATTAACGTTATTGTGAGTCCCGTTCAATAAAAAAAGAGCTGAATCCCTATAAAAAGGTTGTGTCCACCATAGTACTATACTTGAATATGATGCTTGAAATTTTTTAATATGCATTTCAAAGTAGAAATTTCTTTAGTAAAAAATTTCATTCTGCTAATGAAGCGTTATTATGAAAAAAATTTTTGCATTTTACATTGTGCTGTGTGTAAAGTTTCATATGAAAATATATTCAGCAACTTTAAAGTGAACGTTATTAATGTTTGATTATCTCATCAAGAGATACTTAACGATCAAGAATTTAATAACAAAATTTTTTACGGAAATTATGTTGGTACTGTGCAATTTAATATTTTCCATCGTTTTTTTTGTTTGAATTAGTGTATTTGTTTACTATTCCTACTTTAATTTTTGTTCTAACCGCTTATTTTTAGGCGAAATATTCAAAACTTGAATAAAAACATAACTATAATAAAGATTTTATTATTTTATTTTTATTCAATATAGTTATTTCAGTATTTTTATTTTTCAATGAACAGTCACTTTACCATCACAAGTTATTTCTCAGATAGTAGTGAAATTTTTTTGAATTTAATGAGGGGATCAATTGATTATGAGAACGTGAAAATAATATAGGTATAAAAACATTTTGAGAGCTTTTTCAGTATATTTTGTATTATTTTCATAACTTCGGAGGTTTTTTATTCATTTCTCGAACTGCCTGAAAAACAGTAAATTAAGTTTTTAATGAATTTTCCTTCTCGTGCCATGATATAATTATATGGTGTAATTATTCTTATTGTAAGATAATTACTTCAAATTGATTTTTACGGAAAAAGCGTTTTACTGTTTGAAAAGACCACAACTAAGAGCTACTCACCGATTCTGCCTAAGGGAAGGAATAAACTACTTCAATACTACTTGTTAATTTAATTGTACCCTTCAGCAACTCCATTGTGGTCAAAAATATTCAACTCATTAGCATTGTATTTTCAACTTTATTTTTTCTCATGAGTCTTTTGTTGATTTCATTTTCAAGAAATTTCATACTAAAAAAAAAATTCAATACTCAGTTTGTCAGTTCACCCATAGGGCACCCTTGTGGCACCTTGTGAAATTTCATCGACTTGTTATATTATACCAGTATAATTTTTTTCTTCCCCCAAAATAAATTTGATATTTGTTTGTAAACTTTTCTCGAATGTATTCATTTTACTCTTGGGAAGAGGATTATTTTTCTCCCTCGGTAGATGCTTCAGAAAAAACTGAAAAATAGTCAAAACAATTTCAAGGAAATTCCAAGCAGCAAGTGATTTGAGCAAATGAAAGAGAAACAAAACCCCTGATTTCTGGGACGCTCACTATCTGTAAAATTTTCATAATCAACATTAAAATCCACCCCTCCAGTTACACCACTCTCATGCATGTGTTTTTCATTCGAGCTAACTTTCCTCCCTCCAAGCGCAACTTGCAAACGTCAAGGATTACTCGACAGGGATAGGGAAGGGAATGAAAGCAGCATCCTTTTTTTCCGACACGCCTGAAGAGAGGAAGAAAAAAGACCCCTAAAATCCCCCTTGATCGGGCTGGGCATCCAATTTCAACTTGCATCGTTCAGATTTCCTTTTTAGCTCGAGGAGCTTACGAACCGAGCCGAGCTGAGCTTGGTGCCTACAGCCCTCTACGCGACTCTCGCCCTTCTCTGGAGGATTGTCGGGCATGTTTTCATGGTTTAGTTTTTCAGGACGACTCCTACCGCAGGGAGACACACTCGCTCGCGTGATCTTCACCTTAATCTCTATTTTGTTTTTGTTTAATTTTTGGTCTCTGTCTCGCGCTTCGCAGGCTTTTTTTGGAAGTTCTTTCTTGTGATCTAAGGATTTCTTGCCGTTTTATAAGAACGTCATCTTTGACACTGGCTGAAATGCTTACCTCTAGTTAAGCGTGATTGACATACAACTCTAAAAAAAGATATTGCTGCAATTCTGTATCCAAGAATATGTTCGATGGAGCAGAGTTTTGACGAATATTAACATTGATTCAAAGCCTCATCTGTGCTATGTCTTAGTAGAAGAATTCACGCATAGAGCATTACTCTGACAGCCATAAATATAGCAAGCTTTCGACAATTATCTCGCCAAGCTCATGTCGTTGTTAAAGTGTAGTTAATATTGCGTGTTTCTACTTCGAAGAGTTAATCAACTTCTCGTGGCAGACTTGTGCAAGGCTACTAAAGAAGTTGAAGAAAATTTATTTTAATGTAACAACTATTTCATATAAGTGTCAGGAAAAATTGCTAAATCATAACAAATGTCTATTTTAATACAGTTAATAAAATGTCGACTAATTCTTCTTCACATGGACAATATCGTTAGTTGGTTGGCAGTTCCATTTATAGCTCTGACAATGAGAATAATTTATCGGAAATCTCCTTGTTAGAGAAATCAAGGATTGATACGTACTTTCTGATTCCTATCGTGAGTACCATGAATGTGCGGTCCTCGTTAGAGCGCATTAAAGCTGAAAGACGAAAGGAAAAGTTTTTCTTATGAACACAATGATGTAAAGATTGTAGAGGCAGAGCAGTATATTGCGGATGAGGTAAGAAGGAACAAATCAATCTTCATTCGGGGGATGGGTAGTATAAAAATAATTAAACGAAACCAAGAAATAGCTAATAGGAAGTACAGGAATGGTCACCTTCGCTCTTACCTTCACGTTTCCCGTATAGTCATACGAAGCACTAAAACCGAACGAGTGTACCGGAGGATGTGTTGGTAGTGGTGGACAAAAAATGCTGGGTGAAAGAGAGGTGGCCAGAAAAACTAGCGCTATCCGATTTGGATCAGCGTGACCAAGACAGACAGGGGGAGAGGAAGCTTGAGGCTTGGTACAATGGCCGGTTGGACAAGCGGATCTACTGTTGCTCCCAGATTGATGAGAAACTTGGAGTCGATCGTACGGAGATTACTGGCCGCATCGTCTACCTCGACCTCCCGGGAGCGAATAAAACACAAGCCGAGTTCTGCAGGTACTGCTTTTATACGCTGTGCGCGCGTGCAAAAACAAATACGGACATGGAAAATAGATAGTGAAAAGGTAACGGGAAAATGGAAAAGGCGGTGGAATGGAAAATCGAGTGGTTGGTGCTCGTAAAACTCTGGCTAATTCAATGCGAGCCCTGGTCTTTCTCCGATTGGAAAGTCTAAATTGAAGATTCCTTTTTTTTCAATTCTTGCTGTATGATTTTTTTTATGCAGTTTAATGTGGTTATTATGATTGCTTACAAATGCATCAGCTACCCCTTGGGGGTACAGAAACAAAAACAACCTTTGGAGCTAATCCTACTGAGTAACATCAAATTTCGTCAAATCTTTCACGAAGCCAATAATTGTACTTACAGTAAAAAAATATGCGCGTGAAACTACTTTTTAAAAAAATGAAAGACCGGAATGGACGATTGTCGTAACATTAGGTACAGTAGCATCGATCGCAAATCGAGTTCCAGCAGAGATGGAAAAAAAAACACCTCAACCTTCCATTCGTTTTCCCTAGGCTGATTTACCCTGTCCCACACATCTCTTGGTACACATCCATGAGCAAGGCACCACACAGGGGACGTTAAGACAATACTCTCAAGGGACGCGCTGGATTCCTCCTCTTCCTCTGCTACAGGTTTACTTGACCCCGGCACTTTTTTTAAAGTTCAAAATCGAATCGAAATACGTTTATACTTTCAGTTTGACTTTAATGAGGGGTATTTAGGAAATACTAAATAGGATCGATAATATTTTCTGTGTATCACTTAAGATTGGAAATGATTAGCCTCCATTGACAAAGACCCACTGAGCAGTGCATCTTATGTTTATGGGCTGAAACAATTTAGTCTATATATTTTCACAAAATATAAGTATTCAATAGAGTTTAAATAAAAAAAATTAAAAGAGGGATACGAAAATGTACTAGCTCAAAGAAATAAAGGAAAAAGAACAGGAGTAGGGTATGCTTCTGTAAAGCAAAAAAAAAGTGCACAAAGCGACCAGCAAAGCCGAAAGTAAGTTGAAATAGTGAAAAAACAGAGAATGAAAAAATATATTCATACAGTTAGTGCGTAAAAAGCAGAGTTCTGAATAATCTGCACGTAGATATACACATAGGGAGTGTAGAGGGAAGTCGAAAAAATAAAATACAGAAGAAGACATAGCCCGATTCTAAGGACATAACTTCAGGACAAAACTCCAGGATAAAACTCGAGCCACGCGGCGCCGGACGAAACACCAGAGATAAAAGAACAGCAGCAGAAATCGAAGGACACGCGCAGACGTTTTCCTGCACGGCTGGATGGATAGGGGAGGGTTTCCTGCAACGTGCCGGACGTCGTTTCGCCTTATCATTGGGCGCTTTATTGCGCTATACGGCGTGAAAGAGCATGCAGGGCTGCTACCTATCTTTGGAGCCATCGTGGTCCACGAGAAAGAGAAAAAAAAAATTAACCAGCAGTGGCCCGGGTGGACGGTGCGCTTGCTTGATTTATGCGGGCCATAATAGTCCACATTTGGGTGCGCAATGGTGCGAGTAGAAAAAAATGCACACGCACGAGAGAGACGGTAGAGACCTATTGTTCGGAGGGGTCTCTTTCGCTGCTGGACAACGACTTTTGTTTGGCTGGGCACTGATTGTTCATAATGATTCGCGGGTCAATGGATGAAAGGGTTGAGAGAGAACGAAGAGCTTTGGGCCTTCACTGCTGACCATAGGTCTATTGAGAGTGTGCTCCAAAGAACTGCTGCAGCGGCAGTAGTTTGTTGAATTTTAGAGGCTGATGGACGAGAAAGAATCCAGGTCGTAGGTACCATTGTAACGATATATTTTTTAATTTCGCAAGCTCGAGCGAGAATTGAAAGTTTTCAAATGAATGGAGAGAGCAAGATGAGAGTTTGATCGAGCGAAATGAATGCCCGAGCGGTTTCCCATGTGTGCATGTCTGCGTGTCCGTTTGTGCATGTGGTGTGCGGGTGTACTCGCAAATGCATGCAGCACAAGTGTTTATTATTTGAAAGCCATTTTATCTGACTGTGAGGTGAAAGAGTTTTTTTTGGGAAGTGAGGCTCCAAGAATAAATATTTTTGTTTTCCACGAATAAAAGGTATTAACTCGCGAGCCGATGAAACGCGTTGAAGCTTTGCAACTGTTTGTATTTGTGCGAGATGTATTCTGTCGAATTATGCAGGCCTTATTTTATTTGTAAAGAAATTACAGAGATTCACAGTCCAGAGGTAAGCGATGGTTTTTAATAAATTTTATATCTGAATTAATTTAACTGCATTACCCTTGACTTGTATATAAAAACAGATGTCACCATCAAGCTTGAGATGTACCTAATTTCCTCGTTACTTCATTGGTAAAGCAAGTTAGTTCATACTTCGGCCACAGAGTCATTAATTAGATTCATACTAGATATCTTTGAGGTAACTTCCTACGTAATAAAAATTAAAGATCCAACGCTGTTATTTAAAATTTAGCGTTGTCACGAATGACGAGTGGTGAGAAAATCTACGATTGCAGAAAACTGGTGTATTTTTCATGATACTTCAATAACTAGAAATCACAAATACTAATTATTCGTGTACTTGTTCCACAGCGTAATTTTATTATATTTTTTATATTAACGGAGTGTTTTTAGTTTCAATCAAATTTCAAAAGAAAATCCTTTCACGGAGAATAACTTCCCTGCACGCATGACATCCGTTATAGAGCCTTCAAAGTGAATGGAAGAAAATGAGAAATAGTATATTACGTACCAAGGGACTAAAGCAAGCCAGTTCGTGGCTGTTGTAGTGTGCGCTACAAGCAATAGCCACTCGCTGGCTTGCTTTAGTCTCGCGGTGCGTATACACTTTTATATCACACTCAGTGGAAAGTTCGTTACATTGAGAGAGAAAGAGATAGAAGGAAAACAAGCCATTCATTGTGTGGTTATAGGTTATATCACAAGAGTTTTTATAATTGTTTCCGATTGTGATATTTAGGATATTCCTGTATTTTTGTATAAAATATGGCAACAGTTTCGACAGTCATGTTTGAAGAGGATTCTTCTGACGAAGAAAACTTTAACGAGGATAAAGTAGGGGAAGGAAGAGACTTTGACTGTAAACAAAATGCCATTGTTCAAAATTTACTTCCCATAAAATCGAGAGCATTGTATGAATATGCATACGCTCGATTCTTACAATGGAAGCATAAGAACAAGGACCTAATTATTTAACTCTTTTAATGAATGTATTTCGAAATGTAATAATTTCAATAGTTTATTATACAAGATTGATAAAAATGAAGAACTGTAAAAATGCAGTTATTATTTAAAAATGTGTGAACAAAGAAAATTGTATAACAATTTTAATTATTTCCATTTGTTCAGAATCTCATGTTTTTTTTTGTATAAAATACACCAGCAAACAGTACATTGGCTTCTTTTATCTTATTGATATTTCCCAAATTTGTTTGTTTACTGCAGTGTGGCGCCCTCGCTATGTTCGAGCACCGAACTACTTCAGGCACTAATTGGTTTATGTATATAGTAATATAAAGTAAGATATAGATACGCATGCGTACACGCACTTATTACACAGTTTCTGTCCCTATATACAGGAAGAACAGTACGAACTTTACGCTTAGTGTGATATAAATACAATTCCAGACGAGTTGCAGAGAATCGCCTGTATAGAGAAAACAAATAGCCGCGGAAGGCAAACGGAGATCCCAATCTTAGAGTTCTTTTTCTTCTTCTCTCGCAAGAGGGCTCTCTTATTCACGGAAGGGGTAGGTGGAGTTTTGATCGTTTTACTTCTTCCTCAGAAGGAAGGAAAAAAAGGAAAGACACGACAAATCGTTCGTTTATATTTTTGACAAACGACTGGGATGAGAAGAAAAGGAGGAATGTAATTTTAGGTGACGTACATCTTGACAAGAGATTGAGCAGTAAACAATTGAAGTGCTAATTGCCAGGGTCAATCTTAACAGAGATGACCATCATGCTTGCGAGAAAAGGTTATAAAACCATTCAAAAATGTGAGATACGTGAAAACTATGAATATATTTATGATTTATTTTTCGTTTTTTCAACAGGGCAAATAGTTTTATTTGATTTGAAACTCTCTTTTTGAGTTGATTTCGATTATCATGATGCATCGTTCCTCGATATTTCAATCAGCTATATTTGACGAAAGTAAATATTAGTTTCTGTTATTTTATATGAGTATCAAATTTTATAATGAAATGTAACACGTATCATGCACAGTAAAAAAAAAAAAAAAAAAAAAAAATTTGTCCTGTGGCAGGTAAATTAAAAGTTTGCAAAAACATATACATACATTTGCTGGTTTTCAGAAACCATTTAAATTGCAAAAAATATAGAGCAATGACAATTATTGTAGAAATTAATTAATCCAGTGCTTCCGATCAAGGTATGGGGCAGTAAAATCGTCCGTATTTAAAATAGGATCCGTAATGAAAGGACGCGCAACCTCTCGTAAACGCACTTGTGAGCACGTACAAAGCATCCACCTCAACCCTAATATCCTATACGTATACATCTCGGGGTAGTATATCAAATCGAGACTGGTACTTTTGTGTTTCAGTGCCGCCCGATATAATAGATTACGAGACGAGCACCGACCAAGTCGTGAGAGAGGGGACAAATGTGTCGCTGCGCTGCTCAGCGACTGGCTCGCCACTGCCAACGATTACTTGGCGTCGAGAGGATGGAAAGCCGATTGTACTCGCCAAGGACAGAGAAGGTAAGTGATATTTTGCACAACGGAGTAGGAGATGAAACGAGGATAGGGATGAAACGTTGATAATTATATCGACTATATAGTATGCCCGATCCCTTATTGATACATTTTAATACTTTTGGTACATTTACAAAGTCTTATGTCTGAATTAATTTTTTAATGTACACTTGCGAATACGTATGTTAATGTTTGTTGACTTCGAATATCGCTATGACTCTTTTTTGCTCAGCCAGTATGGTATAAAGTCATAAAAAAAAAAAACGCTAAATTTGGAGAAAAGTGTAGTCAAACTTCAGCATCGTTATACCCCAACACTACCGTATAAGCAAGCTAATTTTGAAATCTCAGCTCAGACGGCGACACGGTGACACGAAGCTATCATTCGGCAGAGAGAGGACTAAACTAACAGACGAACAAACAAACAAGGCACGCAGACACCCCAATCCGGTCCCACGCTTTTCTTGGCAAGCGATATGTTTACTCAAAGACAGCGAGAGCTCAAGCAAAAGGTCGTACAGTCCTCAAATTTGCTTTGAAATTGGCAAGCACGTTACTGATGCTTGAAACAGCTGGTAGGTGTCTACCTCCAAATTTCTCCATCCGTTGCACTTTTGCCGCTACGTTCCGTACTACATCGTAACGAATATGATCCTAGCAAGCAATATAGCTTAATATGTCGTTGCCTTATGCAAACACGATAAAACTACTCGATCTCGTTCCTCTACATGAATTCACGTGCACAGCCAAAGACAGGTACCCCTGAAGTTGTACCAACAAGTACGTTATTTTTCAGTTACAAGATCTCCTTTACATTTGATCAATAAAGCTACCGTACAAGTTCAAGCAGCGTGTTTTTTTTATCACGAGATTTCTTTTTAAAAGCGATGATCGTGCATCGGAATAAACTTTGCGATAAGTACAGACGCATTTGATAAATAAAACGAGCTGATACTATGCCATGACATATGGTAACAAAAAACTTTTGAACTGCCGCAGCAACTCGGAAATTTCGCGTGGATTATCAATCGAATTTTGGTTTTAATTTTCTACTTATCTTAAACATGTATACGTGCACTGAAGAAGCATCGGATCGGAGATTCGTTTTCGAAGCCAGGGATAAGGGCTACATTAGCGGTTAGCGTGTTCCTAGTTGGCCAGCCAATTCCTGGCCGCAGTAGCGTCTAGTCCTTCAGCCACGATTCTATCATGGTCGCCCTTTCTATACGTGTGAGTTATCCTGAGACGGAGGCTGGATTCTCAAAGGAATCAAACCACAGCTGAACTGAACTTTCTACCTCACAACTAAATTATTTTTATACGTATTGTTGGGTTCCAATAGATTTTCAGAATTATGTAAGAAAAATTAAGATTTATTTAGCGCAGTTTTCATCAAGCACGTAGAAAGTTTTGCTTCTTACTTAGTTTTCGTGATTTTTGAGGCCATTGCTGTCCTTTCTACACTCATACTTATACAATAGCTGAAGTTTTGAATCAAAGTATGTATGCACAGAGGTCGGTGCGATGATTAAAAATATATTTTACAGAATGTGTATTCAACAAAATTGGAAACTTTAAAAACATGTTGACGTCAGACATCAGTGTCTGCCTGACCAATCGTTGATATTACTACTTGAGAGAAATTTTCTATCGATCTCTTGAAGCTTCACTTTTTTTGTTTTCATTGAATGTTCTCATTGATTTTTAAATTCTTGCTTTGATTCCAAAGTTATGGTTTCTCCATCTTTCATTTTCATACCATACCTTCAGAGTAATTTAAATTCAAAAGTGTGCCTACTTTCGTCTTTTTAAAAATTAGCATGGTCCGCGGAAATGGATTTTTCTCATAAGTTTCAAACGTTCCTGAGTACGAAAAAAAAAGAACTTCTGATCATCCTGTTACTTTGTCCAACAAAAGTTCAACTGCATTACTACAAATATCCATTTCTCTTCTGAAACAAATTAAAGTTTCCCAAACAATTATCAAGAGCTAAATTTTCACCTCGTCATTCTGATATCCTGATAAAACATTTGCACCACTCTTCTCCTGGACGAACTTTACAAAAATTATTTATTCCATCGCATCAGTCACACCCTCATATTGTCCTAACGCAACAGGAAAAAAAAATCGTAAATCTATAGTGGCTTAAAAGCGTCAGTCAGCTTCAAGCGCGAGTTTTTGACAAACAGAGCTTTTACATCTGGAGATTTGCAAATTAATCGCCAAATCACAATGGGAGCCAGACGAGACCAACCGTGGATCTATTTTTGTTTTTTGCCCCTCGCAACAACTAAATAATTCTCGAAAAAGCTTTTAGAACAAAGCTCTACTCAAAACTGTTCTCCAGTCGTATTTTACACCCCATCTCTCCACCGCTAGCAAATCCTTTGGAAAGTACATAGCTCCCTAACGCGTGTGAGTACCATGCACAACATGAAACGTACCATTTTACAAATACAGGCTACGAGCGTGGACCGCTTGAAAGTACACTACTGACCGCTTATCGCCAGAGAGGGCTCACTTTTGCCCCCGAAATACAAACACAATTAGACCAAACGAGTACAGCATCAGCACGTGGAGGGGGTGCTCGTTCTTTTTTGGATTAGCGCGCCCAAAGTCGAGCTTAGGTCCATTTCCAGGGTGGAGGACGTAGTTTGTCAGAGTAGAGCGTGCAAATATTCGGGGCCGAGGGGTAAGGGTTATTCGATTGCGGTCGGTGCATGAGTGTAGTTTCATAGGAGCTCGCCGGCCCCAACTTCCAGATAAGTAAACCAAATTTTCAGCGCCGTGTGGTTCGTACTTTCCCGCGTCCCCTTCGTTTGTTCGTTCGCACACCAGAGAACTCGCTACAGAGATCCGACTCTGTGACTACCTCTTTCTCTCTCTCTCTCTCTCTCTCTCTCTCGATCTTTTGATCTTCTGCTCTGCTGCGGCGAATCTCTGTACATTAAATTTCTGCAGTCAGAGGCAGGGAAAAGAGGAGGTCAAGTACAGGGGCTGGAAAGAGTCAAGCGAGCATTCTAATCAAAGGTAATTATGAGGACTTCCCTATCGTTCGCTGGTTAGTTTTCGAAAGGCAAAATTATAATGTACAACTTGACTCAACTGAGTTTTTTCTTTTTGCAAGATTTTTATCGTTACAATATCACTTACTGATTATCATGTAAATTAACCACCTTTTGTTTTTTTTAAATGTTTTTCAGTACAAATAGTAACGGGCTCTATCTTTAACCTGACGCGAGTTAACCGACAGCACATGGGCCCCTACCTGTGCATAGCATCAAACGCAGTGCCACCAACTGTCAGTAAAAGGATCAACCTCATTGTTCAATGTGAGTGACGCACTTTTTATAGCTACATTTGTTAAAATGTTATGAATCATCTAATTGAGACCCGCGCGTACAACAATGACAAGAGGCGGCAAACTAATTGGTTAATGTAATGCAATCGATCGGTTGATTTTGCAGTCCCGCCCATGATTTGGATACCGAATCAGCTGATCGGGGCCAGGGAAGGACAGACAATAGTAATCGAGTGCATATCTGAAGCCTTTCCAAAATCCATCAACTACTGGACGCGAGACAAAGACGAAATAGTGCCTCAAGGTAAATAACTGGTCATACCCAATGCTTATAATTCATCATAGTCATTTGTGCATAGGTTAACTGTGGAATGATTCTACTCGTATGGAAAATCGTTTTTTTTTCCATTTCATTTCATTTCATTGTTTTGTAGAAATTGTTTTTCCTGATATTCACAAAGATTTTTTAATTCATTTATAACGTGCTTTAATTTTTCATTAAAATGTTAATATGAGCATAAATTCCGAATTGACGAGATATTTTTTAGATTTCACGAAAAAACACACAGGACGAAAAATCACAAATAGCGTGATTCATCGATTAAGTCTGATCGCTGCCAAGTTGAACAATTGCTCCAGTAAAAGATAGTTATCATCATTTGTATTCTTACACCTCTTATTGACCCTTTTGTTTCATGCAAATACCCGTAAAAGTAGAATATCATTACTTACTATCTATCCTTGGGGGTAATACCGCAAAATTGCACGTACAGCTAACACCCCTGAGAGTGTCCTCATCAATCCTCAAGGGTGCAAAATAATCACGATATTCGTTATGGCTCAGATAACTGGTATTTAATCCCGTAATGCATGGATTTTCGACCACCTTTGACATAAGCACACAGACACGAGCATAACAAACACATTCCTGCATAGGCGTGTGCGAGAGAGAAGGGAAATATTTACATTCGATACAGGCTCGAGGTCACCAATAACGTATACGTTTTGTGTTATGAGAGCTGTGAGTTTATGCATTACGCGCGCTTCCCCGAAATCCCGGAAATCTTTCGACCTCTATCTCTGGGCCATCCCTCCCTTCGTCAGCGTGTACACGCGCATTTGTACAAATTCGCCTGCCTTACCTACAATATTATACACAGCTCGTCAATGCTAGATGGTGGCCAGTGGTGAAGGGGGGGCAAGGGAACGTTGTATCTCCTCGTAGCCGGACGAAATTAGCTGCTGAATAATGCATGCGGCCAATGCGGATATGAGCAGAGTAACGTGCGGGGATGTCGCGTGTTTAACGCACGAAGCGCGTTGCCCGATGGGAAAACGATGCCCCGAGATTCCTCCTTCTACCGACTTTGTCACGTGCAGACAGCTCGTAATCGATATGAGAATGAGACGATTATTGTCTTTTTATTATGGGTATTTCTTTTGTTATTTCCTTGTTGATGATTCAACGATTGTGTCATTCACTTTTATTTGTTTGACTATCGTTGCGGAATTTTTTTCTTTTCTTTTTTTTATACACATTTTTTATACATTTTTGAAATACATATATGTTTGCAGATGAATATTAATTTTTTTCAAATTCAATCCACAGTTTTCAATGTTTAAAGCACGAAATGAAAAAGTGGAGCGCCCGGGAACGTGACGAGAAACTCAAAGGGGAAAAATACGTTTTTCAAAAAAGATTGTTTTGTTTCCAGATTGTTTTGATGAATAATTGAACTTTTGACCGATTGCGACTTTTAAAAAAACGTTCTTTTCATCGAAATCGATTACAACTTTTCATTTTCGTTACAATATTGAATTTATAAATGTATAATTGGTATGTGTAATTTTCAACGATTTACCCGATGACCAGTCGAAATATAATTTTTACGCTCT
The DNA here is from genome assembly GCF_000648655.2 of Copidosoma floridanum. The sequence goes on from NW_019379587.1 coordinate 4,864,582, forward strand.
GTTGCACAACTCGTAATTTTGTTTGCAAAATTTAATGTATACATATATTCCATATTTCCCTTTGCATGAAACTTCGCCTCGAAACAAGAGTACTTCAAAGAGCCTAGAAGAGACATTTTGAGTATGCAGAAATATTTCTACTTGTACAAGCTTTACGTTCAGTCAAGAGAAAGAGTTTTCTGTCTTACATACATTACTTAAATCTCTTTGATTATGAATATTTTATGCAAAAGCAAGTAAAACAAAAATATGAAAGATGCTGATGTAAATGAGGCTTTCTAAGAACAGAGTTGAACAAATGAATTGTTAAAATATTAATTTTGAAAAGTATGTTCAATGAAAATATAACATTTTTTAATTCATCCTAGATTTACACCTAAAAAGATTTTGAAAAAAAGACGCGAAATTTGATATTTTTTTTACAGATTGTAAAACGCGCCTACTCGTAAATCGCCGAAACTTGAATGGCACTAATCTAGTCGGAAATCACGTTACCTGCGTCACTTGTTGAATACCGAATGATTCTGATTGAGCCATTGTCACGTCTTGGCTATGTTGCGAATCTTATGAGAAAATTCGTCTTCTTCAGCTCATAAATATTGTACATCGAAATGCCATAATGTCGTGCCATTTTATCGAAATGTGCTCGGAATTATGATTGTGTAACCTCGTATATTCTTCGATTTTCAGGTGGCAAGTACGAAACTAGCGTACACGACAGCACTTACAAGGTTCACATGAAATTAACCATTAGGAACGTGGACGCCTCTGACTTTGGGAGTTTCAAATGTGTCTCTAGGAACTCCCTTGGCGACACGGACGGCACCATCAAACTTTACCGTGAGTACTTACTGGTAGCAAATTCAAGATATCTGTTTATTTAATTTCCCTATTGGTGTCAATATTGCTGATCAATATTGGTGTAGTTGTGAAAAATTATGTCGTAAAATTTTAAATGAAGAAATTTACTGTGCATTATAAATTCCGAGCATCCAAAACATTTGCACAAATATCAGAAGCGCGACTACGTAGCTACAACCGTACAAATACACTCCGAAACGAAAATGAAGCATGCTTTAACTACTTGTATCCATAATGAATTTCTGCAGAGTTTCCCGAAATAGCTCGATGGGTCTTCCTCCCTCCCTCCCTTCCTCTCGAGTTGTTGTCCGGCGTATGGACTATAATTTCTACGCGTAATTTCTATTTGCAAGCTCATGTACAATCAATTTACAATTAAGATTGGACCCGAATTGTTTTGCATTTCGAGAGACGGGGGATTTGAATACATCGAAGTGCCGCTTGAAACTTGTATTTGCGCTACTCGGAAAGACAAAGGGGTTGGAAGTGGGTGGGCGAAACTTGACTTGAAATTCATTGTGTCCCTATTAAGTGCCGCCAGAGTGTTTCCCGCGCTCGCGAGCTATAAATTTCGTCGCAAACCTGCTTGCCCCAATCGACCGAGTTTACGTGGATACAAATCTCTCCGGACTGCCGGCTCCCCAAATCTTGGGAAAGAAGCCTCTCCACCAAATATATGGCCATACTAGCGAATAAACAACCCATGTAGAGATACTTGAACGTTTGTCCTTTGATGAATTTCGGAGAACCGTGAGACGTAATATGCAATGGGAATACGGAACGATTTGGGGACACCTCGACTGAGAAAGCAAAATTTAAAAACGCGTACCAATTTTAAACTTAATTTGTACAAATTGAAGATTAATTAGATATTTTTTTGTTTTTACAGGAATAGCAGCGAGTTCGGGTTATCACTCGAGCGATGACGATGACATGAAATACAAAGGTACGTGCTCTGCATGATTTTACACATGTTTTTTTTTTCTGAAATACCTTTCTTTATTCGTACCCGCTGTTGTATTTGCTTACAGCTTTGCAGTTATCATTTAATCTTTATTATGCTATTTATACTAACATTCTTAGATATTTTTCGACACATACAACTAACCGTACAAAATGTTTGCCATCTAAAAAAGATTTAACGTTTCCACCTTGTTTCGTCTGCAAATCTATACGTTGCTTCGGGACTGTTTTTTTTTCTTCTTTTGGTTGACTTTCTAATGAGTATAGGCATGCAAAGTTTACTTATGATTGAAAAAAAAACTTGATCCTTGCAACTGGAATTAAGAATTTTGATGACCGCAAACCACTAGTTTGCAGCATCGAGTTAAGGTGGAGTATTCCATCATGATTATTTTAATTTATAAGTTGCAAAAACCAATACATCTTAAGTATTTCATTTTTAGTATCATAATTTACCTTGAAACTAACAATTTTTTCCCTAAAGTATTCTACTAAGTTCCTTTTTGGTTAACAACCAATTCTGTATTTTTCCAAGTTTAACAGCACCAGTTGGAGTTTTCCAAAAATTCGCTCTCCGTAAAACAAAAAGAGCCAGTCTAAAATTTTCATTATTAGCTTTACACAGCTTATTCTTGCCACAACTCTACATTATTTCCGCAAACAAACAAACAAATGTGCACGCGCCTCCGTAGAGCTGATATGAAAAAAAGTCTGAGTAGTATGTACTACACGCCAAGAGTACGTGAACAGTCTCTCCACCCCCCCCCCTATCGCGAACTAATTAAAACTTTTCATAATTGTACGATTAATGAGCGCAAGTGCGTTGAGTTCTTTTCCCTTCTCTATTTGGAAGCTGCACCACTGAAAAGTACCAACAGTAGCGAACACTAACCGTGGGATTATTCTGAGAATTTTTTTTCCATGCATCGTAGGACATTCTGGGCTGACATATAAGAAAAAAAAAAAAAAAAAAACAATCATGATACATCGAAAAGCTCACATCATATCTATGTGTAGAGATTTTTTTATTGTTGAAACGTCAAAACTCGTAACCACGAGGAATCTTAGGTCGAGTGCCTATGAACAGCATCAGAGAGTCCGAGCGATTCTCTTTGTGCATTCGCGGCAAAAGGGCATTTCCAATTAACGAGGAAGTGCAGGTCCTCCTCTTTTCCTTCCGTCTTTTCTAAAATCAGCCAGATGGCTGCGCCACAGAGGAACAGGTCGCTGATTAATTAGATCGCAGCCACTCCAACCGACCCCGAGGCTACGACCACCACCCAGCTGGTACCCATAGATATACCCTCTTGCTGCTCTGAACTCACATAGAGGAAGGGAGGATTAAAAATAGGAAGGGAAAGAGAGAAAAGGAGGGAAAAAAGGAGCTGCTGCCGGCTTATCGAGAGTTACAGCAAAGTTTTAATGACGAGAAGCGCGCACGGGCCGGTGGTTAGTATCGCCGCGCTGCTGGCTCCCTTCTCTTTGGGCCCCCTAGCTCTCCAGAATCGTTGAAATGAAGCTTTGAGTGGGGTTTGCATGCGTGAACTCGTGTATGTGTGTGTGATGCAGAAGATCGAGGCTCTGTACAACAATGGTTATCGTACTTCGGAGTTTTGTACGAGTATTGCCTTAGTTTGTCCAGCAGTGTATACGTCGAGTGGTTAGTTTATGGTCCTTGGCAGTATTGGGCTTACATGTGTTGTACTGATTTCAATGCGTTGCTGGATTAATTTTTACTACGTGAAAATTATTTCTAATTTAGATCAAATACAACATCTGATTGTACAATAGAGCTTATCTCTGTTGGTAGAGCGAAAGATTTTGACAAACAAATTTGACGGACCCTAACAAAAGTATCAAAAGGCTCGATTTAGTCCATTTTAAGAATAACATGATGATGAACAGCATTGATATTCATTTAGCTGTACTCATCGGTACATTAAATTTTTCATATACTATTGATCGGTAATGTGTAATATTATTTTTCTTTTGTTTTGTAATACTTTTGCTATATAAAACGTTTCAAAATTAATCAAGAGATTATTATGTCATTTTGTTATTTAATTATTTTAAAGTAGTAATGCTGTTACCTTATTACTTATACAATACCTTTTAAACAGTCGGGTATAAAAATTTTACAAAACTTGTGTCTTGTAGCTATGAGACCTATACTATGCTGACTGATCTTTGATCAACTATTAACATTTTGAGCAATGATAAATATAACTTGAAACTTTTAGATCCTTTGAAATAATAAATTCAATAAACTTTGTTGGCTGACAAAATAGAGTTGCGTGATGAAAGAAACGAGTGCACAAAAAGTAAGAAGACAACTCAAAAATCGTTCCAGATGATGCATAAGTAACGTGACGAGTAAAACCAACTTTTGCGTATTTGTCTATGATATGAATACTCTAATTCTCAGCAATACTTCGTCACTTTCGTTTCTTGCATTGCCGTACAAATCGCAACAACGTTAGGAACTGACACCTACACACAGCACTCGATTTGAAATCAGACAATGTCCTCGACAAAAACAAGCGGTCAGATATCATTCACTCTTCATTTTTGTATTTCTCTTTTCTCGCGTCTTCATCCCGAACTGCTGCTAAAAAATGTCTCACTTCCGTTTGTCGTGCTTCCCTCCGCCGTTTCGCGATGAGTTCTTTAGGCCCAAAAGGGCGAAAGAGCGCCCGAAAACGATTCGCGTGCGCCTCGCCAGACAATAGAGGAAAACGTGCGTGCTCCCAGAAAGGGATAAAACACACAAAGGAAGCTAGCGGAGAGAAATCAGCAGTGGCGCACCTTTCACCTTTTCCGTGGAATACTTTCTTTTCAGAGCGCGCATTTTCTGCCTAAACTATGCTCTCCCCCTCTTACACTTGCACGCGCGTTCAGAAGAAAAAATCCCTCTATGCTGCATGCGTGTGATATACATTGCAAGGATCACGCTGCAGCAGCTGACTTTTTGACGCGGATTTTATTCTTCCCGTTTTCACTGTTGCATGCTCGGTGCCTATTCATGCCCACATGCGCGCACCGCACAACCTCCCTTTTTAGCTCAAATATGCTCGGCCTCTCGTTCACTGTAGTCTTTTTCACCGACGACTCAGCCGTGGATTCGGAGTTACAATCCATACATCATACACGTGGTATATGACTCCGCAACCTCCCGCTCGTTACTCCAAATGCATATACCGTATCCTACGTATACGGTAATCCACTTGCTGTGGTCTCTTTGAGCTTTCTGGCCCAAAAAAGGACTGGTGAACGTACACACACGCAGCTACATCATGTAGGCTGGTGCTGACGCTCCGTACATGTGTTCTTCTATGCGTAAAATATTTCCGCCAAGTTCGTGCTCGACATGTGTAACTCGGTACTAGGATATGAGAGAAGGGCTTTTTCGTTTTTAGTCCTAACGAATTTTCGAGTTGGTTACATACGGCATCTGAACTATGTATTGATCAACAAACGGTGATGATTTTCCCTTCTACTAGACCGTTTTTTTTGCAGTAAACTCTTAGCCAGCTTTGTTTTGCTCGCGATATTATTATTTTTTTTTTTTTGTTATGATTTGACAACAGAAGGAATGATAGTGTTTAATTTGAGTTATTGCGGAATTGAAATAAATAAATAAATAAAAGTACCTTTACCACGCAATATTACGATGCTCTCCATGGTATTTTGAAGCTTGAAAATAACTTTAAGCCGAGACACAAAGTTTTTGAAGAGAAAAACCCTTCAGCCCCAACTTGTTTGCCTAAAATCTTAGCCACTCGGGTATTACTTCTCACCCATCTATACTGTACACTATTTAACACCAGATCCCATCTTTCTCGACGGAACACGTTGCATGCAAACTGTCAATTTGGCGCTGAGCAAAGACGGATCTAAACTCCGAAACAGAGGCTATCAGAATGGAAGAGACTCAAGATCCCAAGAGCCGCGCAGGTGACGAGATTTACGTAGCCGCGACCGAGGATCACCTTTTACGCTTTCACAAACTTTTCGCTCTCGAGGCCCGAATACCAAAGTCTTTGCCCCCCTCCTCCCCCATCCTCCATTCTTCTTTGATAGTATCGTTCACAAAAACGATTCGAGGTTTTGGATTACCCTAGGCTTATATTAGCAGGCGTTGCACTATATTTTTCACCCCCACCTCCCATACTTCCTAGGAAACTCGACCAGGCAAATTTTTCACGGTTGCTTATTCGCTCTTAAAGGAGAAAGTGTAGTTTTTTTTTCAATTCTGATCATCTCAGCTGTACTTTATTTTTGATGCATTCCTTTGGGAGGACTTTTTTAATCAAACTTTTGTAAACACGCTGGATCAGCCCTTCGTTAATTGGGAATGTTTTCTATTAGCACGTGAAAAGAAACTTGCCTGATCTTTAGAGCGTCCCTCAAACGTGATTGTCTCCTTTATGAAGAAAGTTCTTGTTATTCTATTGCTCGGTTCTTGAAACTTTGAATTAATGAAGGGAGGAGGGGCTTGTTGGGGACAAATGTATAAGAGCCAGGACTCACACCCACGATTCATTTGCGTCTTCCCAAGATTCGTCTCTATTATGCTCTTTTTTGCCAACTACCAACACCACCATCACTTCTACCCACTACAACGACCGATGACACTTGCAATGAAGCTCAAACGATTGTATCATAATTATTGTAGGCAAGCAGAGAAAAAATTCCGGAAACAGCTTTCTCGAGGGAAATCAAGATAGGCTCAAGGAGAAAGGTTGGTGTGCTTCTTGTTTTTGTTTGTTTGTTTGTTCGTTTTTTGCATACTTTTTCAACAGGTGCGTATAAATTTGTGTACCACAGTCAACACTCTCTATTGCATTTCAGAGTCGAGTGTAAAAGCTTCGAAATTTAATTTTAACTTTACTATGGTTGGCTTCTACTCTTCTGTTTCTTTTTTCTCCTCTGTCGTTTCTTTGTTTTTTGAGTTGCCAAGTTAATGCATCCTTCGTGTCGTTTGCTAATCCTTGCAGCTGCTGAATATATCTCACGACTTCCCTTGCTTTTGAATTACTTCCCGCGTAAAAATTTTTACGTTTGGCCAAACTTTCACCAAACTTCATGTGGTCAACGTTTGGCCAAAATTTGGCCAAGCTTGGGCAATGAGAAAATCTCAAACTTGGATTTCAAATTTTTCGTAAGTCATATATGCAGACCAACCAATATCCTGACGCAACAAATGAATTTTTTAGACGTTTGGATGAACATTTGCTAAATTTGAGTCAAATATTCCAACAAAAATCCAAGTTTGGGATTTTCTCATTGCCCAAGCTTGGCCAAACGTTGACCACATGAATTTTTGCGCAAGTTTGGCCAAACTTAAAAATTTTTACGCGGGTTGTTTGTTGTGTTACAGAAATATTTGCATTGCTTATTTTTGACATTTGAATTTAGAAAAGCTTCAAAGTGTTGGTGCTTTTTTAAATTTATCTGAGTGTTATTTTTTATTTTTCAAAGTATTTTATCATTTGTTTATGTATGTATCATACGTAATAATTTAATGTGTTTTGCAATGTCCAAATGTAGATTTTCTCTTTCACAGTGAAAAATCAATCCAATCGCTGCTGTGTCTTGGGGGGCTAGATGTTTTTATTCATAGCTTCGGCTTCCAGTTGATGTCGAATTAAATTATTCAGCATGAAATAAATTAACTTAAAATGTTACTAAATTTTCGCTTTGGTTGAAAATAATATTCAAATTAAATATAACTTATATTTAGAAGATTTTGAGTAACATCTATTGTTCTTTTAAAGACATGAAAGCTGTAAAAGTAGCATCTAAAGTTTTTAAGAAATTAAATTTTTTAACTACTTTTACTAGAAATTTAAGTGTTTACAAATAAGGAAATCTTTTCCGTTGCAAACAGTCTCTATTTTGCTCAAACAAACAAAGATTTTCCTTTGATGGTGCTCTTATACTAAGTGTATGGCTGCCTCTAACAATATAGCTAATTTTTAACTATCATCTATTATACTATTAACCACTTGTAATGATAACCAATTTTATACTTTACAGTAGATATATAGATTTTTTCAACTAAAATTTCATCCAACCAAAAACTAATAAAGAAAAGACACATATTGTAAAAAAAAAATTAGGAATGTTAAAAATTTAATATAATAGTTTATAGAAAATTAATACTCATAGTAAAAATAGTACTTTTTTGAGATTTATAACTGTCTTTTGAACAACTAATTTTTAAGGCTTGAGATTTTCAATTAGTCATAGACAAATAAACTAATAATTCCAAGTGACTTTCTGGATTCTAAATACTCAACTTTGAAAATAAAACATAAAAAACAGTTTTAAAAAATTATACTTCCGTAGTTTGGTGCTAGTAAAATTTTACTTTTCGTTGAAACTCGTCAAAGCTCAACTGTCACATTTAGGCATAAAAACTAATTTATTTACTCATTTAAACTATACAGCTGATATGAACGGCTCGCAAGATAGTACGAATAGATTTAATAATACGTAACTCGAACACTTGCTCTTTGTCCTTAAAAATTAATGCTTACGTACGTATACAATAAATAGGATGAGACAAACTCGTCTTACTCTAGTACATAGAGGTTCAAAATTCTCTAAAGAAAATGTAACTCACCGCTTTAAAGCAGTCATGTTTAATAACTACGGCACAAATATTGATATTTAGCTTATGGTATAAGTATTATTATAATTATTATTATTTTTATTATTTTTATTATTTTTATTATTTTTTTTCCTAAAACCAATCTTCAAAAAAACCAATAAATCTCAAAGAAATATTTTATTTGTTTAGAGTTATAAGTCAATGGCCTAGAAAGGTACTGCATGTTGTGCTTGCACCTATATTTATATCTATGATACTGTCTGTTGCATGGCACTTTTCATCGTCCCACAGCTGGCATCGCTTCGCACAGCATTTTTCATACTTTTTTTTTTGTAAATACTGTCACTCACTCATCTCAACATCTACAGCCCATCGCAAAATTTAACCCACAAAATTTAAATATACGTACGTACTGTGCTCGCAGATCCAAACCAGCGGAGTGGGAAGGAAGGTGAGGACGACGAGGATTACGGTGACTCGGGGGTCTCACGGCCGAGCCCCGTCGGCTGTGTCCTCCTTATACTGCTGCTGCTGTCTTTTTGCCATCAATTGCATCTGCGACCACTCCATCCGGCTTGAGGCAGCGACTAACTCTTCCCCTAGAGCTGACTGCAGACTGAAGTTCGGCTGACGTCTTTCATATTTTCCTTTATCTTTTTTTTTTCTCTTCCGAGGCTTGCGGAACTTTTGCCTTCCCTGACGTATGAATGACTCAGCTTCGATACTCGAGGTTTGCGTGCAGAGAATTATTTAACGTCTCGAATCTTCCTACATGTTTTTTCGTTTGTGTTCACTGCAGCATTTTTGTGTTTTAGTTAATTTGATTTCACTCTTAGCATCATGTGACACTTGAGCTATCTAAATTTTAATTCACTTGAAAATTGATGTCACAAAACATTCATAGTTATATTGAGGGACGAAAATTTTACATCGACTGTTGGAAATTGTATGAAATTGTACATATACCTACGAGAAAAAATTTCTAGTTTAAAAAATGCTCGCAGAAAGAAAAACATGAAAGAAAGAAGAGAAACAATAGTATACTAGCTCTCATTACATCGACGAGCCTTGTTTTGTACACCCGCTCAAGTTCTCCAGTTCATATGCAGCGAAGGAGGGATTGATGAGTTTTTTGTTTCTCCTCGAGTTTGCCGTCTGTTTGTCGCGAAACGCGCTCGATCGCCTTGTTTTCCTACTGCATACCTCTTATTGTTCCCCCTGCGTCAGCCCTCCGTAGATATGTATACCAACGGTGCAACATCGATTTCCTTGGCATAAAGGAGAAGGAGCAAACCGAAGACGAAATAAAGAACTTATTTTCCAAGACAGAAAGAAACTATACATTATATATATATCCACAAATACATATATTCATAAAGTGCGAGGTTTTCGCTTGCGAGCGCGAAATCATACAAATGTACATAGTCAAAAAAAAAGTAAAATAAAATAAACGATGATGACGAGGGAGAGAAGCGTACGGCGAGATTTGTTGCCAGCGTCACTAGTTCCCCTGTCCCCCAATTGTGCAAAAGCCCAGCACTCGTACCCCACGATCGTATAATAACTAGGTACATGTATACGTATACTAAAGCATATACTCAAGCACTGCAGGCATGCGTAGTGTGCAGCATGTTTCGAGAGACGGATACAATAAATGTATGCATAAGAAAGAAAAATTTCGAACGACAATTCGAATGCACAGCAGCTGCGCGTTTTTTCTCTCGCAGCTGGTGCATCGGTCTGCATTGCAGGTATATCAGTACATCGATGGGTGGATTTCGTATGAGCGAAAAAAGCAAGCATATTTTTGTGCGGTATGCGAGTAGAGCGCGTGTAGTGTGGGTGTTGACTTTAAAAAAAACGGAGATAGTCACAAGTCGTGCGTGTATGATGTGGTGTATCGAGTGTTTGTTCGTGCAACCACTCGACTGGACGACTCGACGTACTACCCGCTGACTATTGCGCCTAAAATAAGCCAAATGCTTGGACTTTTTAAAGTGGGGCATTCGATGGATATGGGACATCTTTTTCGGGTAATCTAATTCGGCTTGAAATAACTCAAACGGTACATCGCCAGAAACGTCATGTTCCTTGGGTATAATTGTTCGAGCACAGTGGGTTACAGCTATAAATTTGATTATTATTTTCGTGTTTCAGCGGACCGATTGTAACTGCAACTTTCTGAAAAGTTATTTACAGTTACCGATTCAAAGTGCGACATAATACGGAACATCAAATATTCAGGTGATTGGATTCGCGGTACAATCATTCTTTATTAGATCAGAAAGGAATGGGTAGGGTAAGACGGTGTGATATTAAGGGTGCGATTTTCCGCTTCGATGTCGGTTTCACGGCGTGATTCAAAGAAACGTACTGACAAGAGGAGCGAAATGAAAGGGTACAAAATAAAACATCGAAGAGAGACGTGCGAGGGCCGTGTTTGGAGGGGCGAGAGCGAACAAAAGAGAATAGCGTCAAAGGGAAGAGCGTCAATCTTGCAATAGTCGCGTGGTGCCAGCTGCGAAAAATGTTCCAACTCCGTTCGAGTGTCGCACGCGGATGTCGAAAGGATCTTGAAAGTAGCTATATTTGGGCTTGTAGTGTGATATGAAGAAAAAAAGGCCTTTTTTACAGTGAAATTTTCCCGATTCTCGAGTAATATGGTCAATTTTTCCAGAATACACACACAATACAGTACCCGAGTGTACTCTGATACGCGATAAATTCTTTCTCCAGAACGGAAGCGTCTTTCTTTTAGTACGAAATATTCGAAGATGATGTACAATATTGGTGCGAGAATTCTGCTGAAATAACCGATTTACCAATTTTTCGCAGCGACGCCATAGCGATTTGGTCGTCCGTTGTGTTCTCACGCGAAATGAAGCAAACCTCTGAATAAAATTCACTTAGAACCATCCCCTCTTTTGTATGGCCCAACCATCAGAGCCCCTTTCGTGCACCCTTGATCCCCGAAAATTTCTCATCGCATCCCTCTTGCGTATCTAGTCTCGCCCGCGCGTGCGGACGAAAGAGATATGCGTCCCATACCGGATCTACCGGCGCGTGCACGGGGAGGGGGGGGGGTGGAAAAAGAGAATGAAAGTGGAATCGCTTGCGCACGACTTATTGAATAAAATTCGGCCCTCGTGGGGCTGCTCCGCTTTGCCTTTATTTCGGCGGAACCAGGGGAGTGAGAGAAATACACTGACACAAAGAGATAGGGGGAGAAGGATAGTCGCATTGTCGGATGGTTGAGATGTCCGTGCGTGCAGTCTCTGTTGTCGACGGGCGCATCGCCGCGTTGTGGGGGCATTACATATTCGCATGCAGCGGCAGCAGTTCACCACGCAGGGAATAAATAAATCCGTGAAGCGATGGGCTGTTTTGTACGCCTCTCCCTTCCCCTTTTTTTTATTGTCAATTGCATATTCTGCGCTCTGGTAGCAATTATTATGAGATGGGCGGCTATGATAGACACGTCAGTCGCAGTTGGGGGTTGGCTTGCGTTTCCTTTCTTGTTTTATTTCTTCCTTATTACATGCGAGGGTGTCGCTTCGCTGGAGCAGCTATTTCCATAGTAGTAAAGCTGCTTTGGATTTAACGTCGGGGTTAGCGCTTTTATCCATTAACAGTGAATTTGTCGCAGCTGTTATTTCAGTATAGTGATCAGAAAGTAGTGGTGAAAATCATTTCAAATGTCTTAGTCACCGCTTCGGTGATTATTATATTTTTTTAATTGAAAAAAAAAACCGGAAGCATGACTTAGGTTTTGCCGAATGGGTTGATTGTGAATAAGTTTCACTTTTAATTATCAATAAGTTTATCTATCTCAATAGTCAGTGCGAATGAGAAACTGAAATGGTACACGTAAAAGGATTAATACAGATATGAAGACTGACGTCTTTGAGAAACGAATGCTTCTGTTCAGTCCATTATAAATTTAACGAAGATCGAATGTTGATTAAAAGTGTGCCTGGCGTTTTCGTATAATCACTAAACTCATTGTATATAGCATTGGCTCGCATTGTGTGTTTTGGTAAATGAAAGTGATCCATTAGTTTTCCTTTGAACTCCGGTGACTGTTTTATTTTGACGAAAAAAAGATGTTTAAAGACTATGGTCGAAGCAATAACTCGAATCATCTGTAGATCGTTACAAGTACATGAAATCGCTTTTGTACCTAGAAATAATATAAAAATAATCGGGGGAACGTATACGTGTGTGTAAAATATCTAATCTTCCTGCGGCAAATTGATTCATTCCTGCGCATGTAATTGTAAGACATACTTGACTGAAGAGATTGCATAGGAAAAAGACTTTATTTTTAAATAGTTACTATGATAACCTGTTGAAGTCCATTAAAAGAATCATCTATTCATTGCAGTAAAGCATTTTAGTTTATGCTAACAAAAATATTCTTTGTCATTTTCAACGTGGTACATACTTTGATAATGGTATTCATTCTGTAACAATAAAATATTAAATAAATATAAAATAAATAATGTTTGATATAAAATATTGAACAAGTATTGATACATGTTCATCAAAACTTAGTTTCGAAAGTTTTATTTGTTCAACGATTCTACATAGTATCAGAATCAAATTTAGTTGAATAGTGAGTGAGTGAGAATTAGAATGAAATTATTTATACAGATCATGTAAAATCTAACGTTTTTGTAAAAATTATACCTAAAACTTTACAGTGTGATGGAAGTAAGTACTACAAAAATGAAATAGAATAAAAAATTAATGATTTTAATATTTTGTTCAGGTTATCTGTAATATGCTACATCATGCATAAAGTATTGCAAAGTTTCTCAAAGAACAAACAGAAAATCAATGTCAAAAATTTACTTTAATAATCATAATGAATCAAAGTCTTCTTCCTACATCAAACAGCATCGAGTGAGGGCTTTAAACTTGTATCTGTATTAAATAGTTATGAGCTTGTCTTTTAGGACAAATAATAACTAGTAAGTGCTGTGCAGTCAAAATATGTAAAAGCACGTATGCGTGTACCATAGTATGTGTCATGTACATACTAATTTTGGGCTTTAACGATGATAGCTTGTTTACGTTGTTTATCATATCAAAAGTCTTTTGATTCAACTCACAACTTCATAATGAAAAAAAAAATTTTATGTTGGCAACTTCAATTGTATCAGTTGTTTTTAAAGATTTTAAGTAGTAATAGGCAAGTAAAATTTAAAACTTTTTGATGATTCAATTTTTTTCTGTACTTAAAATAATTACGTTCAAAAATCAATTTTTAATTTTATTATATTTAATAGAAGAGTAGTATATAAAATACAAAAACGAACCACCAGGATAAAAATTGTCTGCAACAACTATCGATTAACAATCATACATAACAAAATGATCATTTGCTTCTTAATTTTGTAAAAACAAATGTTGAATATTTTTCGTACAAGATTAATATCAAACAAAAATTAAAGAGGAAACACAAAACATGGGGAAAACAAGTATCTATCAACGGTTCAAACAAACAGATCAGTAAAGTATATTATTTGAAACATACTTGTTGGCAATGTTATACGAAATTTTAGGAACAAGTCTTGTACAAATGGATAACTGTGCATCAGCAATTAAAGTTGCTTGAAACCTTTGAAGTCCAAAAAACTTTTAATTTGGCTATTTTATTTACGTTTTTGCATTGGTTTCAAATACCCAAGTAAGATTGATTTTGAATTGTGCTTCTCTACAATTTTCTTGATTTAATGTTTGTATTAAGAAATTGAAAAATACTTTTCCTAATTTTTGTATGGTGTTTTTCAGAATTTTTATAAGCAATTTAGTATAAGGTATGATTTAACTGATTTCGAAGACTATTTTTCCAATAATACTCAAATAAAGAGAGGCTCAAACATATAAAATGCTGTAAAGCTTCCGATAGTTATAATCTAGGTTATAATTTTAAGTTGCGAATAATTATGTATACAAGTATGTATGTAAAGCACATTATAATGTATTTGTACAACAAAAATATAAAATAAGACTGTACATAAAGAAGTTATAATCCAATAAAAAATTTCCTTTATTGAACATTGTCCTATTGTTTATTGTGTACTGAAATAAATTATTATATTAATTATTTACATGTGTAATTGAATTGACATTATTAACTGTAATATTGCTTGGTAAGTATCTTTATACATAAGACTACAAAACTAGTTATCATAATTGATACATAATTATACATAGTAAGATTTTTATACACAGTAAGATTTTATGAGCTCTGCGTTATCGACGTCTCAGTTGTTAAAGTAAATTTATGTAACGATCTAGATATCTACTTTACCCACATGTATACCATAGGTCAGTATATTCGAATTTTGTTTTTAATACTTTTACCAGGAATTATCAGATGATAATTATATTCTACTTATATAGTGATTTTAATAAAAAACTTTTTTTTTATCCTTTTTTTCATGAAACATATTTTTTATCCTTTGCGTGTATTCAATATAGTATTAATATTGTTTAAAACGTAACTATAGATTGTATGATTAGAGAATTTTGGTTATCCTCATGATGTTGATATATTTGAATGTAGAAAAAAAAATTCGATCAATAAAGAGCACATAAATTAGGTCTCATACTTGATTCTTAACGATGTATGTTTTTTCAACTAACTTTAAATAAAAGACAATTTATAAACAAAATTTTATTCGAATAGATTTTTTACACAATATTACAGTACATTGCTGAAATTACAAGTTGGTATAATCGACCAATGATGCGAAAAATATATTGCTGAAAACTTTGTTTTCCTGTAACCGCATCTACCACACATTTTATTCTGAAACTATACATAACTAAGTTTCTGACATTCATATCCGAAGTAAATAAATACGAACCCTGTTTTCTTTGACCTTTACTTCATTATTATTCTTATGACTTACAGTTACTATTTAATGACTATTTTTTAATTCTATTGGAAAGATAGAAATTGTGGAGAACACAGACATTTATTTGCAAAAGTTTACTTTCTAATAACTCAAAGAAATGTTTTCGCTCACATCCGAGAAAAATTCAATTCTTAATTGTTGTGAAAATATAAAAATTTCGCATTATTATTTAGTGGTTAATGTTGAAAAGATAAATTACTTTAATTTCACTGATATAAATATTCATAACTATGCAATCTTCATGTTTTGTATATTTACAATAGTATTTTTATACGCAAACACAGTTGTGCATCACACTAATAAATACTGTTTTTGGTATGTACATTAACTTATGTCATTAATTATAATACTATGTCTGTATTCACATTGTTATTATGCTATTTACAAATCAATGTAAATCCGTTTGGATTAAAAATTATATACATCGATAAATTCTCCTGTCAAAAAAAATACCTTACATTCCATGAAATATTACGTATAATTTGAAGTTTCATGGGAAGTAAAGTTTTTCTTTGTATACTGATTCATCTCTGAAAATGAAAAACCCTATTACAAAATTATTTTCCTCAAATTTAATGGTGTTTACTCAAGAGTTCAGCGTAACATTATCTTTAATATTTACAAAAGCTTGTTTTAGGTGATAAAACCGTTCAGTCGTTCATGTGTAATTTAATTATACACACCCAAACATACACACAATAATAAAAATGTATACACAGCAGTTGTAATGTAGAGTCAAGTAAAGTTTAGTTTCTTAAAACAAAACAGTGTAAAAACTATTTTATTAATTAAGTTTTCTATAAACTAAGTTATAGCTGAAATTTTTTTTTTTAATCAAAAATGTTCGTCTTGTCGATCAAACATAGTACGAAGGTAATTAATTAAGAACGTGTCCTTTATATACATATTCAGGTGGTAATTTACATACTTCCATTGTACTTCAAAACATTTGAGATTTCAAGGTTTCCATAGCATCTATACATAATTATAAATGAGGGGTCTATTTTTCTCGGTTTATAGGTAAAATTAAAACTATACACTCATTCATTAATGAATCCTATACATTCGTACTTTCAGTATCGAAATAATCTTAGTACTAAATGAAATCATGCGTTGCATGTCTAACGTTTTCACATACTCTATGTTCGATCGTCCTTAAACATGTAGCAATACTCTCCACCTTGAAATCGTTTACGCGTACTATTATTTACATAAATCATCGTTTTTCTTGCAAATTTGTCATGGATTTTTCACTTACGCAGTGACTTGGGCACGATTCCACAAAAACAAATCATCGTTGCACCATTTTTAAAAAAAGTTCTCCCTATACCCTACGTTTAACATTATAACTTCAATAACGTCCATCAAGCCGAAGAATCTTTTCAACACTGTTGTCACAATAACCATATTTCTCAGAGGGGGGTGATGGTGCGAAAACAAAAACAATAAAATACAACATTTGAAGAAGATACGATTATGCCGTCCAACGAAATATCTCGGCCGGACTATGTGAACTCAAAACAACTGACGAGTAGCACCAGTAGTAGGTACATTGCGAGCATCGTCGTGTTTTTTTGCGGCCTCAGTAACAGGGACGAAACTGCCGACGCCGATGGTGACGACCGTGATTGGGCTGTTTTGTCTAGCTGCTGCTCTAGATTATTACTGTTAACACCCTTGCGGCTGGTATTGGCCACGGCCTTGCCGTTATCGTCATTGCCTTTGCCTCGTTGCCGTGAATCTGTACCAAAAAAAGATGACATATAAGAGATATCGAAAACTCACTATACATCAATAAATTTGTAACCTAGTAGGTAATAATAATAATAATAAATAACTTTTAAGTAATCAGGTTTCTCAAAATGAATAACTTTACTTTTACTTAATCTACCGGTTCAAATTATATTTTTAATCGTTTCTTACAATCGTACTTTAAAATTTATCTACTCCAGATAAATCACGTGATCAATCAACGTCAATTAAGGCATAAGGTATTAAGAAATGTCAATCAGAAACAACAAGGCTTTATTATGTGATCCATTAATCTTTTACTTATAAACGAAATCAGTTGATATGAATAAGTTACTCATCAGTACTTTAGCGCTCCAACTAAATTTTGGTAAGAAATCATTGAGATTTTTTTATAAAAACGTAGCTATTTTTTTCTTATTTTAAATATTGGTAAAATTTAATTAACAGCAATCAATCATATGGAGTATAAAAAAGTAATTCATCCAAACGTTTTGCGTTAAAAATTTTTATTAAATGGCATGTAAAGACATACTTAGTTAGATTAAATGAAAAGTACAGTAAGACAACAAAGTTGATGACATATATAAATTCATAATGAAACGCTCATTGTACAGTTCATCATCGCTTGGACAATAGCCCAACGCAGTTAATACCACAGTCAGGTCAGCTCTCCTATTCTTAAAATAATCCAACAAATCCAGAAACTAATTCGGATCTCGTCATTATATCAGCGATACCGAATACCCCACGCGATCTTCTCGCCAGTGCGTTGAGCTTTTCAGTAACGCAGACTGAGTTGCACGGCTTTCAAAGGACCTTATCGTCTCAAATGAGCCACCCGTATGAGGCACGCACACATACCCGTATACGGTTGTATAATGGAACGAAATATAGTTGTGCGATTAGCCTGCAATACAGTGTGCCCAATCCCGCGAGCTTGCTGTAAGCTACGCGCTACATTTGCCCGATAAGCGCGCGCGCACCGGCTCAGGGACGAATTTTCATCCGCTTGGCTTATTACACGATCGCAGATCATCTTCTCTGCTGCTTTTCCAGCTGAAGCTAAACTTGATATTCATGTATTGGCGCTTTAATTTAAGATATAATCGTCTCCTTTAAGTAAAAATAATATGAACAATATTTACAGTTCTAAAACAAAAAGAACTTAAATTATTTTAGAGCCCCTACGAAAAATCACTATACTACTGTTATGAATAATAGTTTTTTAATGTATCCTTTTTAATACTTGTTGTTTATTATTTTTTTTAACTACTAATTTTTTGTATAAACTCGAATATGTAAAATGAATTACCGTGTTTATTTTTTCAAGTGCTATCTGTTGGTTTTCTACTTAAATTACAATGGTATAATCTTTGCAAAACTAAATGAAAATTAGAAGTTTTTGAGCTTAATAGAGAGTAATGTCACAAAGCTAACTGCAAAAATTTATCAGAAGAGTTTACTTTTTTTTATTTAATAACAATATTTAAATACATACTTTTAAATGAATTTTTTTGCCGCAAAAACGCTGTAAACGGAGATTTCTTTAATGAAGAATTATAAGTTGTATTCTTTTTCGCGGGAAGCCAAACCAAATCTTTTTTTAGTTGAAAGTGGTGAAATAATTAAAACACAAGCTGTTTAAATGTTTTAATAAATTGTGTAGATGCAGAACCCAAATGTTTTGAAGTTCTCTGCCAACTGCACGAGCAAGCACGTTTGCTCGGTATAACTTTGAAATTTAGTTCAAAACTTCAGCTTTGGCCGAATTAATGAGAGCATTCAAAGAGCTGTAATGAGCGCTTAATTGAATTTACAGAGTTAATCAGTAAAATTTACCTTTGTTGTTCGTTCCTTGTTCCGAAGCCTCCGTGATCTCGTTTGCGCGTGGTTCCGTGCTCGGGGTAACCTTTTGTCGGTATCTTTGCTTCTTCTCAGCTAAATAGATTTTTCGATTTTGATAAATTAGTCACACGAGACAACAAATTTATTTCTTGTTGAAATATGAAAATGGATCGTTTCAAAACTAAGTATACTTATATTAATTGAAATCATGTAAAGTCCTTAACTGATATTAAATATTATTTTTTCATCAATTTCGGCTTTTATCCGAATAATAATATCCTTATTTTGTAAATCCCTGCATCGAAGTTTTTCAATTAAACAAGACTATTGATGAATTTTGTTTAGATTATTAAGCTGTTTAAATGCACACACCTAACAACAAAGATTAATAACAGAATTTTACTTCGTTAATTTAAAATTCTCATCACCGGAACAATTCTTTTGTTCTAATGGATAGTATGCTTCGATTCAAAATGTGCATTTAATAAAAAAGAATATTGTATGTGCATTGTTGTTGCTAAAGTTTTAATTTTTGTAACGGATCGTTAAATATTACACATAATAAAAAGTTATATCAATAACCCGAAGTTTCTTTGCCGTCACTTTCTATTGTGTTACGAAAGCCCGAGGTATACAGAATATGATATTTTTAAAAAACAAAGTTTCATTCATCATTTTTATCGTGATTGTTTTTTTTGTTTTGCACGTCGTCAGTTTGCTCGAGCCCCATAAAATTACAAATACATCGTAACCACGTCGTTAGAGGAAAAAATGTTCCTCGGCTCTGCTCTGAAAGTTCATCACCAGTTCCAGCGTAATTACTAGCGCGAAATAAAGAGTTTGCCGACTGGTGAAATGACAATGCGATTAAAAGCACGGTGCGAGGAACAAAAAGGGCAAAGTAGAGTTGAGCAAGTCGCCGGGGCGTTTAAAACTTGCTTTATTAATGTGAAAACTTTTTGCTCGATCTTCGAGCGATTTCTACAAGTTACTGAGAAAAAAGAAAGAAAGAAAACAAGAAAAGGGTAAGCGAGAATGAGGGAAAAAATAAGAGCTAAGAAGAAAAGAGCTTCTTACCTCTGGTGACAGTAGGAATCAGCGTTGTCGTCGTTGTCGGCTTCGGTGTCGTCGTCGTCGTCGTTGTCGTCGTTGTCGTCGTAGTCGTCGGCGTTGGAATATCTGAAACAAGAGAGCAGAGATAGTCCGTCAGTGCTTAAGTATACATACCATGAAATATTCTCATTATGTTATAAAAAGAAGCTGCTGAATTTTGCTATATCTGGGCAGGGATAAATTATTTTTTACTTTGATGTCAAAATTTTGAGCTGTACCAAAGAGCATGCTTTTTTTACATTAAAATCTTTGTAATTTTGTTAAAATGTGGATTTTATTGAAATGTAACTGTGTTTGTAGAACAGCTTGGGTAATTAAATAGACTAATTGGATATTTATATAAAAAAAAAAGTATCGAAAATAGAATAAAATACTTGCTGCATTTTTTAACTAAACTTATTTTTTCTGAAAATTCAAACTTGACATTTTGTAGACGTGCTCGCTTACTAGGTGTACAAATAAGTCGCAACACAACTAAATTTTTTATTTTAAACACTTTGCCTTCTACTTTTTTATTGAAAGTTTATATTCTTACGTACAGTACTTAAAACTTTTCCTGTACAAACAACAAAAATTTTTATTGCTCATTAAAACTGCAATTAATTCATCAATAAATCGTCGATAAGTACTTCTACATCACTAACTTTAGTACCTATATGACTTGATACTGCAGATTTGGGAGCATAATTATACTACCGACAGTACTACTAGAAACATTATTTAGAATAAAATTAGTCATTGAACAAAAGAAAATAAATACTCACGATATAGTTTGATCATTCCATCAGTGCTCCCGAGAGAGTTTTTTGAAATACACTTATAAGTCCCATAATCATCTTCTCCAACTTCAGTTATAAGTAACTTCATGTTTACTTTGTATATGTAAGAACTATCCAATGACAGCGTGATTCTATATTTATCACCTGCAAAAAATCAGTGAGTCTGTAATATTATTAAACATTATTATTTATTAAATAACTGACGGCTCAGCAAAAGAAAACGCTTATTCTAAAATTCAAATAAAAAAGAGCTTATTCGAAGGCTTTGTAATGACAACTTAATGTAATTGTGAGAGTGAAAAAAGAATCTGCCTTTTCTGCGTTCATAAAGATAATGGCAGCATTGTCATCACAAAATTTGGAAAAAAATTTTCAAAATGCCCCTTATTCACTGCAATTTAATATCATGGCGCTTTTTTCACCAAACCATCGATGTACGAGTTTTAATCCTCTTTTTTTACATGCATTGACACGAATAAAATATTAGTTTTACGATACAGAGAGCTGTTTGTGTGCATCGACGAGACGAGAAAGGTTTTTACTCCTTATTTTTCTTGAAAAGTTCTTTGCCCCTGATATGCATAGCGTGAGAGCTCACCTTTTGCCGCACACATGTATACATTTGTGTATAACTTGGCTCTTTGGTGATCAAAGTACCTTGACAATATGGCACGTATACATACGTTGGAAGAAAAAATAGACAGGCAGTGGTTAAAGGATGGCTGGGGCTGTGTTTTTCCCCGGAGCAGTCATTCGAACGACCTCCAAGTAAAAAAAGGGGTTGGAGGGAATATTCTAGGAATGGGGGTCGTTGAATAAAATTCGCCGATGTATACATGTATAACATATGTGGCGTCTACTGTACGCGAGGAATGAGTAGCCCATTGGCGTGGCGCTTACACGTATATGATGTTTGTGCTCGACGAGTCGGAAGAACTGGCGTTAGAAAGCTCTGTTGGTGTGGCTGCTGTTTCGCATGAACAGAGTTGTACATCTCCTTCTTTGCACCGTCTATAGCTATACGTGTCTATGATTGATACTCGAGAAAATACGCGCACGTGCGTATATTGCGCACCAGCAGAATGACAAAATAATGTTTGTTTTCGCGGAATGGGTTCCCTGATTGGCCATGCATGTGTATGGATCTATTTTTGTGCACAACTTTGGACCAGCGTTTCCATCGGTAGAAATGAGAATTTTTGGTTAGTCCAAGTATGATATTAGTATACATATCAATGCGGCTGCTCACTCTGGAAGTCATTAAAAAATACTGCAAAATTCATTCAAAGTGTTCCAAAGACTGTGAAAGTCTCAAAAACACTTTATACTTTTTGTTTAGACTTTAAGATTGCGCAGCCTCTCGCTACATATATATATATATACTCTATATTCGATCAATAACCCGCTAATTGAATAAACAGATAAACTAATATGCTCAAGATAATCCACAGTTCTTAAATGTCACAATGGGGACGCCAATTCAAAGTTGTGCACATAACAAACAGCTGACAAATTTTGGGGAACTTTATCAAACGTAGACTCTAAAAAAGATGTTTTCAAGTTTGGGTAAAAGGTTTGAGAAAAAATACCAATCTATATAATTTTTTTTTTTAATGTAAGAACTACTGTTTAATTTTTTTTAGTAACCTAGTTATTATCAAACAGTTGTTTCTTTAAATACCGATATATTTAATTGTTGCATATTGCATAGTTTATAACTATGATTACTACCGGAATGGTTAGTATATTTTTTACATGTAAAAAAAAGTTAATGGATCATTGAAAGTTTATATTAAACTGTACTGCATTAAAAGGTACATTGCGATATTTCTATTATTCACTTATCCAATAAATTAAAAGTAATGAAGTCTTGATACCACTGAACAGACTAGAGGTATTTTTGATGAGAACTATTATAACAATGAGAGAATGTAAGGAAGATGGCTAGCGATGAAAACTTTAATGCCTACAGATTATGTCCTTGGAGCAGCTGTAGGTATATGTATGCATAGATAACCAAGAAAGCTATCGACCTCTCCTTTGCATTATAGAAAACTTTCACTGGCTTCAAGTTTTAAGAAGCAGAAGAAAAAGTTAAACGACGCGGACTTTTATCGCTTTAACCCTCGTCGAGCCCCATACATAGATGTATTTATGCATGTATAAATCACTCATTCGAGATTTTTGCAGGACAAAAAGCATCGTAGTTTGAATTCTGCACAATCTTTAACGTACTTATATCCTAAATTGAAACGAATTTTCTTTTAAGCTTGGTGCACTAAGGAATTAATGTTTATTAAGAACTCCAATGAATTCTTGTGAGGCCATTTTACTTCGTCATCGAAGTCAAACTATGTTAGCATTCTCTGTAAACTACTTACTCGATCTATTTGATGCGGTAAAAGATAAGCTTTCAAAAAATTTGTTAACTTTGAAATTAATCTTATGAAGAATGATGAAGAAATTCAATCTCATAAACATAATATTAAAAATTTTAATGTAGCAGTGAATAATAGAAAGAGAAAACGTAAAAATTAAAAAAAACTTATTTTGATTATTTTTTTTTTTTTACGTAGAGTTTTGTAAATAAATCTTTAAATTAATAGTTGAAAAGAGATGTGGCAACGATTCTATTATTAAAAAAAAAAAAGTCAGGAAAGAAAGAGCTGAAGCGTGTGCTAATATACCATTAATCCTAATCTGAAAAACAGAAAGAGAAATTTTATTGTAAAAGTATCCATGAATAGGAGTTTAACAAATCTTTATTCCAAAATTGTTGACAGCAGTCCTTTGCATTTATTTATACAAACAATGTAACAAATTTACTTGTGTATGGTATACCTTTTCGCGTTTTCAATTCTACATCTGAATCTACTCTATTTCATATTATCCTCTTTTTTTTTATAGAGTTAGAAAAATGCATGCAACTAAATCGATTCGTCTGCACATGCTTTTAATCATGGTAATTGAACGGTAAGAGAATCACACGAGAGTTTCACAGCAACAGCGGTAATAGTGGCCGAATGATGGAAATGCATAGTCCGAGAGTTCGAGAGAGGGAAATCAGACACTTTGCTGCAAGGTGAAATCACGAGCTCGTGACCTAGCCATTGACTGTCAGTTAACTATGTCCATCCCAGACTAACTGACAGCGAATAACGCTCGGCTAATTATGCCCCTTGCGGACGAGGATTAGACGTCCCGCGCATGTACCCACACATACATTGTTATATTACATACGTAGATATGTACGCACTTGTTTTCTTTTTTCATATCGTCGTCATATTTCAAATATCGCGTGTGCAGGCTTTATAGCCCCGTATAACATTCGAAATAAAACGTGCATGCTTGTACGGACTAACATAGAAATTCCATTATACAGTTTTGGAATGGGAAAATAGAGTACGTTGCCGCTCACGGCACAATATTGGTGTTTAATTGTCGAAGGTGTAGACGTCCACGTGCAGATGCGGATTGACGTATGGATATTGGCAAAGTTAACAAGGTACGCTCGTATTATTTTCACAGATTTTAGAGGGATTAATTTATTTGCAGTCAGCTGTTATTCTATATACTCTTTGCATGATTCACTATTTTTCCTACAATGTACAATGTAAATTTGTATGATCTTACGAGATTTATGTCAACATCGGATATACTTGCAGCTTCTCAAACAAAAAACTAATAGCATTTTATACTACTGAAAACCAGTTATTACAGGCAAGCTCTATGGCTTTGAAAAAATATGTTGTAAAAAATGTTCTACTTATGCACAGTATGAAGTTGGATCGAGATGGAAATTTTTTTAAATTTCACTAAACTCTGCTATAAATTCTTGCTTCTAACCATTTAAAATCGATGTGTGACAAAACAGTGTATTTTCGAATAACGTGTTAACTACAACATACTCTCATCTATTGACTATGAGAAAAAAATAGGTGTGAATAGTACCTATAATTATTGGCCCCCTGGCAATGATTAGCTGCACATGTTATTTTTGTAGCGATATGTGCAAACTCTATTTAATAATATACATAGAGCCAACAAATGTGCCGTTAACTCCTATGCCAGCCATTCAATAAACTATAACGCACCATCAATCGCAAAACGAAAAGTTTTACCCTTCTCACTCTCTGCTTATTGCCGATTAGGAGCTAGCTCTGCTCCAGCAACCGCAATAAGCGATTAACCTAATTAGCCGAGTGATTAGCGAGTCGGTAGCTTCTTACTTTGCATTCGCAAAGGGGTGGGTGTTTGTACGTTGCTGAGTAAGTGGTAAAAGGTACGATGGAGGGTGAAAAGGAGAAGGAGAAGGCAACCCGTTCGCGTTTACGGGCCATTATCCAGCCAAGCTTCAGGGGTATCTTCGAGGAAGCAGTGAATGCGATTATTACTTGCATCTATCCGTTCTATTTTGCCCTGTGGGTGGCATGGGTGGCGTATAGGAAGGTTGAACCAGGAGTCGAAATAATGGGAGGCCAGGATTTGCCCGCAAGCGGATCAAAAGCATTATTCCACAACTATGCTTTCTCGAGACTATACTGCTATTCAATTAGGGTTATTACAATTGAAATGTTTGTCGTAAGATGCGCTGCTGCTACACTATTTATTAATTTATACATATAAAATGAGGGCTATATTCTTTTGTATTTTTTAAATTTAAGATGATAATTATGGTTACTTACCACTTTCTATGGTCGAGTTGTTGAAGGTCCAGTAATTTATCGAATTCGGAAAAGACTCGGTGGAGCACTCCAAAATGATTTCCTGGCCCGTTTGAGCTCCAATCAGTTGATTTGATATCGTTATCATGGGTGGAACTAAATGGAGGGAAACTAATCATTAGTACATTGCTAAATTCTGAGTACAGCAAACGTATCATAATTTAATGTGAAACAGAAGTTAGGAATAGAGGTACACTCTACAAGTTGATTGACTTGAACTAAAAAAAAATATTGAATATTGTTGAATATAAATGAAAATGACATTCTTCACGTTTAATTATTTTTCGGAGTATTTTTCATTTGCATGTTTGATTGCGAGCAAAGATCGAGCGTGAATCAACTGAAAGTATACACCTTCTCGGTCTGTAAATAAATCCAACTGTGCGTGCACAGCAGAGAGAAAAAGAGCCACGAGCTTGAGGTTTTAATGCACAAGAATCAGGCCAAAAGCCCCGTGGGGCGATAAAAATCATAAAGTAAACTCACAATGAACGGTTAGCATAATCCTTTTGCTCGGGGTCGGTGGCACACCATTGGATGCTATGCACAGGTACGGACCCATGTGCAGCCGGCTTACTCTTGTTATGCTCAACACCGAGCCCTCGACGCTAGTCACTGCAATAATACTTTATGCGAACATCCAAGACACAGCAGTTGTTTTTGCATACCAAAATTAAATTAATGAGGGCCAATATACAAACATTTTTACAACAAGCGAGCGCTAGCGGGATAACGTTTCGTATGAAGCAAAAACGCCGAAGGAAAATGTAAAGGAAAACAGAGCAAAAAGCTTCTCTAATTAATCCCAGATATTAAAATATGCGTGAGCAAACAATGTACACGAGTGAAAGCGTCAAGGATTAAAAAAAAGGGATCAAAAAAATAAAAAAATATATTTACTCAGAGCTCTTGGCTTATACGAGCGCATGTACCACGAGTTGTTTAAACTCACGCTCCAGCTAACGAGCATCAAGGTACCCACCCCAGCATCAAAAGCTTTTTCCTCGACGTTTGACTCTACAATTTGCGTAAACGGAGCCGATGGACGGAACGAAACCGAAAGAGAAGAGAGAGAGAGAGAGAGGTGAGAACGGCGTGCTTGCATCCTGTACGGAGAGTAAAATCCCGTGCATAGTAGGTAGTAGTCCAACCCAGAGTTGAGGCCAAAATCGTGTTAACACATTATTCACCTCTCCTCCGGCCGCAGCGAGAACCAGTGTATATAATACCCATTGCGTGGGCTTTTCTTGCTCCCCCATACGTGTATGCACTTGTATACGCATACCCTTAGTCGTCGTAGTCGTCGTCGTCTGTGTATTGTGTCTTTTGCTTGCTGGGGCGGGTTGGTACAAAACCCGAGGGAGATGTTATTAACGACGCGGCTGTGTAAGTTATTTTGAGCGTCCGGTCAATACTATGTAAACTTTTTTTCATTGGCTGTTCGAATCTCTCTCTTTCTCTCTTTCTCTTTCTATTTCTCTATGTATCCGCGCGTGCACCCTCGTACTGTTACATGCTTGGAGAGATTATCAGCTCTTATCTATAGAGTGTATGTTCACGCGGTACTTTTGTGACGTCATCTGTACGATTATAAAAACTAAAATAGCTGTTTATTCGTAGGAACAAGGACACCAGCAGCATTGGCTTGTTTATTGAGATTTTATGAGAAGAGTAAACTTGGACACTACTCGGAGTGTCGTAAAAAAATAAAAGGCCACTTTCACGTTTCATGTAGATTGTATTTCATTTGGGGCAGCAATTAAGGAGTTCTGTCTAGATATTTTTGTCTTGGTAAATATTGTATGAAAAATCAGAATTAGGATTTATAATGAATAAATGTTTTTTTTTTTTACATAGTAAGTTATTACATGAGTTGATTTCTCTATACATGAGTACTTAATAATCGCTTTCACTATAAATCCAAGTGTATCAAGCAATACGTTAAAAGTGTACAGTTGAAGGTGGCGTGAATAAGAATTTGAAGAACAATCAAATATACGGTGCACCCAGTGGTTAACTAGTTTCACTAAACTGGACACTTTTGAATGGGGAAAACCAAGTAAGCTATGGATTGAAAAAACTTGACTATCTCAAATTTACACACTTACAAGTATGTAAAGTCTGTGACAGAGAAATTTTTTACAATCTACAGCTCTCTTATGTCAATCGTTAAAGAAAAACAATAGTTTAGTTTAGTAGGTGCAATAGTTGTCGAAGCATCAATTTGGGTTTTTCGAAAACATTTATCAAGACTACAATAATGCATTTCATAAAAAATAGAAATTTCGATTATATGCTTTAAACGTGTACTTAAACACACTAGAAATTTTACAAGATTGTCTTGAATTATATGATATTTACTTGGATTCTTGATGAAAGGGACATGTACCCTAGTTGTCATATCTGAATTTGTAGGGGAATATTTGAGCTATAGTTAGTTAATCTATATAATTAAACGAGACCGAGTCACCCGTTAGCGCTGTGCCATTGTATTGCAGAACCCTCTATACTTTGAAACTTGAATCCAATTCAACAGATCAATGGTATCGTATCAATCAATACAGCATTCACACTGTTTCCAGTACACTGTGACCACATCAGGTGCAGCAATTCAGTTCTGCTTTGTTGAAATTTCCCAAAGTACGACATGAATGGTGTACCAATCAATACTGGCTTTCAGTACAATCAATGATTTTTAGAAACCTTTACATTGTTATTAAATTATTTACATTAAAAAAAAATATAATTCCGAATACAATTCCATATGTAACGATTCAAAGTGAACTAGATGCTGCAATATTGAAGCTTAATTGTTCTTGAAACAAAACAAAAAAATCGAGCCATGTACAGTCAAACAAAAATTATTTTAACAACATCCGCAATACACACGTCATTAGCACAAAGCAAAACACAAAATTATCGTTACTTCAATATCACTATCCAGAATCTAAGACAGCAGAAAAAAGATGTAATACGATTCTCGAGTAAGTAAAGCCAAAGTACAGATGTACTTACGGAAGTGAGCTTATGACTTACCTTCCCGGCCGTCGCTGGAGGGTATCAGTCCACTGCCTTCGCGGCGCCACGTGATGTTGGGCTCGGGTACGCCTCGGGCCGCGCATTTCAACGTAACGTTACTACCCTCACGTACTGCCAAGTCCGAGCTCGTTGGACTGTCCAGTATATCGGGTGGCACTATTAATATGAGATTAATTATGGAGTTGGAATGAGAGAAAATACTAAAATATTGTGATTAAGCGCTAAATTACGAGAAAAGAAATGTCAATTTCAATAACATTTTTTATCAAAATTTCACTTGGTAGATATTAAAATTCGTCATCACCTCATTTGACACGCTGTTTTTATTGATCGTTTTGAAATTTTTAAAGTACATTATTGAAATAGTTTGACAAATCAACTTATTCAACAGTGAGTAATTAAAAAAAAACCGTGTTAATCAGACTTGTTGTAGGAATTTTGTGTGCCTGAAGCTTATTATGTAATTCGCATTTCTTAGTAAAAGGAGATGTATGTCGCGTAATTTAATACCTTTCATTTACTGATAACTCAATAATACCATTGACTAAAGACGTTTATCCATATCCAGTATTACAATATTCACACACATTTTCGTTTGTTTTTATTTATATGAACCACGTATAAAAATATTCAAATATACTCTTGGAAAAAAGAGAATTTTTTCACATACGTAATACTTCAAACTTAAAATATCACTCTTTCCTAACCATTCATATCGGTTTTGTAAAATTCACAGCAGAGATATTTCCACTCTGAAATCACATACAAGAAATCCCTGAGAAAAACGTAAATGAATGTAGTACACGTGTGTAAACACAAAACTCACCAACAACCTGCAAGTATCCAATACTACTTATCATCGGATCGGTATTGATTTGGCACATGTAATCCCCAGCATCTGCCTGCTGCACCTCTTTTATGTGCAGATACCAGAAGCGATGGTCACTGTGCGTCACTGAGATTCTGTGGTTCTTCGTAATCACGTGATTGGCTATCGTCAGGATCGTTTGCGTGTTAACGCGCAGCCATGCCACCTGTAAAACGATTAATTTTGTAATAACTTTTTGACAGAATATAATTTTGATTGCAAAAAATTCGTTTTCTTTTTCTTCAATAAAATTATATTGAAGTTGAAGTTAAAAAATTTCACGTATTTTAATAGTGTCTGTACACGAAAAGCTTAAACTTATAACTATTATGCGTGTTTTTGGTGACACTTTTGTTGAAACATAAAGCTCGTTAAACAAAATCACAAGGCAATCAAATAAAAATAGGAAAAAATAAGGCAATGAGTCATAAAGTTTAAAAGTGCACTAGAGTCAACTATCGCACGTAGTATCCCGATCCATTTTAGTACCGGGCATCGGTCTCTACCCGGCGGGTGTTGTTGGACCTCGGGTTTTTTAGCTTCCCCTGGGAAATTATTGCCTCCAATCTTTCGAAGAACCTATACTACATCGGACATTGTATCTCTACAAAGCCAAGCCAAACGAGACCAAATAATCGAGCCAATAATCTTTCTTTTTTTTTACTTCACCATAGTAGTCTCTCATTAATGTAAACTACATTCAAAATGAAATGTAGCATTTATACTTGCAGCAAAATAATGAATTCCGAAAATAAATGTCAAACAGAATGAACTTGACAGTACCCAGTTCTCGCCAGCTCAACTAAAATGCTTATCAGAATTATGAAGGTCTCGTTCTAGTAGAGTCACGTCACATATATCAAAATTTTTTACGAAACTCAACCTTTTTGTGACACCTTGGTGTCACACGTGGGACGCGTAGGGGTCATGTTGAGGTAGGGTAAAAAAAGAGGCGAAAGGGCTTTAGAGACAGGAAGTCTTGAAGGTGACAAGAGGTTAAATTACCGCAGTGACAGAAACTTCCGTTCGCAGTGCGCTGTGGCTTCAGAAACATATATACATGCATACAAAATACACTCTTCATCCCTCACGTCATCGCGAGTATTCATATTCGCTAGCCAACACCTTTCCAAGTTTCCATGGAGAGGTCGCCTTTACTTTATGAATTACCGGCGAAGTTTGTGCCACTCTTTTCGTCCTGGATTTTCCTTAGCCGGCTATGTTTCCCGACATTTTTATCCCTCTTTCTCTTTCTCGTTTCTTGTGCTGCATCTAATCTACTTGATCTTTTCTCTTTACTATTTTTTAAAAATGTTTTTTCCTTGACCCTTGCAACCTGTGATAATATTCATTAACTTGAAAACTTTTACAATTAATTTATTTGTCAGAATTCATTTTTTTTCTTCAACCACTTCATTTT
This sequence comes from Copidosoma floridanum, assembly GCF_000648655.2. The sequence goes on from NW_019379587.1 coordinate 4,895,491, forward strand.
TCTAAGTTTTACTCTTATATTTTTGTCAAAAAATTTTTAAAATGGAGGCTTGTACATTGTGCTTTCTGTGTGCACACATGCAAAATATATCATTGTCTTTGGCAGAAACCATAACCACAGCACAGAACAAATACAAGTCAATTTTCCTACAGCCATGGGAACTTGGTGGGAAGTTTCCCTCGAAATAAAAGATTAAAATGCGTGAAAAGTAAACATCGAACGTTACTTTGCGATTTATTTGGATGAAAATGAAACGTGGTTCTCACTCTAAGTCAATGAAAGATTGGCTTTTCATCGATAGCTCTATAAAATATTTTATAATTTTGTGTCAACTGTAGTAAGTAATACCCACGTACACCAATATTGAAGTTATAGCGCATTACTTGAAATGGACAAATAATAATAATAATAATAACAATAATAATAAACCACTCGTAGAAAATAGAGGATTTGAAAAAATCGTGAATGTAAAATACATGAAAAACTCAGGGATTCGTTCATTATCTTATATATACAAAAAATGCGAGTACCAAACACATTTTTGGAAATGGCACACGTTTTATTCGAATAAAAGGATTCCATTGATACCTGCATCCATACTGTCGCTGCCAAAACAAATCCCGGCTTTTTTGTCCCTACACAGGAAAAAAAGATGTTTTTCTCCACAGCCAACTGCAGATTTATAGAGCTCACAATGAAATATTTAAGGTAACAATCGATCGACAGCTTTAAATGTGATTGTTTTCGGCCCGTTGTAACTTTACGTGGACACTGGTGTTTTTATGATTTGAGCGCGTGCGTCACGTCCTGCACTCTATTTTTTTGCTTTATTGTTAACGATTTCTTTTCAAACTGCAAGTCTATTTCTTTCAAAATCGATCATCAAATAAAAGAGTTTTTGCAAAAGTTTTCCATGAATTTAGTCCTTTGCAAATCATGTCGAAAAAAATCAATAGAATATCCTAGAAATGCATACCTAGATATACATTATTCCCATCAGAGTATGCATTACAGATTTTTCAGAATTGAATACCAGTGATGCAAACATCCGTCATTATATTGGCTGAGTAACACTCTTGAGCCCGTGAATTATTACGTATCGAACATAATCCCAACAGTACAGAAACGCCCCGCCAAACATATTCCTCCCATCAATCTGCGATTCATTTCCCCATCTCATGTACCTACAATCCCACCACCCATCAATCATCTTCTCAGTATACAACTCTGGTTTGACTACAGTAGTAACACGAAGGTTTTTGTCACCCGATTACAATGATTCCCAACCTATGGTGGCTTCGACGCGTCACTCGAAACGTTTGACGCCCGATTAAACACAAGCCCTCTCGCGGGGACGCCTCTCGCATAACGGATTATACACCCACGGCTGGCCTCGTCAAACGCTTCGGATTTTAACGCCATCCGCTTACTCCCACCTCTGGCGCTGATTCCTCGCTCCGCTGTATGCGGACGAATTTCGTGAAATATCATCTGTGCCCATATCCCAGTTTGCGCTGATTAGAACCGTTGTGGAGATTTCAGGCTCAATTTTTCATCGCCCTGAATTTTTTATTGTACCGCATTGTACAGTGCAGTGCAGCAGCTGTAGAGCTAAGCGTTAGCCAGAATATAATGTCTCAGTAAGGCGAATTAAGAAATAGATACTTTTGTTGAAAAAAAAAAAAAAAAACTTAAATAAATAATAAAACAATACAACAGAGAAGCGAAGAGCTCTTATGCTCCAAAAAACCACTTGACTCGAGAAAACTTACCACGTGATATTCTCGAGGTAGGTTGGTACGAGCGCCAGGAAAACATCCATTATACATAATACTGGGAAAAAGAGGAAAAGAGAATAGGGGTCGCACAAAGAAAATAATGCATAGCTCGTGTGTGCGCCTGAAGTCGAAAACGAATTGGATGCTGCGATGCTTGGCTCCACTACCGACGTACACGTTAAATCGCGCGCACAAGCTTTCCGTAGCCTGCAACTGCATCTTCCCGGTCCTCGAACCAATCGTCCCAAGCTCGCTCTATTTCGCCCTTTAATCTCCTCATCTCTTCGTTGGCTCGAGCTTCGAAGGTAATACCTAATACAGCACGAGAGAGCCCTTGCGCGCACTCGAGGATATTTTTCGTCTCGTTTTTCGTCCTTAAAGCGAGCGAGAGATCTTCTCCCACTGGCACATATATACAGTACACAATAATTCCGTACAAACACGCGGATAGACAGGTACGTATGTGGATCCAGACGAGTCGCATAATCCCAAGGGCGTCTTCTCAGTGCTCATGCAAACTCCCGAGTCGAGCAGCAATGGTACGATGGTCCGATAAATCAAACTACATGCGACAGTCGTACCTGCGTGTTACAACATGCAGTCGAGCTGTGCAGTCATAATAGGGTGCACGTATACGAGGGTATATTGGCCGGCTAGTCACGCCGTCCCCCTCTACACAGGGACCAATGAGAATGATATCTTCTCCCGTTGGCCTTTCCGTCCCTCTCTTCCATCCTACTGACTATTGTTTCTCGCTGTAAACACGCACACGTACACGTGCACTAAATAATAAAACGGGATGAATTGCCGTGTTTATCAGTGCAGCTAAAACTAGCATCGTGGGGACTCTCACAATCGATCGGTTGGCACGGACGGTAACACACTAGGAAAATACATGGAATAATCGAGCTTTGAGATTTTTTGTTTCAGGACTTTTTTTTTATTTGTTACTTGAAATTTGAAATGTATATAGGCTATCATCCTGGATATGATCATCAAGAGATAATTGTGTGTTAAACATTAGTGGGTTACTGGGGTTGTTTTTTGGTGATCTGTGAAACTACGTAGTTATTTTTTACAGAAAATCACGTGAAAAATTTTTAAGTAATTTTGAAAACTATTAAATTCATTTAGCTTTTACTGTATCAACCTATCTGCTATGAGTTGGTAGGACAGGTAATAGTAGTTGTCACCTATGCGTTCTCTTACTAAAAAATTATGGTTAAAAATTGCGTAATGGACGTTGTAATCATAGGAATTCCATTAATAAACGAACACATCTTTTTTTTTTTAATTTCAAATCGAGTTTTTTAAAAATCTCTCGGTATTCAAACGATGTACTTCGATTTCCAACTTTGTAAATCGCATAAAATGATTATTTCTAATTTTCATTAAATAATTTACTCAATAATACGTTTTCAAGATATTTAATAAAAGAAATCATTCCCACCACACTGCAACACCTGTCCACGAAGAAAATCCTAATTCATTCAATAATTAATACCTACTCTTTTTTCACAAATTTTACAAACCAGCCTCAAATTCAATACCCTAATATGTTCACTCAACCATAACATCGAAATTCTCGTTCGCCAACTACACCGACAATAGTAAGCCATCATATATTACAAGCTCGAGCATTCACCAAAACATAGAGCAGTCCACTCGTGTGTAAAACGAGGAAATTTATTTTTATTGCCCCTTTGCTGTCAGTTAACAATAATTTTCCCGCCCCCTCTAGTGCACCGCGACGAGAATCCCAAACCACACTTGATAAAACGATAATTCACCGCTCAGCGCCTACAGGCGCATATTTTCGCGTTCAGCCAACATCCGGGGAGCGCAATATCGCAGCCCGAAAAGCTCGAATGACACGCGCTATCATTACAAGCACGAATCGAGAGGGAGCTTTTTCCGTGGGCTGATAATAACTGATTCGTCCCAGCGAAATGACTCACTTGGAATGATTTTGCTGACCATAGTCGCCGATTGGTCTCTTGCATATTCGGTATTTATTGCCCAACACGCTGTACCGTCTACTAACGGGAAATGGGGAATATGATACGCTTGAAGCGCTTTGGCTAGCTCGGATATATCTATACAAAAGCGCAAGCATAAGTGCCAGCAACAACATAGCAGAGTGTCATTGTCTTCTTCGCTGCTTCGATTGCTCTTGCAGTAGCCGTGTCTGCCGCTCGGCGTCCTGCCAGAGCTCCAATTATTCGCGCTATGTTGAGCATATTTAGCGCACATTAATTCGGCTCGTGATTAGTCAGGGCTACTGTAGTATACAAGCTCTTTTTTCGCAAATTTTTTTCAATCGGGTGTCGTCCTACGGTGTTCACAGTGTGACCTGTTTACCTAATAATTCGGTCAAATGCTAATGATAAAAAATTGATTTTTATTTTTAGTCTTTTGAGGGGACCCCGAGGGGGATCAACTTATATGAATATATCAATAACTTTTTCTTTCAAAAGAAAGGGAACTTTTAACATTTCGAATTTTTTCAAAGAATCGTTTTTATGTTTGTTACTGCGAGAAAGATTACGGTATCGATTCACAGTGGAGCTCTTGGAAAAGTTGTTATTGAAAACTTTGCTGGGCTGAAATATTTTTTTCGAGAACTCATTTCCTGCAGTGCCCTAAGTCTTGATAGCATACAAAACGCGTATTCGTACCTATTTTTCAGTACTAATTTGTTTTCCTTTCATTTATTTATTTGTTTATTTATTTTTTTCAAATTTAATTCATTTTCACCTTGTCTTTTTGTTAATTTATCAAGTCTACGTGGATAACAATGATTAAAAGAGTTTTAACTAAAAAAATAGATTGCAAGTCTCGGTTTGGTAAACGACAGGCCAATCCCTCGAAAAAGTTTGCTAAAAAACTTTAATTAAAGCGATAATTCTTTTTGACGCTCCGAGCTTGCAGCGATAGATAGTGATACCTGAAACAAATGTATAAATCTGTCGCTCAACTTTTTTTTTTCATTCGTGTCCAAGTAAGCCCCGATACATACGCCCACACACACTTACACACGTAAGCGTGTGCGTGACCACGAGGTTACACGCTGCGACCTTTTTATTCGGAAATTAAAGCGAAAGCTTTTCGCAAAGCACAGACGGTAGACAACCCTCGTTTTTCTCGTGCAGGGGTTAATAGTTTTACCACACTAGACCATTATGGGAGACGTAAAGAGCAAACAGAAAAGAACAACTGAAGGAGGATAGAAAAGAAACGAGCCAAGTCACGTGGAATGAGCAAATAATTACATTACTTCATCGCTGGAGAAAAGCACCTCGTCTCTCTCGCACTCTCTTTCTCGAGCTTTTATTGGAAGTAACGAGCATCCCATGACGGTGCATCGCATGTTCAAGCATACCCGCGCGGGCAGAGTTCCTGAGTGGACAGAGAGGAGGTAAAAAAATTCAGAGCGCGAATATAATTTTCACACCTCGGCATCCACTCCTTCTGTCCCTCTGAATTTTTTCGCGAGCTCTCTCTCTCCATACTTTCCTTGGCAGACGGAATTTTTGAAGCGCTGCAATTTCCAGTTTATTAAGCATTCTAGTGGAAAGCTACTTTTCGGCCCTTCAACCCTGGTGAATAATGAGCTCCCACTCCCTCCGGTCTTTACTTTATACCTGCCTCAGCCTCCTCGCCCGTTCGTATGCAGCAGTATTATTCTTCAAAAGTTTTATTACCCACCTGGGTATCAATGCACGGGATATTATTAACGGATATTGTACATCACGGGATGAGATGTGGACAATGATAATTTTACAACAAACCTATGATAATACTAATGGGCTTAATGGGAGATGGGGGTACAGAGCACACGTGCACGTAATATCGAGGATGCTCTCGTTACGGTAACGCCAGGCAGCGCGGCGGAAGATGTATTGTTCCCGGTAGCGCGTTTCATAGCTTCAGTCACATATAGTCCTCCGCCACGGTGATAGGGTGGATGCGTGCTGCTCCAATAGATTAACCCGAGAATCCTCCAATATAGTACCTAGCATGTACGTGGGTGTGTGCATGTCCCAAAGAAGCTCACTCTGTTTATGGATGTGTGTAATACCGCGTATGCAGAGTACAAGGAAGGTAGAAGTAGCAGCAGCTGCTGCTAAAGTTCATGTTAATGCATCCACGTCCGGTATAACACATACATACACTTTGCCGTGCGAGGAGGGTGAGGGATCCGTCGGAGCTTCGAATTTAGGAGTAACTTTAATTTTGCCGGAGCGCATTCCCCGCACTCCTCCTCCGGTCATCGATATCGAAGTTCCCGTGTTTCGCTGCCACCTCACTGCCGGTGCTGTACAATGCAGCGGATGGTGCGCGTTGGGCGAGTCTGCGATAAATTTTGTAATTGCTTTAGGGATGAAGGATGACGGGCTGTTTGATTGTATGCCGGGCTCACCTATTTGGAGCTCTGGTCGGCTTTTTTGGATCGTTCAAACTTTGGAGAAAATATTATTTCTCCTTGAAATAGCTACTGTGATACTTATCATCGTTATATTTCATCAATTCAATGAGTTGATTGAAGAAAAAAAATTAATGTTGGACCACCTCATTAAAAAAACATTGAGAACTTGTGATAATTACGGACGCGAACCGAGAATAAGCAATTATTCAGTGGGTGGAAGAAGTTGGAGGGTGAGTACAAAAGCTCTGCCACAAGTAAAAATTGAATTTACATTTAATTTGGAGGCCAACACTTCTCGTGAGGAATCACGTGAGCACGCATTCCCGCGTGGCTAACCCCTTGATTCGCCACCGCCACTACCACCTCAACTCTGTGCTAAATTCTAAAAAGTCAACACGACTGTCTGACGGTCGGCTGAACTTTTTAATTTGGTATTACGATTAGTTACGGCGTACTGCTTGATGCTTGTACGTAGGCGTGAGAAAAGTTCAAACGGTGTCGTGCAAGTGTAAACGTGTTCGTGTGCGAGTAAATTATGTTTAAACGACCGTTGAATACTGAAGCGTGAATGCAAAAGTTCATTTAATTACATCTGTTTTTGTTTTTTTTTAATATTGAAAAAAATCTAAGAAGTTTTTCATTTGGTTTGTTAATTAAAATTTTTAATAAGTGATTATAACTACTTTCAAATGCAAGCAATAGAAACAAAGAGAGAGATGGATGCCCAATGGTTCCCTTTGCATCTGTCTACCTGAGATCTGTTAATTGTTTTACGATTCCCCCTTCTCTTGTTGGAAATAAATTTAATGCTTGAACACACTTTCAGATGCAAATCTGTTTGAGTCGTATTGTAAAATTACCAGAATTTTAGCTAATATTTTAGTTACAGCGCTTAAACTACAAATAAGTCAGTGAAAAAAAAAAGAAGTTTTACGGTGTGCCACACATTATTAATGCTAGAACTAACAACGCTTGAATTTAAAAATAACGTCTTAAATTTTGTCGAAGTAGTATTGAGTGACTATAATTTATAAAAAAATGTGCATTAAGTATGCGTGTATACAAAAGTTTTGTTCAATTGTTAAATGAAATTCGTAGGCATTAAAATTATATTTTTGTTCTGCACAAACCAAAACTTTTTGTAATTTTGAACACAAACCATATTTAAAGGAATCATTTGAAGAAGAATGTATTCATTTTTTTAAAATGTTTCGTTGAAAAATCTCCTTACACTGTAGAGCTCAACGCAAGCCCTTCCAACACGATGTTAGCTTAACTGCTTGCACTGGAGGTATTTTTATTGTGCAAAATTTTTCAATGTACAACGCTTTATGACTCTTATGACTTAACAGTAATGCTACAAATTACTCGTAGCGCTCATACTATGTAAAAATATCTACAAAAGTATAAATTCATCCATGGAAGGTGAAGATTTATCCTTCGAGATAAAAATTCCAGTGAGTGTCAAATTGATTTTTTATGTAACTGTTGCTTTGATTGATAATTTTTTCCGACATAGAGTTTTAATAAAATATTTGTCTCGTTTTGGTAAGGCAGTTTTACGTAAAAACAAAAAGTCCTTGGTACAAAGAATCCGGGTAAATATTTTCGCGAGCTAATCTCGTGAGCAAATTTAATATCGCGCCCCAAGTCCCTCAACACTTTTCCCATTCATAAATGTAATCCTCTTTGTCAATCTTTATTGCGTCTAAGCTTTTCCGAAGCAAATCCTAAGGCATGCCAAGCATCTTAAGCCCAATCTCATTACAGTTGCAATATACTCGCTGCTCTGCGAGCTTAACATGTTATCACAGCCAAGCTTCAAACTTTTCCATTTTATTTTAAAATTGTTAATACTCCTTTTGAAATTACTTAACTAGCTCTCAATTGGAATACCATTTTATTAAATTTTACGTTTACCCCACTAACTCAAGAAAACAGGATAACATCCTAACAACCCTCAAGCTCGGAATACATATACTTTATAATCGTACACACTGCAAAACCCAAGACCAAGTCTATGTACAAGCAAACGAGCCAGCAAGTAAACAAATAGGCAGTCAAACGACCGCGGTATCGTTATTAATGGTACATCAAAGCGATTAATTAGCAATGACTCGAAGATGCGTAATGAACCGTAGAGGAGAGGCACTACTCGATCCTCAGCAGAATGAGCGGTCGTAATCAGTATATCAACCTTTGCTCGGGCAAATTGGCCCCCACAACCCGTTGCTAGTAGCTGCAACTCCTCGATCCTCTGATCGATCGATCCTTGAAATAAATGTACGACACCTCCTAGGTTACACCTTTACGGACGAGACTGGCATTGTGACGAGGTAGACACCCGAGTCCAAATCATGCAGCTGCTCTGGAATCCTCATCCTCTTCTTCTTCTTCTCTTTTTATGCTTGACGTTTCGTTCCAGTGCGCCCTTTTACTAATTACCCGCAATTTGGCGAAGGGCCTGTTTACTCAGGCCAAGGTGCCAACCCTAAATATTCAGAGCGTTACGCCCGCGTGCTCCAGCGCTAAAGTTCACCTTCGTGCATACGTGTGAGTTTACACTCGCCAAAGTTGTGTGTGCCAAAGAGATAGACGTAGTAGAGTTCACACACACACAAGTGTGTGAAAGTGTGTGAGCATGCGGTGGTGGCTATATGCGCGAGCGAGGCACTCGGAACGCGCAAGCCCCAAGCCCAGGATTTAATTATCTGATAGCCGACTTGATCTATCTGCCGGCCTGTTCCTCGAGGGGAGAGGAAACGAGGCTTGCATACGTTCTCCCTCCTTCTCTCTGTACTCCCTCACCCTCTCATATGCACCGACTTCTCTTCCTCCGTGTCCTCCTCCTATGGCTTCTCTGGTATAGTATCCCGCACGTGGCGCACGCCTCCTCTGGCCACTTTAGCTTCCTACTAATGTATCCACGCGCCAGCAGTAACAGTGGCAAGTCAGTACCTATTATATATGTGTATGTATACCACTACTAGTTCTACCGGCATCACACGCTCCTTAGTCAGGAAGAACATTCCACAAAATCTCAATGCGAGTAGCTGTATGCTATACTTAGGTGAGCTCAAAGAGAAGAGATGTCAGCAAGTAAACGTGACGAACCGAGCAGTGAGGAAAGGAGCTGCTTGCGCTTCCTCTCTCTTTCTCTATCTCTCTCTCTCTTCATCGCTGTTTGCTCGTTTCCTTCTTTGCTTCCTTGTTTGCTAGCTTGCTTACTCGGTTGGAAGTGGTGAGTTTTGAAGGTGAAAGGATACGGGTGAATCAGCAAGAATTATTGCTCACGGGGCGAGATCAGAGACGATAATTTGATGGTCGCATGAAATCATTGATACGATAAAGTCATTGCAGCAGAGATGGTGTTATTATACGCAACCGTTTGCAAGCTTCTCTGACGAAAAATCTTCCGCGTAAAATACGACTGATTTGTAGGTATCTTGAAAAAAATCAGGCAGCTATGTGATAGAATAAACCGTACGGTTGTAGCAGTCCTAGAGATCAATCATTTTTTTTTAAATCTCAACTGATCCGGGGACTCCTGTCGGATACTGCGATCTATTTTCATAAAAAAGGGTACTCGGGTACGTTGTCGATTGACTTTGGGTCCGAACGAGTGCATCAACAAGCGCCTACGCTGTCGTGAATCATCGTATCACTACGCGAGTACATGCATGCGATGAATATGCTGGATAGTCATATTGTATACGGACATGTATCAGGTGCAGTGATATCGACTGGACATCACACCCTTCCGTGTTGTAAATTTCATCCATGTGGTGCGCATCAATGACGCTCACCTTCTCTTCTCCCCCTCTGTACGCATACCCCGCTCGTTTCGAAGGAGAAAGAACGGCCTATCGTGAGTGGCCATAGCTCTCACGGTCAATTATGTAGGGAGGCAGCGAGCACTCGACACGATGGCAATTAGCGATTTTCTCATATCTCGTTAAGCTCACGACAAATATTCTGATGCTCAGAGAGATAAACCGCGTCCAAGCAAATTGCATACATAGATACTGTACAGAGGCACTGTATATAGGCACTACCTGCTCACCCTACACTCTTTGATGCATGTAGTGTAAGTGTGTGTATGTGTAGCTCGGACCATTCGTTTTTCCGCGGGACTGATTCGCGCATGCATGTTCAGTTCGATTCTACACGGATTCGTTGAATTTCCGGCTCCACGTTCTCGCTTGCAACTCTGTTATTATTCCCCAAGTGAGCGAGTGTGCGTTGTGACGCTTTTTTTTGCTGAAGCAGCGCGAGCCAAAGCGTGATACGATTTATTCGAGTGTGTATGATATACTTTTTTTTTTACGCTGCGTCCATCGCTGCGAATGCTTGAGTTAAAAAGTGCCAAGAGTATTGAGTTATCTAGTGGCGAGAAATTGCGAACAACGTGCCGCAGTCAGTTGCTCCGAACTTCCCTGCTGTACGCCGTTGCTTGTATAAATTTGTAACGAGCTAGCGATTGTGCGCCTGACAGATAAAATGCAAGGCTGCTTATTCAAATTTTTTTTTTTTTTTTTTTTTTTTCTTACTTTTTGTACGGATGATTGTTTTTGTGTATTGTTTATGACATGTGCTGCAGTTCAACGTTGACCGTGTAACTCTTGCCAGGCCAAAGCTTGACTTTTACTGAAAGTTTCACAACAATTGTTGGAAACACTTGGACCATTAGTTCCTTAAATAAAATTACTAGAATTACTGTAGTTGTCGTTGCCTGTTGTCTAAATCTACTCATTTTATTTGAATTATTGATTTGTCTGACCATAATTGACTTACACTACTTGATAATATTCAACGACGATTTTACCGAAATTTTCAAACATTATCCAACTAAAATTTTGAATGCTTTTGAAGACTTTTTACAAAGATTATTCTTACTTCATTTCACTTGTTCATACACACTTGATTATTTAAGAGCCAGGGCACAAAGGAGCTTTGAAATGATCCGCTGTTTCTTGTAGAAATTCATGTTTTCCAACATGTTTTTCATCAATCCTAGAACGTACAGCTAACAGTTGATATGTTATGAAAATTGAGTTGTGAAATTCAAGTTTACTGAACAGCACGAAACATGAACTTGTATACTTAACCTTCTCAGGCGCATGTAAACACGCATACACCGAAAGAGTGAGAGCAACCTCGCTTATATTAAACCCTACAAGTTGGAAATCGAGTGCATTCCGTCTCGGCACTTTACTTGCCCGCAGTTCAAAACTAAGACCTCGACCTGTTTATTGGTAGTAGCAGTGGAGGAGGGAGGGGGCTCCCCCCAAACCGAACTTGGAAGAGAATGGAAGGCTGGCTCGAATTTGCAAGCGCTGTGTGCTTCCGTGCCGACGCCAAGTTACTTGCCAACTTTTCAATTGAATTTTCTTCCCTGCTCTCTTATACATCAGCGAGCGTCATCTTTCTCCCTCACTTACTTGTTATACCGTATAGTTCGCCAGCTCCCCCATCTATCCTATCTCACTTGCCTTCTTCCAATGATGGACTAGTCTTTTTCCGATAATTTCTATTACGCATACTCTATTGGGTTTTTTATTCGACCGCCCTCGATCGATGGCTAATTTATTTTTAACTCCACGGTAAAGAGAGCTCGCTTTCGGGATAATGTCATTTTGTGGGCTGAAAAAAATTTGACGAAAATCTGATGCGACAGATCCATGTGGATTTTTGTAGCTGAACGTCAATTTCTGTCAATGCACTTTACCCACTACTTTTAAATGGATAAAATATACATTAAAATCTGTTTAGTTCACTTTCCAATCACTGTAAAAAGAAGACGCTTTGAATAAATAGCTCTTATATAATGTAAAGTCAAAAGCAATATCAAATTTTATATAAATAAACAAACATTAGCGTTATACGTAATGCTGAATCCATTCGGCCATTTCGAAAAAATTCTCTTCACATTTTTTGTTAATCTCTGCTGCTTAGAATTTTCATACAAATCGTACCATATAACTTTTTCTGCTCCCTAGTTAACGACATATCGATTTCCTGGTTGAATTTGACGTTTTTCAGTCCCTCGCGTGGAGTCAGAGAAGAAAAAACGCTTTTTAATTTTCATACTCGGATAAAAAATACTAAAAACAAAAATGCCTGTTAATTTTCCTCTCGCACGGGCAATGGCAGATTTCCAACGTGATATTAATTTCTCGCGCTGTGAAGATGAAAATTCCTCCTTTCTCAGAGATGAAATAATTAATACGTCGTCAGCAAATCAAATTTGCACAATGGATGAGCCCCTATACGTTGGATGAGCGCGCCAGATGACAGTTCAAGAGAGTCCAATTAAACGGAAAGAAGAAGCCACCGGTCGGCGCGAAGTCTTTTTAAATGACGAACGCTAAGGACGAGCAGGCTCGTGGTGGCGTCCATGATAATAGATCAATGGAACTCCGGGTTAAGCCCAGTACAGAAGGATTGATGGAGTATACACACGTATACAGAGCGTGGGAAACTGAAGCATAGCCGGAAGGCTCGCTGTTCGTTAAACTGACCGTGTATCTCGTATTGCGTTCTAGTCCAGGGAGAGATAGATGGAGAAAGGAGGGAGGAAGAGGGGAAGGCTCGGGCGTGGGCTGAGAGTGAGTTTCAGCACCGAGTCGTAGTTGCGGCGGACTTCCCGCGATCCTCGATTTCAATTTCCCGAGGTGCGATTGACTCGGATCGTCGTCGTACTATCGGAAAGGGGAAAGGCGAAAGTGATAAAGAGGACGAAGGGAAGGGGCGTCGCTATGGCGTAGAACTGCGCTTCCCAAGTTGTAGCCGCAAGCGTACAAAGGAAAGAGTCGAAGAATAGGAGCTCGACGGTGCCGCTGCTTGATAATGGGAATCTTTTTTTACGAGTCTGCGGTACTGGAGGTTAGTGCAGAGAAAAGGGCAGATGAGATTAACGGAGCTCGAGATGATTGGATTTATGGATATATTTCATGCTTAACCGAAGCAAATTTTAATAAATTTACATGGTGCTGCTAACGATTTGATCAGATGGGATTCATTTGATGCTTTTTTTTCGATTGATGTTCATCTTACTTAAAAAATAGTTTCACCAAGTGTTGAATGATATTCGAGAACAATCTTCTCCAACATACAAATATTCCATTCACACAATATGTACCTACCTACCTTTGATCGTGTACAGAGAATAAAAATCAAACTCTCTCTAAATTCATATAAACGGAGTGAAATAAATAAACAAACAAACAAAGCAAAATTCACGTTATAAATAAACAGCTGAACGCCCGAGCAGATGGTAAAAATTTCGTTCACATCGAAATTCAAAAGGAAGCCTCAACCCGTTTCCGTGCATTATGCTTCCGACAGTGTACGGAACGAGCGCGGAAAAATATCGAACAATAGAATCGAGCATCCGTGCGGGCGCTTATACCAACTCGTTTGAAAAAAACCAGCGAGCTTTCGTTACGCCGAGAATAAAAGAGATAGCGAGAGAGAGAGAGAGAGAGACCGATCAACAAAACAGGCGAGTCTCATACCTCGAGGTCGGAAAACAAAGCCGAATGAAGAAACGTCTGCATGGGTCATCGTCGCTGACGACTACAACCATAGTATACAGGAAGAAAAAGACAGCAAGTGTCAGAAGTGTTGCAAGCCATGAAATAAAATAAAATAACAACTGCAGATGCTTCGTGTGCTTGCGAGTTTTCTTTTGGTTATGTGTCCAGTCTATATATTTATTCACTTTTCACCTCAACACCTTCGTGGAAACATCCAGGTGAACTCGACACGTGATAATGTGCTCGATAATGTGTATATCTCTTGGAGGAGTTCTTCCCGTGCAGGGAAACATTTTTTTGTCCTCAATTCGTTTTTTTCGACCCATCTTTTTTCCGAGTACTTTTTGCTGCTTTTTTCTCGCATTCTTTCGCTGATTTTTCATACATCGTATCTCACGTTCCACACCTACGTGTGAAGGTGTCATTAACGAAAAGCGGCTGCCGGGTCGCACACGTGCCCTGTCTATCCTTTTTGCTCTTTTTTTGCGCCCCACTTCTGTTTCTGCTGCTACACTCAGGAAACAATGAAAAATCTTGCAGCGCACCAATTGGAATATATAAATCATCTGATGTTACGCAATAATATTACTTTTTTCTTGTGAGTTTACCTTCTGTTTCTTTTTTTTTTCTTTTTTTTCTGAAGTGCGGTTTGTTTCGTTTAATAATTGCATGTTGGGTCATTAATTTTTATTTAGCTAGCGGGAAACTTAAATGAGCATGAAAAACGTATTCCGTTTCCGCAAAAAAGTATGAATTTTACGATTTCGGATGAAATTCATTTCTTTGCAGAAGCGTAATATTCTTGTTTTCTGACGCATTTTTATTTAAAAATTTAAATGTGTACACGGAAAAGTTACTCAGGGAAGTTGAATGTCGTACTTTACAAAGGTACATTACAACAGTATTCACGACTTATTTATTTGAAACGATCAATAAACTTTTTTTTTAAAACACATCTTTCATCTTTGAAATGAAAGAGATATAATCTATGTTCAACAGTGTTTTTTTCGAAAACACGAACCCCGTGCAGACAACGGACTCTTAGTGTTTCACCTACCACCGAGATTTAAATAATGATTCAGCAGAGTGTAAAGCCTGAAATTTCTTCATTGTTTTGAGAAACGCGCCCGAGCCCTTTTCGCATAAAATTCACGCTTCCTTCGTGTATTTGATGGGTTTAGTTTGAAAAAAAAAAAAAAAAAAAAAATGGAAGTGCCCCGTGAATATAATACTTGATCTTCTGGTGGTGTTTGTTCGTTTATTTAGAGCATCGCGTGATCGTTGAAAAAAAAAAATTAAAATAAGGAGAGTGGAGGCGATGCTCTCATGCATTACTTATAGGACGCAGATACCCGAAGGATATATTATGCGAGATGATGAAAACGTTAATATTTGATGAAATTTAAAAGCATATACCTAATTATTTGATGTATTGATTGTTATCCTAAAACTCTTCAACTAATAGTCTTTTTAACTCATACATTTTTTATTAATGACCTAACATAAATTAACTGAATATATCAGAGACACTAACTTGATGATAATATTCGTTACTCAATCAATAAAGAAAACTTCAATTAAAGTCACTCAATGAATTTTTTTATAATTATTTCAGTATCCCCACTGAGAATTTTCACTGCTCATTTATGTACATGATTCTGTTAGTGTCTAGAACATTAAAATGTGACACTGCACATCTCTACTCTACTGACTATACAATTCCATAAGACAATTCATTAAAGAAAATATACAAAACCCACAGACATGAGTACAAAAAAATTCCAAGGAAACATTAAATATAGAATTATAACAAAAAATCTTTAGTCCGTTAATTCGTGTAGCGTCTGGACTCACGAGATTCTAATTAACCAGTGGATTTTTGCACAATAGAATTTCCGAAAATTTCACACAATCTTCATCTCCCCGTGTACCTACTCCGAAAAGTCTTTTAATCACGCGAGGGCTGCTCTTTCCTTGATATTGCTCTCCCTCGCGTAATGCATAATATGCATGCATCTAGCCAGGTTGGTGGTCGTGGCAACGCACTAATGCCAGTCAGCTATGTAAATCCCATTTCTGATTAACGCGGTTGGTGCTGCCACAACTATGAGGCTTGCTATAGCTAGTTAGACGGGATATGGCTACGTGTAAACGTGACACGCGACATATCTTATGCGCGATGTGACTGTGTTTCCGTATAGTTTCCTCCTATTCTTTTACGAGTCTCTCCCTCTTTCTCCCGTTATTTCATCAGCGTGAAACTGAAGCTTGTTATGTGGCTCTGCGTATAATGATACACACTCTGATTCGTACATAGTACCAGCGTATGGCTTACTTTCCTTCTCACCTGTTTCTTATGCTTATATATATTGTGTACAATAATATCGCGTGTACTTGAATTACAGCAGGTTTAAAAATGCTTTGATGATTTTACTCTATAGTAAGTATGATCTTAAAGCAAAGCTAGCATGTGTACACGTTCTTAAGTGATTTGTGGCTACACTGTATATCTACTAACATCTTCCTCTTTTTATTTGTTGCATTATACTACAGTATAGTCATTAAGAGCTCTTATGTAAGGATAACGTCTTTCAAAGAGAGGGTAAGGGTACAACTAACTTCTCGTTCTCGCTTCAAAGACTTGGCTTTGCCATGTCTGGGTTAAGGAGGCTCTCAAAGTGTACATATGCTAGTTGATGGAGTAATAACTTGTTTATATACACAACAACATTTAGGATAATCAAATAAGTGTAATACAAAAACATTCATAATAATTATAATTCGTCATCCTCATTTACACAATTATTATATTAAATACTTATTGTATGTTTTTACCAGTGAAAAAATACAAAAATAAAAAAACTGTGTCGAGGTAACAGTGCTCTACAGTTTCTACTCATACAAAGAATCCCGTGATTATTTATAGACAAATTTATAGTCCTGAAAACCACGTGACGTTTCACATACGGGTACTGAGCATTCACGGGGAAATAAATGTCGGCTTGCCTTCGCAAGAAAGTGTGAAAAAGTTCTTTAAGTCTCTTTTTCTCCTGACCCTCCTGACTGTGTTTTGCGATGGCGTCTACAGAGGGAGGAAAGGAGAGGAAGAAAATACGTTTGCCAGGTATAGTTCGTCGGAGCTCGGTGGTAGTTATAGTTACGGCGACTCAAAACTCACGAAGCGAGAAAGATCTAATTTAGACTTTTAATATTCCAGCGGAATAAAACTTCTCAGTGGGAATGATATCATGCTCTCGTACTTAAAATTTGGAACCCAGTCGACAGTTAAACTTTATAATGCAGTGATCACGTAACGCTCGTTTTTATCACCCCCTCTCTTCGTCCTTCTTGTTGTGAGGCCCGCAGGGTGCTCGTAAAAGTAACCCTCATTTAAGAGGTCGACACACCTAAGTTCTTAGCCTCTGACATATACACCTCTCGGGCTTACGTACGTGCATTCGTCGATACGAGCATGTCCTCCTTTGCTGTATTTTTTCCCCTCTACTCTTGACTCTTCTTTTTTTGACCTCTTCTTCATCATTGAAAAGTAGCAAAGGACTACGTGTTACATACCAGCACGCTTTTTCGAGGAAATAAGCCAAGCTGCTGCTACTGCTCTACCTTATTTTCGTTGCTATAAATTAGCGCACGTGTAAGCGCAGGCGTAGTCGGTACGGGCGTCAACATGAAATGCAACTTTCACCTGCTGGTAATGGAGTGGATGTCTCGGCGGAGTGCTGTTGGTCTGACTTTTGTATGTTGTAGTTTTTTCTCTCTCTTTCTCTGCTTTTTTCTGTGCCCTAACTCTATTTCTTTTTATTTTCACTGCAACGTGCTTTTGATTTCGGGCTGATCGTGACACCTTGTACCTTCCACATTTTTTCTGGACCAATGCACTAATAACTACTAATTTTTATTATGTGCATTAGTGTATTCCCATTTTTCTTTCATCGGACTGATGCTTCTAAAACAATACTATTTAAAAGGTGTATAGATTTTGTATGTAGGTGTATCTAATAAATACAACTTCAGGTGTCAAGAAACGTACGCAGAAAATTTATTGAGATAGGAACAGCAGTGTCAAAATCGACAAATAAAGAATCCATCACGTGAGAGATCAGCTTTTTATCCCTCACAGTAATCTCTTAAATCTTTAAAGATCTACATTCAGATTTTTAAATAAGTAGAAAATGTATTTGTTTATTTGTGTCAATAATAAATGTAAAGATTAAGCTCCAGGATTTTGTTTTTCTGGTAATAAAGTTGTGGAATAAGAGAAAAACCATTTTTTTTTAATATGTATTTTTGGGTAGTTAAAAATCTTAATAGCTTTAAAAAAATAGCCTTTTTCGTAAATTATACGATTTTTGTTCTGGGAAGTGTCAGGAAAACGTTTCACATTACATGTCAACACACTACGGTGTTCCATTTAGTAATTCTCGGGCGAAGCCGAGACGGGGGGCCGCTTATTTTTGATATTATTGAATGTTTCTTCCAGTTTTGATCCGATTATTTTGATGTATTTGTTGGCATAGTAGCACACTAAATGGCCGGCAAACGCTATCACATATATTATTTAACATAAAATGTAAAATTATATTTTATGTTTAATAAAATCGATAAGTTTATTGTTCGCTGATGCTGTAAGCCTTCGGTATTTTTAATATTTTATTTGTGTTGATGTTGTTGATGCTTACTTTAAATTTCCTTTGATTTATTAGGTTCTGAATTGATTTGATGAGATATATTGGGAAGTTCTTTTTGTGTACTTAATAGATCAGCCTACCGAGACAGACTGAGTCGAATGCTTTACGGAGGTCTATCAAACAGGCTCCTGTCATTTCGTTTTTTTGTAGATGCAAATTTATGTATGTGAGTAATTTTTTAATTACGTGGGTAGTGCTGTGTTTATTTCTAAAGCCAAATTGTGTATCTGGTATTATATTGTTTTTATGAATGAATTTTTGAATTGATTTGTTGAGGATTCTTTCGTAAATTTTGCTTATTGCCAGAAGTATACTTATTGGTCTAATATTTTCTATTGCTATTGGTTCATCTTTTTTTTTTTTTTAATTATTGTGGGTGGGTGCCTTTTTTCCGATAAGTTATAATTCCGAACCGGTCATTTTTTAGAATTGTATAATGAAGAGTAAAATTTTATAGAAATGACAAGGGTTAGAATACTCTCTAGAAGAACCTCTTTTTTTATATGTATACTTACAATAATATATTATCATAATTTATAAGTAATGAATTGTTAAAATTATAAAAATTATTATTTAAACAACTATTTCGACAGAAATGCAGTAATTTAAAAATTTTTCATTCACAATACTTATTCTTAGAAGGTTCAAAAAAATTTTTTACGGTAAATGCAATCAAAGAAATTCCGTTTTTTTTTTCGAAAAAAAAAATAAAATTCAAAATCTTATAGTCATAAGTTACAGAAATTTAATTACACGAACTTACTTTAAAGTAAATTAATTATGAAGAATGGTTAACAATTCTGAATATTAAGAAAAGTGATAATTCAGAACAGACCACAATAAAGACTTTAAAAAATACGAAAGGTCGACATTCCGAATTATTCAAATGGATAACATACAACGTAGGGTTGCACACACTATTTATATGAATCATTATTTTATGTTACTGTTAATTTTTTTAACAGTAATTGTCCTTTTTGTTGATTATTTTATGTAGCTCGGTTTGTATTTTGGGTTTGATTGTGTATAATTTTTCAAGTTTAGTTGATTGAAATTTTTTGTATAGGTCAATATTTTTGTTCACTGGGATTGTTTGTAATATTGTTTCATTAATTAATTTTTTATCTTCTATTATGTAGTGATCAATTTCTAGATTTGACAAATTTCTATTATTTGGTATTTTTAGTGTGTAGTTTTTAATTAATTTTTTTTGAAATTTTTTTCAGATGGTTTTTTTGTAGAAGTATTTCGTTTCATCTTTTTTATTAATTTCGAGCTTAATTTCGATTAATTCTGTCGCTCTGTCTATTTGAGATTTTATGTGTTGGGTGAATGTTAGCCTGTCGTCCAGATTAATGCCAAATTATTTCACTGTTCTCTTGTGGGGTATGAATGTTTTTGTTTTTACGTCTTGGATTTTAAACACGTTCCAGTATTTCCTGGTTTTATACGATTTACCTAATAGTTTGTCTCTGAACAGTATTGATTCACATTTTTTCGTGTTGGTATCAAAGAGCCAGTTGTTATAATAGTTTTTAGCATAATTGAATGTTTCTACTAGTTTTGATCGGATTATTTTGATGTCTTTGTTGGCATAGTAGCACACTAGGTCATCAGCAAACGCTATTGCATGGAGTAGGTTATTTTTTTTCCATTGATAATCTTTATAAACATTGTTTTAAAAATTTAAATGAACAAAATTCAATATTAATTTGTCAAAAATGACTCCAAAAAATTTCCGGTACCGGGAATCGAACCCGAGCCTCCTGGGTGAAAGCCAGGTATCCTAGCCACTAGACCATACCGGAGCATGTCGAGCAGTACAGAGAAGAACAATAAGAGGAAATTAACTTTGGATTCGGTTTTTTTTTCATTTTCTTTATACTTTGAACTCACTTTGAACATTTAGTGAGTTTTTAAATGATGATGTATGAAAAGTCATGATGAAGTAAAAATTATTATGTGGTAACCAGCATGTAACTGTAAGGTAGTACTGTTAGGTTTGACCCAGTTCCTCACATTCTGTATGATAATAATGATAATAATCATTATAACAATAATAATACAACATTTATAATAATTATTATAATAATAGATTTATAAAAGTCAGAAAAATCTAGGAAAAGACGTAAACATGCATTTTTTACCTTTTTTTAAAATTGAAGAATTAAAAAAAAATTTTTCGAAACAGTAGATACTTAATACATGCTCTGAAAAAAATTTGGGAGCATAGTTTGCCCGAATATCGCAGCAGGCTATGTCACTTGCTCGGTTTAGAAATTCAGAGCGCCTAAAAGTTAGGCAACCAACTCATCAAGCAAAAAGCTGGCCGTTTTTTCGGATACGCTGCAGTTTTTTCTAAGATGAGCGAGCGGCGACTACTATATGCGATAAAGGTACGCTGTACTGACGTTGGTTCGTTACTTGGAGAATTGAAATATTTAATTTCTATTGTCTAGTAAGATGAAATATCTTCTTTCAATGGTGCATTTTACATTTCGCTTGTAACGAATCGATGTCAGTACCTACAGTTTACACAGCTCTCAGCGTATTTGGACTAGCAGCTTACTCAGTAAGCCAGTTTATTTTCCAGAACTTTATTATTCAAATCAGGACGGTGTATGAATTTAATAATAAAAAAATGATACAATGATTTATAATACCATCTGCTATTCAAGTCTTTGGCAGTCTATTTCATATGAGAGATGTAAAATTAGATTTTCAACATACGAACGGGGATTACCTATTTTCCGTCAAAATTTTATGTCTTTGAATAAGGTTCTCATGTTCATAAGCAATCTTTAGACGACATTCTTCGTAAGTTTCCGGTGATGAAGATTTTCTTCTCAGAAACTCATCAAAAGCTGTGTACTTGCGGAAAATAGCATGATATACATAACCCAATGAATTCAGAAAACTTCCCATGTTTTTTTAGTTATGTCTGTTTGTCTCTAAGGAGGGGGAGGGGTATTTTATTTTTCGTAGTGCTATAGACATGGAAGTGGAAGAAAATAAGCTTCTGGTGGAGAGAAAACAAGATCGAACGGAATGGAAACGGATGAAGAAAGAGCAGGAGGAGAGTAAGTGCGAAAGCAGGAAGATCGCGTTGCTATGTAGTCATTGCCTGGATGGACGAGAGCCTTAAAGTCTTAGAGCGAGTGACAGAGAGTTTATCTAAATATTTGTTCGAAGCCGTGACCGTGTCGCCTCGGGTCGCTACTTCTCTACCGCCCTCCTCAATTCTCGTCGCCACTATATGTGGATTTGTGAGGCGATTCTGTGGAAGTTGAGTTTTGAAGCTTAAATCCTTCGTCGAGTGATATGCCAGAGAAGTCTTCCTCCTCTGTTTGATCTTGTCTGTTTTTGATAAAGCAGCTCGATATATTACATCATTGGAGCTACGAAAATATCCCTTTGTTCATTTAGGATATTGGATTAGTTACGATGCTACTCTTGTACCAGCGTAAAAGAGTTCTGATTTAATTTGTAATTGACATTTTCATATTTATTCATCAACGTGTAGTACTATGAATAATAGTTTACTTCAATTTTTTTTTAATCAGTTGAACAAAATGTAACATAAATTGTAAGACCGTACAGTCTTTACAAGGACCTATTAGGAAGTAGTTTCGAAAAAACTGGCTTATTACTTTTTAAACACAATGTAAAAATTGCATGATAATGCGAAGAGTTGCTCTTTCAGCGGGCGTCTCTTTGATACTCACGAAGAAAACGACTTCTAAAGACTTGTTTACTTTTTCACATGCACTCCAGTTGGAAGAAAGATGTATAGAGGTGAAGAAACAGAAAAGTTTAGCTCGCTTAAAAAAGCTGAGTAAACACAGACAGAAGGGCTACCTCCTCTTATCTTAGAAAGTTCTAATTCAGCGTGTATACAGTAGCCGCACCCACTTATGACTCTTGACGTGTTTGCGTTTGTCTGTAGAATGTTGAGGACGTGAGGTCGAGCGTAAGATGCCACCAGCGACAAGTGCACTCTAGTGTTCCCTTTTGGTTCGCAAGGCTGGTACTTACAATGGTGGACGAGAAATAAGAGTTGAGAGCCAGTGTCAAGCACAGTTCCACGTATCCAGAGTGAGAGATAAGCACCTCCAAAGATCGCCAAAGAGGAAATCCTGTCTTTTCCAGCCCACGCTTAAATTACGCACTTTTCTGTTGCGCTATTTATTTATTTACTTTATTTTCTTCTTTTCTTTCTCTGTGATTTTGGTAAGATAAATAGTTTGAATAAAGATGTGTATGTGGGCTGCACTGCAGTGATGAAGCCAATTGAGGAGGATGGAAGGGCAATTCAATTGTCATCGTCCTCGTCGTTGAGATCGAAAGTTCAACGACTCCATTGTAGGAGTGAAAAGGAACAAAGCCAAGTGCCACGAAGTGAATCGCTGTGCTTCAATCTATTGAAGTTGTACTCTCTTAGCATACCCATTAAACTTTTTAATTCAGAATTATCGTACTTTTTGTGGCCTCCTTTTCAGCTCGCTAAAAGAGTTTTGAGGAACAAAAAATTGTTTCGTACTACGTTGCTTGATTATTCTCCGCCAATGAGATTTTCTCTTAATTAAAAGAAAAACCCTTTGAAAATGAAGCTCAGTGCAATCGCATACTATCAGCTGCGAGAGCGAAAGTCGATGTAAAAAGAAAGCGTCCTGTCTCCAAGTAATGAAACTCTGAAATATAACTAGTCGAGAATTTGTAGTGCGAAGCCGAGCGCATTTTAGAGACACTCAGTTCTCTTGGACAAGATTGTGAGAGAGGAAGAGATCAAGCCCGCTTCGTCGATAATTGCACGACGATAATGACTGGGAAAGTAAGTGAGACTTTGGATCCTTCATCCTCTCCTGTGAAGAGTTTCTTACCTTGGCCATATAGTATAGGAAGGAGCCACACTGTTACTGAATTTACACCGACTTTTAAAGTGCCGTGTAATTGTAAGGTGCGAACAATTTGTACGCCCTCGCAAGCCAGTCAGCCGTTGTGACTCCGAGCGCTTAGTTAGGTAAAAACTTTTGGTGACGTTGGGCAGAAGCTACTGAAAAGGATAGCTCTAACTTATTTCACGCACTTGGGAGAAATTCATTAATCGTCACAACGACTGCTTTATCGTGAGACATACTGCTTATGTAAAATGAGAAGAGAACCATTGTATAGATGCGGTTCAATTAATAGCGTTGCATCACTTTGATGACTAATGCATTTTATATGTTACACGGTTCCAATCAATCATTCGACTTGATGTATGATTGTTGTCCGATGAGGGCGAAATATGGAGTCCTCTCAGTTCTGAAAACGTGCGATTATCGGAAAAAATTTTCAAGCTGAGAAACTCTGTGAGTCAGATAACAAGACAAAAATGGTAGTGCAAAAAAATAAAGACAGAGATAGAAGCAGTATAAAAGGATCAGTGCCCGGAAGTGATAGATAATCTATCTGTAGATGCATCTAGAGCTTTAAGTTGTCGTACTAAAGTGGAGGACCGGTTTCGTTTTGCTATTGCTTTTACGCTTTTATTGACTTGTGCTCCTTTCTTCCTAATTATTCTACTATGACTATTATTATAATTACTTTCTCTTCCCGTCCTCCCCGAGAATCATTGAAGCTCAGTCTCGATTACTCGGAGATAAATATAGAGCAAAATATACATCCACTTGATTTGGACGAGTGCTGTGCCAAGATGATTACTATTTTAAGGCGCATCGACTGCAAAATGAGCACTTCAATCTTTCTCCCGAATTAGTAAATTTGAGAATCACATCAATTGCTCATTTGTGAACTAAATCAGCGAAAGATAGACAAACGTTTACGCTCATCAAAAGTCGGAATAACCCAAGCAACGAAAAAAATTAATTCTTTTAATTAACGTTTCGAGAAAAGTTTGACTGCTCGCGCTTAAAATGTTTACACGCGGTATTTAGAGGTTGAAAAATCTACCAGCACATTTCTGGGTTCACGCCTGTGCGTCTGACGTGATGGCACTAACAACAACTCACGGCGACGTGTACTGGCGTCCAACTTTTGGAATTTCATTAGCGAGCCGCAATGGGTAGTACCTACGAGTAGTAGTCGTAGCAGCGAAACGGCCAGCCGGATGTCAGGCGCGCGTTGTGTCGGACTGGTGTGTCGTAGAAGTGCTAGAGATGGACAATGGTGGTAGTATGGTATATAATAGTTGTCTTTGGCGTCGTCGTGCTTGAACAGGCTTTACGAACGCTTGACCGAGCAATTCCTCGAGTGCCGTTCGTACCAAGCGGATATAGATACTCTCGAATACTCCTGTGTATGCACGTGTACATCCTCTTGGAATAACGACCAGGCTAAGTATATGAGCGAGCAATCGAATCGCTAAGTGCCACTTGTCGCGTTCCCTCTTGCTCTCAAGGCGAAGTAGAAGAAGGAACAAAAAGAAGAAGATAAACAAGTGAAGGAGGAAGAGGATGCATGGAACTATGGCAGCGTAATGTGTGCCTAAAAGGAAAGTTTCGACCTTTCTAGCTGCTTCTCTTCCACGTATAAGCACGACTTCGTATGTGTAACGCTTTGACCTGCAGCATTTTTACCTCTCTTGTTGTATTCCTGCTTGGGATGCACAAATAGCAAAAGTTGGGATATCCCACACAATTACCGGGAATTCCTGGAATCGAGAGATAGGAGTAGCGTCTGCTGAATTGGACGACTTGAGTGGGCGTAGGAAAAATCGGGAGTGCATATGGAGTAGTTAAGATAGACTTACCTTGTAGTTGGACAGGTCATTGATGACGCAGGAGAATATGGCCTCTCGGCCCACTGGTACGGTCACGTTTTGTATTGGCTCGGTGAAGACTGGACCCTCTGAAACACACACAAGGACAACATATTATGTTTTATAAGTTTACACTATTTGTCTCTATACATCATGGTACGTGCACGCATATATTGTATTCCTAAGAAATTATTTTATACGTGTATTCGCATCAGTGGCGACACGATAGCATCAGACCCAAATCGCTTCTCTCGATTTCACGCCATCAAATCCAAAAGAGTCACGCAGCCAAGTTAAATCATCCGAGACTGAGCAAACTTTCCAGGAAAGGCAGCGGCAATAGTAACCACGTGAGAAATAGAGCATCACGAAAAGCTCCTCAAACAGTTTCATGAGCACTGGCTCGAGCTCCTCCGTGGCAAACAGAAGCTTGATATATACAGTCAATCGTTTCGGTGTGATCAAAAACAGTTCTGCTTGGAAGTAAGAACTCTAGTATAATCCACGAGTTCTCGATCGAGGTAGCATAGCTGGTAAGCTTGCATAGCCCGCGAAATAAGCACCAAACCCAATTATACATTGGTAAAGCTCGCGAGGTGGATTCTTAGAGAATGGAGAGGGGGAGGCCTCGAGCGGATCGTGGATTATTGACTTTGCCTCGATTACCGCGACCGGAAGGTTTCGATCGCTGCAGTGAGACTCTACTACGACCTTTTCCCCTGTGATGTATACAATGCCTGCACTTCCGACGACGTTCACGCTTCGGGGAGCCCATTCACGCATATGACACGCTTGGTTTTTTACAGAGGGTATAATCCCACGTACTTGGGGTTACTCTCACGTGTGCCCCTGCTTCTACATATTTCTTCTTAAATAAAACACGAAAGGGAAGACTTCATGCTCCTGAGGGGCAAAAAGGTGCTATGAACTTGACCTCCATTCATAAATCTCTAGAACATTATTTTACTCTTTTTTTTTTTACTACGTAAGGTTCCTGTTTGTTCTCAACGATGTTCTGTAGCTTCGAAATAGGTACACCGTGAACATACATATAAATCATTCTGTATTGCAGTTTCTGGACCATGAATAACCACCAAAAATAATTATGTTAAATTGAAAAACGCTAATCAGTGAACCAAGGAACCAAAATCAACCAAATGGTGGATCGAACAAAGGTTGGTGAGCAGAGATATGATGGTTGGAAAAGAGTCTAACTGCGGTAGGACAAACGGGGATAAAAAAAAACTTAATTTATATCAGAGTCTACAGCAACCACTGGGGCAATCGACCAGGTAAACGTCGACTGCCAAGTGGATAACGAGTCATATTTGTGCGAGCTTCTCTCGTGAGATTGCGATATGGGCGTGGGTTGTTTTCCCTGTTGGTAGTCTGGTTGCACGAGTATATGAGACGAGCACGCGACGGAGTAGGTCGACGATGCGGTACAGTCGATGCTGCTATCGATTGGCTCTCCATACCCCGCAGGGATTTTCTTGTGTCTACTAGTCAGGGGTTACGTGATAAAATGCACAACTCTCTTTGGGATAGACGTGTAAGTACGTTTTTGCACATGCGCTTAGTTTAATACATTTTTTTACTACAAGCGATTTTAGAAAATAACATCCCTAAAGTTTTGTAGTTTTTTGTTTTTCCGTACATCAAAATGTTGTTTGATAACTAAATTGTCAAACTTCTGACGAATGTTAATGCATGTAGTGAGCCACACGAAATACACTTGGATCAATTATGTAGTTCTAACGTTGGACAGAGCGCTGAGAACGTGATTTCCCCCAACAACACTCCCGAAAATCGGAACACTTCCTCTCGTCGCACGGACCATCAGCGCAGAAGCAGCACAAGCACCAGTTAACTCCGACAATTTGGTCAAAGCGCCGTTTCCGAAAATAGCACGCCCAAACTTGCTCGACTGGACACAGTTCGTGTGCAATTGTTCCCTCCGTCACGCGGCTGGGCGCACAAAAACTAGCTCGAGCGTCGTGTCCGTATGCACCAGCGTGAGCCGTTTTTCCCATCCTTTGTGCTCTTCTCTCTTGTCGTGGTGTGATTTTGGGTCGTTTCCCCTTTCATCAAGCCTGTATACTACTATCATTGCTGTACCGACACTACTTTTATAGAATCTGATACTGCTTTTGTGGTAAAATTCCTTCAAAATGTTTCGCTTGATCAGAACTTGGGTTGTGCAGCGTAAAAAGAGAGGTCACCGGTTTTGGGAGAAATAAAATTTATCGATCCTGAATGTTATGCAAGGAAGAATTCATCCACAGAAAGCGTTAATTAAAAAAAAAAACTGTGATTTTCTCCAAATGAGTTGATAACAAAAATTTTTTAAATAATTTTGTCTCTCAAACATAGAGATAAATTTGTTTAGTGTTTTCGTGTCAAAAATATCACCTGAGCTGTTATTTTCCAGTAATATCAGAAGTTTAAAATTCAGGATAAGCTCGAGTAGACAGCTCAAGGAAAGTTGAATTTGCCCTGCAATCTACTTAAATTTGCAAAAACTGCATAAGACATTGAACTTTTCAAACACCATACACTCCTGCTCACTCTGTGTTGACGGTAGTAGTAGAGTAGTAGCAACAGGATGTAGACGTCTCTTGGGGCTCTACGGCGTGGCGCGCGATGAATGTGCCATAAAAATTTTGAAAACGCTGTACAACATTTTATACGTATAAGTATTGACTAATTTAAGGTTACACATGCGGTTAGTTTTTTTAAGACCCAAAAGCTGCCCACATGGATAGGGATGCACTGCACCATAAAACTCCCGTTTTTTTCGAGTTTCCTAGTCTGCTCATTCAAACACAGTTTTTCAGAATAACAAAATTTTGAGAAACTAAGATTTTCCCGGTATAAGATGCAGCAGCAGCAGCAGTAGCAGCAGCAGCAGCTTGGCGTCTTAAAACTTTCCTCATAATCCAGCCAAAAGCGGATTTTGAAAAGAGCAAAAGAGAGGGAGAGGGAGAAGCTGGGCCAACGAATAAGTAGGATAAGGGGAAGGAGAGGTGGTTCAGAAAGATATCTTATATATATCTTGGGATTTGAAACGACGGGACCATCTGGAGCTTCTCCAATTACTATATAATACGAGCTAAGCGGTGCGAGGGCCGGGAGGCGATGAAATTACGCTGGATTTAAGGCCGATTAACGGGCCGCGCTTGCAGCGAGCTTTCGCTTTCGTTCTCTTCTATCGTTTCCCTTGTGGCACATAACATTAGCTAGCTGCTGCTGAAAAGGTGACCTATACTACAGAGGAGAGCAAAGGCCGTTGATGAAAGGTGCTTTTTGGGGATCGCCTCGATTGGCTCCTCTAGGGCTCGCTGGGCATTTTTTATAGCCGAGGCCCTTTGTACGCCCACGATTTTAATCTGAGTGATGAACGCTACTGGTTGCTTTATTTATTTTCCAAGTGTAAGTATCCTTCGGAAACGAGAGGTATTTCTCTGGTGATTACGAGGCTTTTGTGGCAGGATGTATGTACTCACTGTGAGAAACGGAGTTTTCAAAACAAACTTCACTCCTTTTTTTTCACAGTTCTTGTTTATATTTTAATTGGATTACTGCTTTTTTTTCCTGCCATTAGTGTGCAAATTTTGCAACAAAAAAACTTTGTGACAATGCGTATTATATAATCAATCCAGCTCTTCACGATATTAATATTTTTTCCGTCGTTGACGACAAATAAATCCCTACTATCTGTTCGTCGTCAGAGTCAGATATTTTCAACCTATAATAATTCTATAGGTGTCGATTGACAGTCACGTATACGTATCGTATCGTATACGATTTTATTAAAGCAATACCCACGTCAGCATTCTTATGAAGTCAGCCTTCAGTTCCCATGGATCCCTAGCAATACAAAAGTGCGTACCTTCCCCGCAACAAGTACAGTTCGTCATTTTGCTTTCTTTGTGCTTTAACACAGCACCAGAACAGTAGTAAAAGGGAGCGACTGCCGTCAGGCAAATGAGAAGCGCACAGAGGCCAATGACGAAGCTCGCGGATCTCGCTTCTCCCACGCTCGTGCAATTTTCTTTTGTCAGATGTCGTTCTTCGTTGGCATACCTACAACCTGCGCGCACATAGTTACGTGCAGATTACAGTGTTCTTATTCTCGTGCTATTTTTAGAGTGTCTTTTGATGAAACTCTTTTTTGCATATTGTTCGCACGTATGCGTTGGTGAATTGCATTAATTGTACTCATGTGATAGTGTAATAGTTTGGTATTCCTTGATGTACAGTTTTTCTATTCGTCGATACCGAATCAAAATGATTTGGATCGTATTTCTCATGAAACTACCTGAGTATCAGATAAATCATTAATCATAAATTTAAATTGCAAAAATGCTCAACAAGCCCACAATTCACGTAATAATAACGGCAAAAATGATGAGCCAACGGCCATAGCAGTAAAATTTGAGATAAAATCGTTTTCAAAGAGCTGCGAGTTTTTTAAAATAAAGTTTTATCGTCGAGCTTTTTAGTAAACGGCATTGCAGTGAAATAAAGATAACGGCTGCCACTTTGTTTTTATGTTGCGATAATTTCTGTATCGTAAAAAAAGCGATAAAAAAGTTTAAAAAAATTAAAATTACATCATGGCACAGATTGAAAACCTATATTTCAAAGAAATAGCGATGTTGCAGCGACTATAAAAATATTAACTCTGCCGAAGCTCATTTCCACCCCCATTAGGAATTAAAAATCCCTCACTTACCGCGCTCAAGAGTCCACCGGTTAGCTCAACAGCAAAGTCCAGCGCATTTTCCCGTTCAAACACCTTACCCCTCATCCTCCTCCTCGTTCTCTCTTCACTTCCTTTTAACTATGCGCCAAGAAAAGAAGGCACGTATAAAATGCAGCAGGGGGCTAAAGGCTGCAACCCCCTCTGGCACTTGCAGCTCGTCACCTAGGGAAACCTTTTCATCACGCGTCACGTCTTAGTATTTATATACCTTTGAGCTGCTGCTACTACCACTACTGAAGCTTTCTTTAGCTTATAGGTACATTGAACCTGTAAACACAAAAGTGAGGGGAGTAGGGAAGGGGGTAAGATTGCGTACAAGAGCTGGAGGTCCAGCAATCTCGAGGAGCGCGATAATTTGATTGCCTAATGGCAAAAGCAAACGCGGGAGCTAAGACAAACTACTCCTTTGTTTGCTCTAAGGGTCCGCTGGTGGTAGTGAGAGGTAAAGGAAACGAGGAGTGAGACTATCTATGTTGGTTTACATAGGAACTCGGAACTACGCAAAGAGAAAAAGAGAGGAGAGGGGGAGTTTGACTATAGCTAAAGATACGGGTAACCATGTTGTGTTGC
Organism: Copidosoma floridanum; assembly: GCF_000648655.2. The sequence continues at coordinate 4,926,040 of NW_019379587.1, forward strand.
AACATTTTCGTTCCCCCTGCTGCTGAGACTTTACCGAGTGTCTAATTTCCTTCTGATTTATTATTTGTGTTATCGTGAGGCTGCAGCAACCTCCTGGCTCAACTCTCATTTGTAATTATTAACGAGATGGAAGAAACGATACCTTGTGAAATGATACCTTTGTGGCTGCTTGTTCATCTTGATGATATTCTTTAGGAGTTTTAGATGATTATTTTTATTTTTTTGATAAGACTTACGCTTTAAGATATTAAATATTGTTTATAATAATTTCAAAACTTTTCAAATTTTTTTCTTTATTTATTTTAACTGTGTAAAAAAAGGTACAAACGAGAAAGTAAACCATTAAATTAATTTTCTTCAAAAAATTTTTTAGCATTATTTTATATTTTGGTGTATTTTTTAAAACTATTTATTTGTTATTCTTCTCTTTGACGATATAGAAAAGAAATACACTCTGATAATATTTTTTATCTCGTCAAGGAGACAATGTGCAAATATTATTTGCAGACTGTTTTAATTCTATGTGCCGATATACCTTATCATTCCGTAGCTAAATTTTACTTTTCCTTATATTGAATTTTTTGCTGCACGTTTTTAATCATTCAACGTAATGATGTTTACTGAGAGGAATGAAGGACAATAATTATCATACCACGGCGATGAACGTGAAGGACTCTATTTTTCGGAGAATACATAGTATTAAAGAATAAAATGATTTTCTACATTGGCATACAATTTTCTAGCTAAATTAATTATTTTAATGACAAAATACGTTTTAATATATATTTATTACAACACAAGAATATTATCCAGGTTTGTGCTTTTTTTCAAATAACTGTATTAATGGATAGTAAGACATTCACAAATAGATGATTATTATTCTGTTTGTAATCCTGGTATAAATTAGTTAAAGATGCAAATAATTTAAATATTTTATTTCAAGCAAGATAAATGAAACTTTGTGTTTTAACAAGGTACAATATACAGTAATCCTTGTGAAAAGTAGATCGTACTTTGAATTTAGTACGTTAATAAATCACTCGTTTTGGGGGTTGAATTTCACTCCATGCACTTTAAATGTAGCGTGCACCGTTTTTTTTTTTTTTTTTTTTTTTTGCATGGAAAAAAATCCAATGAGCAGACACTTTTATTTTAAAACTGAAACGTGAAAATCGTATTCGAATTTTTTTCTTTTATCCTTGTTTCTGTACTATTTTAATACGAGTATGTAGTGTGTGAGATTTCATACCCTACGTGCACGGTGCACTATTGTTATATTTTCTTAATGCCCTGTAGTTGTTGAAGCTGATTATTTAATCTGAGGTTTGAATAACTGTCGAATCGGATCTTTAAAAAACTCTTACTGAATAGTTGTTTCAACTAATGAATGTGCACAGCTATCTGGTCAGTATTATCTTTAAAACACCTCACACAAGATGCTCTAATAGTAATATTTTACGAACTACGCGCTATCGATGAACTTGTAGATTTCACTATATTAGAACCCCTTTGTTCTGGAATTCTTGGAAGTACATATATTCAAACTAGTTTCAGACGCTGGAATGTTTTCCAAGTAGTTGGAGTTTCGAATTCGTACAACCGAAATTGAACGAAAGATATTTCAACTTTAAAATAAAAATGGAAACTAGGCTCCATTAACCGGTGATTTTTATTTATACAATATTTTTTCCTTCATCTCGTCTTGCTCTATAAAATTGTAACTATTTGTTATATTGATTGAGATAACATTAAATTTTTATTATTACCATTTTATTCTGATGTTTCGCTATTTTTTTAGTCCGTATCAGAATGTTGCACAACTTAATATACTTCAAGTGCGTTACACTCTTTATTCTTGAGTTGGTTAATCTATACAAATAAATCACAGCAGAAAAAAAAATCGCACGAATAACAACTGATGAATGACAATGATGAATAATTTTTTAGCAATACTAAGTTTTATCTGTGCAATTAGTTAGTAAGCTGTCTTCTATAAAAAATATTGTTATTTACATAAGATTCAAGTTTTTCCGCTACGAATGCCTCAGACTTAATTTTAAAGCTTTCATTTGAAAGTATTTATAAAAATTTTACAGTAGTTTTCTAGAAAAATATTTTTAAGATAAGTTTGTAACGAAACAAAAAAGAAAATTTCTTCGACTACATATAGCTAGCGATATTATCTCACGTATAGTAATAAATACCTCAGACATGTAAAAAAAGGAACAAAAAATAATTTTTCAAAAAACCTGCAGCTCTTCTGTACGCTATAATTTTCTTCTTCGGCTTTACATTTTTGTTTTTTCGCCAACCACTCTCGCTTCAATATCCTTGTGCATTAAGGCAAAAAAAAAGCAGTAGAAAAGGGATGGAATATGAGCAAAGTGAACGGGATGAGCATTGTAAATACAGGTCGATTAACAAATTTGTAATTGCACCTAATCACCACACGTGAATCGTAGAAAACCTAATTGTAGGTACTTAGAAAAATAAAAGCCGTATGATGCTCACTCTTTTTTATACCCTTCCACCGACGAAAATATAAACGCCAATACCAGAAATCCGCTGGAGACTTTTCCCAGTGCAACCTCGTCACTCTTAATAAAGTATCTTTTTTTTTCTACAGCGCACATAGTGAAAGGCCTTCACTGCCAGATATTCTCTTTTCGGCTGCGCTACGACGACAAATTTAACCCTCTTAACGGGGGCTCAATGTTTATTTCTCGAGTATCGATATTTCCCGAGCAACTTTTCAATCCGTCATCGAATCGTTCTTACGGGATACTTTGTTTTTCTTTTCACTCAGCTGGTGCAGAGTGCAAAAAAAAGAAAGTATCGATTGTTCGTTTACGATACGGGAACGAAAATATTTTAAATACATAGAGTGCTGATAAGAACTTTTAACTCTTTATTCCTTTTTCTCCTCTGGCGAGCAAAGTTTTTTTACCGTTTTTCACACAGCATAATATGTACTCAACACTTTGTATACATAAAAATAAAGTCTCGTGACTGTATATCACGCTATGACTTTTTCATGCATCATTATCGAGCACAAGTTGAAAACGATTTACCCCGTAAAAACTAGCATTGAATAGCAGAACTTTCAAACTATTAAGTTTTCTTGTTTATGTTGAAAAACCAATTTTCGAAACTTTGTCAATCTCGTTATTGGCTCGTGATCGATTATTTCTTCTTATAATTATATCAGAACACCTATCGATGAATCCTCTCATTGGTTTAGCTCTTTTGAGGTCAAATAAAAATCATAACTTGATCGTTAATGCCACCTCTTTAATTATTACATACAGACTTGTAAGAAATTGAGCCCTTTTCTCTCTCCCGTTATTTTCTTCATTATGCATTGAAAATTCTAGATATACAGAAAAGAGACTAACAGTGATGGCGTATTTATTAAACTTTTGAAACGGGATACGAGCCAGAGCAAGCCACCGCAAGGACATGCCCACTACTCTGAAACATGGAAAGGATTCAGAAACTTCTTTGAGAGAGCTTCTGCAACTCTCGTTTTATGCTGTTTCTACGGTTTCTATCACGAGTCGCTCCAACAAGAGTTTGGGAAAAACGCCGCAGGTGTGTAATTACCAGAGTGGCGCCCCGACACTTAAACAGCTTTCTTATTTCGTCTTTCTCTGTACCACCTACCTCCTACTTTGTGCATAACTAAACAAGTGCAACTGTTACTTGCTGCCAAGCAACAGTACTGCAGTCGTAGAGTCAGTAAGGCACTTTGTTGCCTCTCTTTCTCTTTCTATTTACTTTCTCTTCTCAAAGCCGCTACCTTCTCCAGGAAGAAAGCGATTCATTTATTCATTTTTCAAAGTGCTTGGCTCTCGCTATCATGCTTCTTTTTACGTTCTCAGCTATTTTTTTCCCTTGCTTTTCATCCAGCTACTCCGTCAGAGTCGACGCTCAAAAAAAAAGACTAAGCACCGAAAAGAAAATCAATGGGCCAATGTCATACTCGAAACACTCGAGGGAAGGAGATTTCTTCCTCCCTTTCTTCCATAAGAGCCTCAGCTGGGCAAGGTGTGCGAGAAAAATGAGCGCGAACAGGGTAATTACCTAAGTGGTGGGTACCATCACTACCGCAAGAGAATCCACGAATGGTGTGGAATGGTTGCCTTGCCCTTCTTTTGAAATTATGCTAGAGATCTCAGCGCACGGTGAAAAGGATCAATGCACATCTAGGTCCATGGAGCTTTGGCCTACCTACTTTTCTTGATCGTATCCTTTTCAACACTTGATCTCTTTTTCTGAAGAAACAATACTTTTTTTACCTCTTGCAGTACTTTTTTCTGCTCAGCTCCTTTGAACTACCAATGAATTAATTTCCTTAAACTTTTGCTGATATCCTACATAGGAGCAGAAAATACCTGCCCTTACCTATGCCTATTTACATCTATACGTAAAAGTATAACTTTACGGTATAAGATGAAAGTTGCATACTACTACTCCACCGCTTCGTACTTACTCGGTTAGAAAAGTTTGATGAAAATTATAATTGGTTTGCTCTCGTGGCGTACCCGAGATTCCTTTTTTCCAGTCTTTACAACAAACATCATGCATGGCCCAAAGAGCATATGTACCCGCAATTAATGACTACACAAAAACTGCACCACCCCGAGAAGTATATATTTACTTTGCATCACTTTGGACTCTCTATCACTAGTTACGTACAAAATGAAAAACTAACTAACAGGTTATCTATATTAACCCAGCGTTCACGAGTGCCAAAAGTTGCAGAAGCGTAAATATTTATAATCGAAAGGTAGCTTCGTGCGACCCAATAGGTAGGTGTATCAACATTACCAGTTATCGCCCTCCGACCCGGAAGCTCGAAAAGTCAATAGTACATCCAATAAATGAGAGCAAACGAGATAACTTGTACAGAACAACAAAGGCGCAAAAGTAAAGCTTGTCGGTGAAAGAGGAGCGTTCCCACGTGATAGTATAGCAACTCGCTTTTTTTTATCTTCCCGTAAAAACTAATGCCAGCCAGAGGCGTAGCACAGCAGTAGTGGCAGAGAAGCGAGAAGTGCGATATTAACAGTTGGCATGATTTATCTTTATTTGGATTTACTCCGTGGGTTAGCTGCATTTATTCGTGGTAATTAATCATCAGGTCGCTGCAATCTAGACTTTCCTTTCTCACGTGCTCGCTGGAGGCTAAACTAGACTAGATTAATGACAACGACCACATGGTCTGCCCTTGTGGGCCCTTTTACAGAAAAAAGGACGCGGGAAAAAGACGGCTGTGCTCTTAATTTTTTTCTTTCCCTTTTTTTTTTTAACTCGATTTTTCTCGTTCGTGCGTTTAACGAGCGTCTGTTAATCCGTCCGGCGAGTTTCCAGCCGATCGAAGGAGCAGGTTGAGGCCATGGGAGAGAAGTTTTGGCGCCCGTTCATGTGTTTCATTTAGCTGGGCTTCCGGAGCACGGTGCTTGGAGAAAAAACGAATTTATTGCACTGCACTGCAATCCAAATCATATTCGATGGTCTGGTAATGAGTTTGGAGAAAAGTTAGGAGGCGTACGTCGCAACTTGTAATTTACAATGCACAAATAAGTTTTTTTTTGTTTTTGTTTTGTTAAGTGTAACGAGAGTTTGTGGGTACGAGGTTTTCGCGTAAGGTGGTAGAATACGCCACTGAGACACAACTTGTGGGGTTCAATTTGGAATGGAGAAAACAAATCTTTTAACGAGCTCCTATCCTCTTTTCATACAGGCAGTGCATAAATCTTAAAAATATTTTTTACCATGTACTGTAACACTTTCGTAGTGTACTATTTGTAAAATCTCAAAGAAACGAAAAATTCTATTGTCTAATAAGATTTTTTCTCATTTTCTGATTGAGCTTATTTTTGTGATAAAGGATAGTTTGTTCATTTATGCTACTTTTAGAATGCAGATAACAAATACGTGATGTATAAGAATTTTTTTTACTGTTCAGACTATATAATAATTATGAAAAAAATAAATTTATTGAACATTAAAAACATGCTTCAAAATCACTATACTTATTAACTAACCAAGTATGTACCTACATGGAAAGGTACAAATTCAGTATTTACTTTGAGAAACTGGTAATTAACCTTCATAAAATTCATATTACGGACAATTGTGTCAATAAAGTATAGTAAATAGAATATATTGCACCCTTCATAACCTAAATGATCTTTTTTGTCTCCATTGCGCTAGGTATTTGTATAAATACATTTGCTCTTTCCACGTGAAATAAAGGGTGTTATAGCGGGAAAGTGGAATTATCTTTTGTATTGTAAAAAATCGTACGCTTTATTGGGCTCTAAAAATAAGATTTGAAGAGTTAAAGGGGATAAATAGTTTAGTTTAGAAGGGCAACTTGGAATGAAAATACTTAATTTCTATAAATTTTAAATTGCGGTAAGGTTTGCTTTCAGCACTGCGTACACTCCTGCCAGTACGTTCGGCCGTTTGGCTCATTGTAAAAAATATTTTTTCCAGGGTAGGAAAAAAAAGTTTCATAACTGCCTCAGACCAAGGCAAAAGTTGGTATTCTAGGTGAAATTAAATTTCTGTTCAATTCTAGGCTATTTCAAATACTCGATGTGGTCTATGAATCGCTTGACCTTTGTTAAATCCTACCTTATCATAAATGACAAATGGGCATGTAATAGTAACGAAAATACGAGTTATTGGTTCTGCTGATGGAATAAATTATGGCTGATCCCCGGCAAACAAGATACCACTACGCAGCACGCAGAGCATAATCCGACTTTTTGCGGGTGTGTACACATGTGTCGCTAAATACTATTTCTCCAACCACGTTTGCATGGCTAATTAATCTGACTCTCAACGATCGACCTTACATTCCCCTTCCTCTTACGCGCAATGTCCGTGGATACCGCTAACATACTGACTTTTCAACATTAGCCCGGGAAATAGCCAGCACGCTCTGCGAGGATGGGGGTAGAGGCGAACGCGCTTTGCATTCATTACCGAGCTCGCCCGACTGGTCCACCAGCATTACGCGGTTCTGTTAGTTTTACACCCATCCTGGTTATACGCGATAAATCAATTATCGAATTAGCGGATTATTGCGACTCTTCGGCTCTCCTCCGTTGCCTCTGTTTGGCTTTCATATTTCCTTCGTATCTGCATCTCTCTCGCTTGGGCTGTTGATGCTACGACTCATTTACATGTGCGCTAATGCCTTCGACGTGAGTATACGTTAACATACCAGAGTTGGTGTGAGTACACAAGGAAGGGCCAGGAATACCAGTTTCAATTTATTTACAATGTACGTGCTCATCGAGTTGTATTTCTCATGATTAATTGAGTTTTTTTTTCTCTTACTTTTCCAATTCAAGCAAATAATAAAGTTCGTAGCTTGATACAAAATATATTTCGATCATTTTGAGTTCAAACATCCACAAATGTATCTGAAATTCTCATTAAACAGGATTCATTTTACATTTTAGACCAAGAAAATTCGAGCTTATATTGGTACAGAAGGAACCTTTCGAAAAAAGTACAAAAAATTCAATTGAAGAATTCCAACAATTGTATTCCTTATTCGAAAATCGAATTGTTCTGAAGAATCACTTTATTAATACTCGAAAGCGATACGATATAATTTATCCTGCGTTGTGAAGTACAACTTGCTGGGATTTATAACTAAATAATACTGTAAGGGACTTACAAGTTTATTTTAAAGCATATTTCGTATGAATTACGCTCGACTTTATTGCAACTTTATTGAAGCAATTAAGAATCCAGAGGCTCGTAAGCATAAATCACAAAGAGGAATTGTTCCATTCAGCTCGACAAATGTATAATAACTCCTCCCCTTTATTACCAATCCTTCTGACAACAGCCATCAATCAATCCACAAGCCAACCTGTATGACGTAGCACAATAGTCCTGACAAACTGATTATCGCTTAACGAAGCTAAAAACGCAATCTCAGGATCATAGTTAGCTCTCCTGCATGCCAGCTAGAAGTACTTCTGTCTGGTACTAACGGGGGGTTTTGCTGGATTACGATTACCGACTCTGTCGCTGATGCTACGACTGTTATCGCGATCAAAGTGCACATGTATGTGCTCGTGTTGTGGTTGTATGTAAACAGACAGCAGCGCGATGACAAAGTTTGTAGTCTAATTAAACAACGCTGACATATCAGTAGCGGTGCGTGTTTATTCTGCCACGCGACACTTCCGATCGCAAAAGGTATAATAACTGGTTAACTTAAGGCACGTGTGTGCACAGTCGCACCTAATACAGGTGGCTACAGTGAGTACGTGCTTATAGCACCGTCAAAGTTTTCCTCTTTGAACAGATTAATAGACAACTTGAATGAGCTATGAAGCTAAGTGGATGTCTTACTAGTGAAACTAAGAGCTTGCATTGTTTAGCTTTGCAGTACAATAGAAATGTCTCTAGTACATACGATTCTGTTTTTCGTTGTCGATTTTCTTGTTTACGAGTTATTTATAAGAAAGTTTCACATAAAACATTTTTTTTTAATTCGTATTGTTTTTATTCAAGATTGTTGCAAATATCATTTTGTTCCCCAAATCGTAACAGTATTACACGGTTATACATAAAAAGAAAAATACCTATGAGACATTGGCAAAAATTATTACAATTTTTTAACTATAGCACTGTTGAGCTTGCAGTCATATTTATTATGTTTCTGACTATTCTTAGGCTGGGATACGTGATAGTATTGAATAGTGTTGCAATACCAAGCCACTATTGTAATGACAACACTACAAACATTTTATTGTTTCTGACTCACGCTGTGAGCAGTCCTGTTATTCGTAGGTTACACTAACTTTTTAAGTTCTACAGGAATTGAGAATCATTTACCGATAAATAATTTCACAGTCAATTATAAAAACTTACTTTAGTGTGTGTCTGACTATTCTTAAGCTATTCTACTTAACAATATTAGTATTTAACACAGTGTAGTTAGTTTTGTAAGTCTGACTATTCTAGTCCATACTACTGAGAATTATAAAATGAGTCGTCTGCAGCTACAACATAAAAATTATTAATCTAATCGGAAGATGACTACACTCGCTTACACTTTTAGAACAGATATCTTGATAAAGAAGAAGAAAAAGAAAATGAAACTGCAGGTCAATAGGTCAAAACAGCAAAGTATCCATACAATTTATTATGTTACTTTTTTATTTTTCTTGGCCAAATTCAGTTTTTTTACTTAATAGCATATGGGACTGTACTATCAAAAAAAAAAAAACTGTTGTTCAATATTTACTTTTCCTTAGTTGTATGACATAATTTAGTTGACAGAACTAACTACTATGATGGGAATGGTGAAAAAAGGTTTTCATCTGTAATATGTTATATTTTTAGTCGGAATAGTTATTGGCTTGATAAACACTTCTTGATTAGTTTAACAACTTTTGTAATTCAAGTAAAGAATTGAAACTTTTTCATCTATAATCTAAAACAATGAATGTCTGACTATTTATGGATTATACTACTAGAAAATACAAGTGAAAAAGTGAAAAAAAAAGAACTTCGAGATAATCTCTTGTTGAATTCAGATGAAAATAAGCTCGGCGCTCCTGATGAAATTAGGCAAGACCATTTCGCTATACTGATACCCGATTTAAACCAAGCCGTCGGCACTCCACTCTCCAACTCCTTCTCGTGTCGGGCAGAAGTAAATTTAATATTTGCTTCAAGACGATCCAAGTTTAGGACGCACTGAATATTCATACGACTTCAAGTGCAATCTACTGAGGTAGGGTGAATGAGGGAGGGGGCAAAACAAAATGTCAACGTCCTTTAGAGGCGTTCTTTTCTCAGCAAGAGACCTTTTGCTCGTCTACTCTAACTTGTTCACTTCTCTTTTCATGAATATGATAATAAGGAAGCAATCACCACACGCGTGTCGTACTGCTTTTCTATTCTCTTGCTCCTTTTGCTTTATGTTTCTCCCTCTGAACAGTACTCTGTTGCATAATAGCTCGAATTTGCCGATAGAGGAATTTGCCTTACCCCCGCGTAGGACTTAACAATCTGTAAAACTAGGAGGTAGTTAAAATCTTTTTTTACCTTCTGTATTCACATGATTTGAAGAGTGCGACAGTTACCAAGGATACATTTATAATGTTTTGGCATAGAAACAATTTTGAAAATTTTTTTATTGTAATTCATGATGAGTGAAGTAAATTTTCTTGCTTACTAGGAAGAAAATGTATTAAAATCGAAAGAAGACTTTTATCTGAAGAACGAACGAGATAATTCTGAGTATCGATTACCAAAGTTTTTTCTCGGTCTATATTCTTCAAAGAAATAAAGAGTTAAATCGAGCAAAATTGACCATTCTTCAACTTCCCTCATTCCTTATAATTTTTACCTTCACTCTATTTTAGATATGAAGAACTTTAACTCGTGAAAATAAAGTAATTTAAGTTTTTCATAGATATTACATCAAGTACTATCAGATTTCCAAGTTTCTGCGTTAACCTTGTACATATATGTAAATGCGGAGTTTTTTTTCATTTGAAATAATTAACTTTGACAAAAGCGGCACTTAACACTAAAGAAAGTCCGACGAAGGCAAGGAATGTCACACAACTATACGGTCAGCGTTTCCACAACTCAGTTTTCACACAGTTGTTGTAAAACATCAACCAACCTATGAGAGTCTCTTCGTACCTTAAAATAGATGGAAATCGTACCACGGCATAATGACTACCATTTTCTCAATATACTAGGGGGCTTGGACACAATTGATTAACCATCTCCCCACCCCTACTCTCCCTCATCGTTCAAAATCTAGTGGAGAAGGAAATTCGTCCAGTTACCATGACTGGAGGATGCATTGGAGGGATGTATATGGGAGTGACATGCAAATGAGACTTTGTGAATGTTATTACTGACAAAATCCTCGAACAGAGAAACGTTAACCCCCCCCCCCACCCTGACAGGCTTAAACTTTCTATCCGGCTATATACATAAATTCAACAGTGAGTCAAGTCCTCCAACACTTAGAATGTAAATGATAATAAAACAAAGTGACACTAGCAAGCAATTCAAAGCAAGGTCGAGGTGGAGGGGTCTAGCTTTATCTTTGCATCGATAAATAATCATGCTTGCGTCCCGCTACCGCCAGCAAAAGATATAAATTTCATGAGTAAACAATGCTCGAGTGTGCTCTCATGCCGGATGCATATAAATTCGAATTCGGACAGCGGTGCGAAAGTATTATTTTTTATGGAGCCATGTTGGGATACATATGTTTTTTAAACCTTCGAAAAAAAAAATGAATTCACTCTGGTCCTGAGATTCTAGGGAAATTGAATGTACGCACCAAAGTTTCGTTCAGAGTTCCCGTTGCAATGTCATTCAGAACTATCTAAAAGCAAACACCATTAGCATCTACTTATACGCTAAAGTCTTTTTTCTCTCCTATTACTCGAATCCCAGCTTTCTGCGGTGCTGTCAAAATGATATAGAGCCAGGGAAGCTAGTGCTTTACCAGAAAAGTCAAGATCAATGCAATAAATATCCATTTCGGATAATAAATAACGAATCGATCCCCAGAATGCTGGAAAAGCAGAGTAGGTAAAAATAAAAGGAGAAGCTGCGGATTCGACCAAAAGATCCAGGATGAAGAATCGAGCCGCGTCGCTTTCGTAATCGGATTCTCGCGCTCGCTCGCACCTACTGCGATTTCTGAAAGATGCACTCTCTCTCTCCCTCTCTGCCTCTTTTGCTGTCTTCCGAATTATATAAATCTTCTTCTAGCACCACAAAGGAGACCAAGAGGGAGTGGTAAGGGTAGCTGGACGTTATAATGCTCTAGACATATATTGCAATTTGATGCGACTGGTGTGCGGAACTCAGTATGTCCTACTTTACATTGTGCACGTGTATCTGTACGCGTGTGTGGAAGAGGAAAATCCATTTGAAGTTATCTAATCAAAATTTTAGAGCAGCTGAAACTTTGAGGAAATAATGTATCTCGAAAGTGCGCTAGTGCATTGGTATATTTCGTTAGTTTGACTCGTTGAACGTATTAGTAGCTGCCCCCATTGATGAGATCTAAAAGCACAAAGCTATCAATCTTCGTAGTCCAACAAGTTACCAAAAACTAACGAAACTTCATTACTCTGGTATCAAAACTATACCTGTTATCTCTGTATTCGGACTAAAAAGTTGATTGCAAAAGCTTTTTTTCCGTTTCCCCCGACTATTCGCAGCAGCTGCGAAAACGATCTACGAAAAACATCCGATTCGGAATATCCGAGCTTAATCCACAAAAAGCTCCCGCGCTCCTTCTCGGTATCCTTAAATCGTTCAGCTTGGCTTTCCACACTCATACGAGTACGTTTATACACAATGTCTCTTCGTTGGTATGTACGAACCACGTAGGTGTGTATGCGCAATCGAGATACTTGCTTGTTTGCGAAGAAGATGAGCAAGGAGGAGAAGGTAGGTGTGGGTTGGGTTGTACACAGCGGGTATTCACGGGTATTCAGAGAAAATAGAATATCGGTCCTCCCCCTGCACGAATTCGATGTCCTGTATGTATGCACCCACGCGATCGCCTGCATCATGCTCGTAGAACAGCACCCGCAAGAATAGGAGGAGGTAGGCAGGTACAGGGTAAAGTGTCCACGCGCGCTGGTATGTACGTTCTCGCTTTTGGGACAGTCGAACGGTTGGTCAGTGCTACTATGTACCTGTTTGTTGCTGCACCAATATCAATTACTTCGAACCCTATTCGGCGATCATACGTCATCTCTATTCTAGCAAGAGGAGCCAGTATGCCTCTACCACTGCACTGCGTCCGATGCCCCGAATCTTCCTTTTCCCATTAGCTGGCACATGTTTGTCCGTTTGTATGCACTGCAGATAGGTGCGCACCCTGCTCTACTCCGTCTTTTGTACTTTGTCTGTGTGCCTGGGTAAGTGTGTACACGTATGTGCATGCGTGCTCATGCGTCGGCTTTTCTGTCGAGCTCTGTTTGAGTTTCTAAATTATGTTTACCGTTACCATGCCTGCGTTTGCGAAAAGATAGATGAGATTTTTGAGTATCACATTTCCGGATAACTAATGGGACAAAATTTTATTAAAATTACTCGTTTTTATTAAAAGCAGAATCATGTTGGCACATTGTTTTTGAATTTTTGTACTTAAGTGGCTAAAAAATTAATTTCGAAATTGAACCGTAACATCAACGATACTCAATGGTGAGTTCGCAATCATGGATCATTTCATTTCATGTAATGTATCTGCTGTCCTGCAACAAAATATAATTACACAAAAAGCCTTCGAGTGTGATTCAAATGGAAGCTAAAGTCGGGAAAATTCCCGGGGTCAGGTTTTGTTTGTCAGTCTATCCATACTTCGAAAAATTTCAACACAAAAATCACTTAGTCTTGATTAAATAAAAAGAAATTCATAAAATCTTCGCTGGGAGCACAAATATCCACTAAATATTTTTTACAGGATGAGCTTTAGTTTTATTTTTCCGCCATGCGTAAAATTTTCCCAACAATCCCGCGTACCTATAACACGATACAACGCATCGGCCGATAATGGTCCACAGTTCCTCGATTAATCAACTTTGTACGTAGCAGCATTCGACAAGTTTGTGTCTCTATTATCGGAAAACCAATCACAGAGCTCCCATCCCCTTTCACGAGGAAATGCACACGCGCTCGTCCACCGAAAGTCGATTTGACATCCGATTAGCGGGCACGCTCTTGAAATTCAATCGAACGAGTTGCCCCAAAAAGCATCTCCGTCAATTCTATTAACACAACAGCGACACTGTCAGCGTCAAAGCAAAACAAACTGGGGGTTCGTCACCGTGCATATTATACATTGCGTACAAGTGGCGTGTCGTTTTTGAAGGTGCCAACTGGAGCAGGGGGAGCAGACATTATGTTTTTCCCGTTATGTCGACAAACATTTAAGGCGAGCAACTATAACGATGTGATCGGTAGTGAAGTAATTTTGTACTCAGGGTAAATTTTACGTTTATTTGCTTCTCTTCTTTCGTTTCATCGTTGATTAGTCTGGCTGGCTTCTATCTTTTTTTTTTTTTTTTCATGTGAGCTTGTACACGTTTGAGAAACTCCGAGAAGAGAGTGGCAATTTAGCGACTGTTGTATGATTCAAACTATAGCCTGTGAAGAGAACTTGAGAGATAATAAAATATGTTTTGTACTAAAAATCTTTATAAATTTTACATCGAGAATAAAATACCAGTCTAAAGAGTGGGAACAATTCACATCAACGAGCTTGGGAGATTTTTTTTTTATAGTGTCCAACTCCGGGATCCAAATAAGAGTATTCCACATTTCTGCATATCTGTAATAAAAGATGACTTTTCACTTCTATCGCAGAAAGGCCGATTCAAGTTCTTTCTCATTCTCGGTGCACAGGCTCTTCGGACTGACGAAGAAAGAAAATTCCACCATGGCCTGTTCTGCCGCTCACCGTCGCTGGACACCGTTCCCTCGGGCATTCCGCATTCTCCAACGCTTCGTCCGAGTTACACTGCCGGATGCACACAGCAAGACATATTACAGCGGCCTAGCGACTGGCTCGCTTAACCGTGTGAGCAATGGCATCCTTGAATGTTTTAAAATGTTTTTACTTCAATTGAGAATTTTTTCATTTTTTCTATTTGTTGAAAAAATGCATGTTAGAGCTTAATTGTTGAATATTAAAAATCTACTCACAATTATCAGGTACTACACCTACCTTTTGTTGTAAAAACCAAGTATTTAGAAGTTTCTATTGTTGGGCGACCTTATTTTTAAAGGAGCTTGCCTTATTTTGATGTTAATTGTCATCATAGTCAAACTTTTAAATGTCAAATTTCAATAATAATCATCAAATTAAGAATCAAAACCACAGTCTTCGTACGGCATCTATAGTTTTTTGGCATCTCAAATCTCAGTAACTACTATCCGTGAACTGTCCGCTTGACATTTATCGCAGAGCTTTATTAATTCGTTGAAATCTCCAACAATGAGTTCACTGGACCTCATCTCTATCCTGCCTTTGTACCCGATACTCTCAGCTGTAGAAGCACAAAGTTTGAGAACTTTTTTTTAGAACGGACTTATTACGTCAAGCGTGAACTCGGAGCTTATTCTTTGTTGGGAAGGCTTTGCCGTTAATTGAAATGAAATTTCAACAAAACGTGTCTCTTATTATCTAAAGGAATCATGTACGTATCTGTATTACCACGCATCTGTCGCTAATTAATTCCATATTAACAGTTTATTTTCGTGCTTATTTGTAAGCACATTTGTAATGATCAACATGACAATAGACATTACTTGGTAGCTCGATAATCAACACTAACGAACGCTTTTCAAGGGAAAAATATTAAAAGTATAGAATACAAAGCTAACCGAAAAGTAGTACTTTCGCCAGGACACCAGATAGCTAAGTAACCCAATATTCGAGTAAGTTTATGGCTGGTTGGCTCCCCTTCTTTGCGTCTTTTCAGTTCTACCGTGACTACAAAATCAAAGAGGACTCTGGTTAATCTTCAAATCCGACGGGCGATCGCGATGATGCGCTTAAATTCCCCAGAGAAAGGAACAGAGCTTGAGTTCGCTCGAGCAGGAGAAGGGACTGTGCTAGTGGGTGCATGGAAGAAAATTTATGGTGCCCTAATGCGCGTGGGACGCACTGTGGTATCAATTTCGCTTCTCCGAGTGGCTCTAGGGGTTATTAAGTGTCGTTCATATAACCCGCGAACCGAGTCCCATTCACTCCTCTGTGCTCTGCTTGTGCCTTAATCATGGAGTAGCGAAGTCAAGTATGAAAGAAGGTGGCTCGAAAAAGTTCGGGCAAGAGGGGTGCTATTCTCCAGAGGCCAAGAAGTTCTTCGCTCGTCGTTGGGATGGAGCTCGAACGAAATGGTATTTCGACGTCTTATTATAATTTTAATAAGTGCTGCTCCGAGAGATCTTCTCGAGATTTTATTAGATATTCATTTTCTTCTTGGGAAAATTATTTTCCAAAGCGCCTCAGGTTCGCATCAGGAGATATTATAAATTATCGCACTCAAAATACATCGCTGAATTTTCGTCTCTCGATTTCAAGCTCCTGACACAGTTCAATCGGCCTTTTCGCGCAGGGGTACTATGTCCGTGTAAAATTACCCATTTTCTTGTTCGATGATTCTGGTGTGAGTTATGGGTTCCAAAAAAATCTGAATTTTCAACGGCAGTCAAGTCAAATAGACTCTCGCTCCGCCATTATAATAATAATAATAATAATAATGATAATGATAATAATAATAATAATAAATTTAATTAAATTGATATAAATACACGACGTTTACCTCGTGCATTTAATGAAACAAGCTCAAATATAAATCAGAACCAGGAGAGTAGCTCTAGTTTAATCGAGCAGTTCAATAAGCATACGCTCTACAGTGCATTTGACGAAAAATCAACTAAAAATTGATACATCTTTCGCACTTGAAATAGTAAAGTCCCAAATTATTAACTATATACCTACTGGACTGAAATATCCCCGATAAGCGAAGCCTATAGCTTGTTAACTGGCACCGTGGATTTATGCCTTGATCCCTCGTTCTTGTCTTACTTCGCGCACCGGTTATCGCAGGAGTAAAGCCGTGGACTTAAGGGCAGGGCATGCAGCTTGCAAGCTGCCCCACGAGAGAGGCCATCCGTGGGGCAGAGTTGATAACGCCGGGCAAGTAATCAAACGCTGGATACCAGCTCTCAAGTCAACAAATGAGAAGGAAGGGGGGACGAAATGAAAATCAGGATTATATACATATATGAGGGAGTAAGGTGGTTGAGTTGGAGAAAGGTGCCGGAGCAGCGGTACGCTTCAAAGGGAATATTTATGTACAGAGCTCTCACTGCAGAGTGGAGTTACCCCGCTACTCGAGGCGTGTGTCTAGCTTTCTCCGTCTTTGCTGTCGCGCAATTCATCTTACAGAACGAAATACGAGCACTCCCCTCGTCTTTGCAAAAGAGATCCCTTCTCGCCTATCGTGTGGATGTTGTGCTTGCTTGTTTTGCTCACGATGCGGTATTGACATTTGTCAAAGTGGTATCTCGCTCGTTGCTTTTTTTCTTTTCTTTTTCGAAAATCAGCTGTGTTGAATTCGCTGCAAGTGTCACGTTTATCACGATGACAGCTGGGTATGTTTAATAGTGGAACCTGCGTCGATTTATTAATTGACTAATCAAGAGTCAGAGAAAGTCTATTTCTAAGAAGATTTTTTACACCAAAAGCTCGAATTCTATTCTATTTTACTTTTTAAATGAAAGTTTGAAATATTTTCTTGACAAAAGAACTACTTCATACAAACAGACAGTGTTGAAGTTCGCAGCCTCGAGAGATGTTCCATTGTTATCCTTATCTTTTGAGCTCTAAATTTTTATAAATCTGAGTAAAGATAACTTACTTATTCATGTCGTGGACTGTCCTCTCGTAAAAACAGCTACTCTGGCTACACCAAAATCAAAAGTAGTCTGACGTGTAAAAGTTAGTAAGTAACTCGGAGCTTTGATAAAAAATTAAGTTAATCTTTTGGGAAAGCACAAAAGAATTTTTCAAGTCAGGTTGGAAAGCTGCCCGAGAAAATTAGATATTAGCCGAGCGATGGAATCAAATGCCACTAGAGAACGAAAAAAACAGTTAAGAAAAGAAAAAGTGGAAACAAAGAGATGGAAAACAGGAGATCGATATAGAGCCCAGGTGCACGTTCGTATTGCAGTGTAAAAAAATCGAAGCTAGTGGAATCGCGTGCGAGACCCGAGCAAGAGATGCGACAATATTGATCCAAACTTACCAAGTGGTATATACGTATTTTTGCTTCAAAAGAATAATCCCTCATTCAATTGATTAAAAGGACCTCCTATGCAATGTATCCTTTGATGTGATGCATTATTCTCGAGCATCATTTTTTTTTTTTTTTTTTTACTACAGATGGTAAAAAAACGACAATGGGTGGAAGTGTCGATAATGCCTAAAAGCAACCATTCGATGGCCAGAGACAAAGACAAGATCCGAAGGGGAAAGGAAACAGTCGTTGCCGTCAGTTTTAATTTCTGTACAGCGTGATGGTGACAACGACGACGAAAAGTTGGGCTCATTTCGCCACCTTTCCGGCTCGTGTCGTTTTAGCCAGGTTCTTCGACCGTAATTTGCTGGCTCTATCGTAATTACGCTTTCGTTTGTCATCCATTGTTTTCCTCTTCCTCTTTCTCCCACTCATCTGCCTCTCTGGTGTCGAGAAGAGAATATTATTTCGGCTTGATTGCTAGTTTTAGTTTTATTTCTCGTGCAATCGGTACTTTATATTGTTTAAACTGTAGCTATTCCAAATTCTGGGTGCAATTATATTTAAAAGTATAAATTCTAATGACATTCATTTGGCCATTAAAAAAAATTCCTTTTGGGTGAGAGTGATGTGCCAGGAGTAGAGAAGAGATTTTCCAACTTTTTTGAAAAATATGGTTTTGTGAAATATCACTGAATACCAAAGTAATATTCTTGAACCCATGTTGAACTTTCAAACACGATGACTGGAATAATATCTAGAAATGTATTGCCTGCAAGTCTTATTCGATTTTCACACGTGGTTTCCAACTTAAGAAGAGTTTCTTACGAGTTTTTTTTTATATACAGATTTATTGATGCATTTTTTTTACACTAAGTTTTCTCAGAACATTTACTGTCGTATGTCAAAATGTAGAATTTTTTAGAATTTCAGTTGGAAAAATTGCTAGAGGTTGCTTTGAAAATGTAAAAAAAGGAAGTATAAAACGTAACTTAAAATAAAAAGCAATGATGATATTACACATGGTGTAAAAGAGAGAACTTTTCTCTAATGACCAGTAATATCGGCAATGGTATCGAATCAGTGAATTGGGACTGATAGAAAAAAAATTTCCTGATAAAAAAAAAATTAAAAAAAAAGGTTGGGATGAATTGTGTGTTGTGTACCAATAAATCGGAGGAAAAAAAAAAGAATAATAGACGAAAGTTTCAAGTTAAGCTTGTAGGGACGTCACGTACTCGACTCTCGTCCAAGAATATTACCTCGCCGCTGCACCTTCATTGTGTACCACCTGCCACGTACTCGCTTTACGACACCTGTTTGCTGACAATTTTCTCGCTTTTTCAGGTAAATGTGAACATACAGACGATTACGTGCGTGCGTTGGCATATGTACTATCTCATGCCTATTAGTTTCTAGAATTTTTCGCCTGTAGATTTTATAAGTATGAAAAAACCATGGAAAAATATGTGTACATATGCATGTGTTCCTTCATCTCTGGTTTAGTACATACAAGTTTAAAACTTTTTATTCTTAAAATAAAAACTCATATTTTTACATAAAATGCAATAAAGTATTTATACATACCAATAATATTGTATATATTTATTTAAAATGTTTCTAAGATTCCAAATGAGCACACCGAAATACTACAGATCAACATAGATACATACAATTTTTTTTAAATCCAGTAGTAAGCAGTATGTATAGTCAGACTTACATTTGATAAGCTAAAAGCATATATAATTATAAGTATTCAGAAATGCGTCGTGAAATAAATGAACGTTCCAAATTTCAGGCTATTAGAAGTGACCTGGTTATGCTTAATTCAGTCATGAGGTATGACGTTCAAACAAAATATACTATGAAAATAGGAATTTTTATAAATCCTCGCTGCAAAAAAACCGCCCACAATGTTATAGTGATAAAAAAAGTCCTTTTGCCTAAAGCACCCAAGATAAATAGGTAAAGAAATTTATGAAGTGGTGAGAAAAATAGAGCATCGCAGTCGCATCTTTTTGGATGTACAATTTTATTTTTGTTCCCGTTTTGACATTTGAAGTTTTCTAGGTCACAGATCCCAGCGCAAACGCGTCAAAAGTAAATAAAACACATCCGTAAAATATATTATCCATGAATGTATACACACCTGCACTCCCGTCAATATGAAAAAAAAAACCTAACCTGACATATATACAATACCACTTTCACTTTACACGGAGCGCTCCTTCGTATGAAACATATAAAGTTCAATGGATGCACATACCACCAAAATATATAGCAGACTCTCTTAAAGTCGCAAAGAGAAAACTGAATTTAAGGTACAATTCGTTTTATTTAATAACTTTTTTGGTGCGTAAATAAGACATGAAACGAACATTGAATGACAGAGATGTCATGATGTAAGCATTCTAGGAAAGATGCAGCAGCCTGAGAAATTTTTCCCTCGAGAGATCGAGATACTCTTAGTTGCAGTGGTGGTAGTACAAAGCTCATTGCGTACATGTACAGTTGCGCGCGTGCACGCTTCCTCTTCAGTAATCAGAATCCCTCTAGAAAATAAGAATCGCTGAAAGGAGATTTCTCGACGCTCCAAACGAAACTCGGGAAAGGCTGGTCCGGTTGAAGCGACTGAAGAAACGGAATGAAAAAAAGTGGGAAGGTGGAAAAGAAACATCTAAAGTAAGGGGAGCTGATGAATACATGTGTATACGGAGAGGAGAAAACTCGATTCCAGAAATGGACTGTGAAAAAAATTTTCCGGAATTTCCCTTCAGCTAACGAAAAAGGCGAAGCGGAATCGTTGGGGAGGAAGAGGAGGGAGGTTAAAAAAAATGAAGGAATGGAAAAAAATAAAATGAATACTCTTTGACTGACTTTGAGGTCGTGTGTGGTCGAGACGTTCTATTATAACCATCAGAGGGCCCTGCTCGCTCCGATAAATTTGGCCTGTTCTTTTCAATCTGCCTAAGTGCAGTTCTCACCCTTTGCGCCTCCCCCATTCTGGGTCCCAGCTGCAACGGCTGTTATTGCAAAAGCATTCGTTTCCACTGACCGAAAACCATGTGGCCAGCATTTGGCTTTACATGCTTTAGTAACCTGTAGATGAGTTTGTGAATTCCACGGCCAAGAGACAACTTTTCCCTCAGTCTGTAGTGGCTTTGGTCACTTTATTAAGCACACTTTAAGAGTGTGCATCAATCGAGAAAGAGAGAGATAAGTGAAGGTCTATCTTTCTGGTTTTTTAACTTGCTCTTTGCGGTCCTTTTTCACTCGGTGGACTCAATATGTTTTTTACTACTTGAGCACCAATGTTCGGGAAGAATCTCAAATTGAACAAGTTTTTATCTCGGTTTATGGATGAAATGGTTTACTCCATATTAAAATCGAAATACTTGACTCTATAGTGAATACAATACTTCCCGATAAAATCCGTGAGGCCGCTAAAATCAGTCGAAAACGTGGATCGCATCGATGAGACAAGGAAGACACGCAGACACGAAAAGAAATGTGTAATCAGGTCGTAAAAATTCAATCCCAGCGCTTCTGCTAACTACGTGAAAGCGGGGATAGAGGCTCTTCAAGCGTGTGCGGCCCTTTCGATAATCGATACACATTCAAGGGACTTCTTTACATCACTGAGCTTCGATTCCCTACAAAGTCTTCTTTCTCTATTTTTACCCGAGACAAAAAATGAGGGAGATAGAGAAACGGAGACTCGGAAAAAAGCAGGTTGTACGAATGCTGGTACATTTATGGGTGTCCAACACTTTCTCTAACGGTGTCTTTCGCGAAACGACACTAGGGACATATTAAAGTAAGCTTTCCACGTGCCACTTTCATGCACAAGTAGAGAGATTCGGTTTTCAGCAGAGTGGAAGGACTATCTCAAAGAAAAAGAAGACTTTGGGGGAGGAGGCGCGCTGCAGAGAAGTCTCGTGACGTTCGACAAATCGCCGAGGCTGCTCGGCTTCAAAGATCTGATTTATAGTCGTAGCAGTGAAATATCCACGCGTTTTTCGCACCCCCGTGTAGGAGAAAGAAAAATGGCGATTGTGATACGGGGGTCTTGTTTCAGAGCCCTTTACTCTCTGTATAGAAAACACGCACTAGCGTGTGCGTGCTTGTATGGACTTTTACAAAATTCTTGGCAGTCGCGTTTGACAACTTTATTTTTTGAGTGCCATCGGCATATAGTATGTTTGATGTTACACCTACAAAGGCTCAGGATATGCAATTGATGCTCTGTAATTATCGTTTGATTTTATTTTAGTTGAAATAGTTTTAATTGCTGTGTTGGTTGCACAAGTACAGCTGCACGTACGTGAAAGTTCCCACGTAGCTTTTAACAAGGTAATGCCATTTTAATTTAGAAAAGCACTAGCCCGTGCTTACGAATGTAGACTACTGTGGAAATGTCCATAAACAAGGTACTTGAACAACGCTGGCTCGAATGAGATTTAAAAAAACTAAGAGTAGGTGTGCAATAGCTCTTTAATTTAATTAACGAGTCTATACAGCGTAAACTGAAAAAAGTATTCTATGAAACATGGTATAATATACATATAGTTCAGTTGGCGTTTTTTATTCAATCGTGTATCTCCAAGATGCCCCCCGTCGACTTAAAATCTTTGTTGTTCTCTGGCCAACTCTCCAAATACTTATTAATTATACTTGATATTGAAAGGGACTAGGTTCTTGGCTTATTTTCCGCAAAAATGGATAAGTTAACAAGTTTATCGAGATTTATCGAGGGAGTTGTGCAGTGTGTTAGAATCAGTCAGATTAGTCTAATTATAATGAATCGTTTATCGATACTTTAAGAACATTAAAGGTGCGCAGCCTGACAGACTCTTCCTGTTGGTGATGTCAACTTTTATCATACATACTTGTCATTCATTTTATAGTAATATATATATTCAAAATAACACACACAGTAATCCGAGCGATTCACGTTTTCGGAAATCGAATAGTAAATCAAGGAATTTCATGCAGTAACATCATGCACGTCGCAATACGTCATCGCAAAATTTTTCTCACTTGTGTCAGTCGAGTGCAGAATGCATAACATTCCACCCACACGAGATTGAAAAGTCAAAATCAATTGGTATTTCTACAGCTTGTAATACGGTGTGGAGATCGAAAAGCAAGCAAACGCGCCCTTTGTGCCAAATACTCAACAGAATGCGTATCCCATTGTGCAGGAGGCAGCTATGTGAAAAGGAGCTGCACAGTATGCGCCAAATCTTGCACTTGGAGTGGCTTCCTTCCTTCCTTCCTTCCTTCCTTCCTTCCTTCTTTATCCCTCACCTCGTCTATTTCCGCTTAAGTTCTGATGCCTTAGGATGCCGCTGACGCACTGCAGTTGCATTTAAAAAATGTTTTTCCGTTTTTTTATAGTAAAGTTTGTAAATTTTACCCTTAGAAGGTTTTACCGAGATCATTTTCAGCTTTTTATTATGCAAATTGAATTGGTACTCGTGCTCAGATGTTACTGTGCCTTTGGTCGCTCTATATTAAAGACGGACTATATAAGGTATCTCTTATTAAAGACGGGGTTAAATTAAAGCGTTTTACTTGCTACACCAACTCAGTCACTCAATGCTGTGACGAGCAAGTCAAAATTAAAATGTTTTATCAGAAATAAAAGCAAACTACTCCACCTGAATTACTGTGCTGTACAAATTACTTTTTATACAGTGATTAACCACATGTCAAAGCGATGCCATAGCTGTCGTCGCTAAGGAAAAAAGAAACATGTACATACCAATACTTTAAAGCGTGTGCTCACGGGCTTCTCAAGACTGATTGCATATAGCATTGACAAGCCGCTTAGAGCCTCAGGGTGGGAGGAGTATGAAGGCGAGAAATGAAACCTGGAGCTGCGGCGAATATCCGGCTTTGGAGCGCCGTGCCGCCCTTTCGCACACACATACGCTACGCTGAATTGGTCCCGCTTCGTTCCCTAACGTCCGACGACTTAGACTGAGGAATTTCGAGTCGCAGAGGTGTGTAAATGCGCGCGACGACGAGTATCGTTTCTCTCGCCTTATCTCTCTTTCATCTGCCACCAGCTGTTATCGCTCGCGTTTTTTCCTCCTTTTTTCATCGTTCGCCGCTCATTTTTTGCGCATTTTATTTTAGCCTTGCTATTTTTTTTCTATTTAACGAGCTGAACTGATATGCTTGTTGCATTCTCCAATTTCAAAACTATTGATTTATAGACGTTGGCGTTTTTCATGGGGAAACCCAGAAAAACCCTAAATCTCATCGTCTTGGATCTGCGATGAACATTTGCTAGTTTTTTTACATCTCTAGCTCCAAAATTTCATATCTCGTGGAAGCCAAATTCTACATTAAAGTGGACGTGTAATAGGAATAATGAACACAACAATAGCGGAGAAAATGAACAGTCGAGATTATCAATTTCAATTCGGACTCGTATCGAAAACCAATAAGCGGCTTTGTTCTCTATCGATATCTAAAATAAATTTCGGGGCAAATCCCAAGCACATCCGGGTATTGTAGCTTACCTGCACCCCAAGTGACGTCATGGCTTTGAATGCATACTTGTTTTGTTACCTAGATTTATGAGTACACAGCCACCTTTCAATGTTCGAACAAACCTTCAGCTACGTATTTACCGCTTTAATTTTAAGCTCAAAAATTTTTTCTATTTCTTCTTTTCTCCAAGTGGTATTAATAATTATTTTTCCGCACTCGGGTGGTTTTGGGAGGCTGGTACTTCCTCGGGCGAAAAAGCAGTTTTCCGGAACTCGTTCGAAAAGTCTCCTTTACGAACCTCGTTACGACCCTCGCCTTCGGCTCGGGCCGCAAACCTCTCGGTTCGCAAATAGAGACTTTTCAAACTCGTAGGAAAACTACTATTTCCTTACAATTTTTTGTGTTCTGATAAACTCGAGATAAACTCTAAATTCATACGTGTATTACGATATCCCTCCTCGACAACGATCGAGGCTCTCTCGTTTCTATTTATCCCTCACCCTATACATGTCTCTCCTTTATTTTCTCCCTCCGTTTTTCCCCTATACCTGTCTCTCCTTTATTTTCTCCCTCCGTTTTTCCCTTGCTTCTCTCTTTCCTGCCATACACATCCTTCTCTTTTTCCACTGCAGCTAGTGTCGTGAACAGCCAGCACGCTAGTGAAGGAAATATTGATGAAAAAGATGACTATTCGGAATACGCTGCGCTGGCTTGTTGTTGGCACCCTCAAGTTACAACGGAAACCTCACAAAGATACTCATACAGTTCGAGCGTCTCTCGTGATGCTGAGAACGAAATATTGTTTCTCCGCACACAGATAGGTTTTAATTAACGCCACCCTACGAGTCCTCCGTCTCAGGATATCATCACCGTCACAGATACTCGATAAAAGCCCCCCTCGCCTCATAAGCATAGTGGGGCAATAATTCAATACTCGCCAATTTCAAAGACATTCGCAAATCTTCTGCTTTTTTGGTTCACTGCATTTCAGGACTCAAGGCGTCCAATATATCAAATTTGACCACATTTACTTCAGGAACATCGTGCATGTACGGTGCCTCCGAAGATTTATGGCCAAGGAAACTCAACGGCTGCGGAGGGAGGGAGTCAACCAATCTCACGAGCGCAGTCTTACTTCCTCTCCATCGCAAGGCGTCATGTCAGCGCAACCGCACTCGGCGAGAGGCAAATGGCTCCCAAGGCGTGACTGCGGACTGTCCACAAACGCGCCGATTTCAATTCACGAATCCTTGATAAAGCAGCTGGAGCTGGCCGCTCCACGGAACCCCGGAACGTCTTATTAGCGTTAAACTGATATTTGACTGGTCAAGACTGGCTTCCAGGGAGTGTCCACGTGTATGTATACTATCGCAGTTCACCGTCAAGCTGTAATGTGTGCGTAAAATTGGCACAAGAAAAACCCGCTTGTCGACGATATGGACGTTTTCCTTCTTTTAACGAATTCGAGTCTGACGTGTGTTCACCAGCGCGTGGTTGGGAGATCGTTACTGCTCTTGGGGATTTACGCTCTGCTGTACCGTTGATGGCTTAAGTTGAGCTGTCGTATAGTAGTGGTAGTAGTGGTCGAGCGGCAGTTGCTATGCATCTTCAGCGCGTTGTGTTGTACAAAATGGGGCTAAGCTTTGATTATTCCTGTCTGTCATGTGGTATTTCTTTGTGTTTTCTACACGTTCGGTAGGCGGAAGGGACAGGTTGTTTCTCGCCAGGTCATTGGGATGTAACGTGGTCTATCACGTGGATAAATAAATGCGCAATGAAAAAGAGTTGTTTCGATAAAGGCTTTACGATAAGCGAGATGGGAGATCAAGTGTGAATTATCTTTAGCTTATTACCTCTTTCAACCGCACAATATATAATACTTTTTGGAAACATGTCTACGGTATGAAATACTCGATTTGTGTGATGAAAATTCATCTTATTCATAGAATTTATTTGTGTATACTTATTTTACTATCATTATTACTATTATTTTTACTGTTATTATGATCATTATTATTCTTACTATTGTTTGTTATTTTATTATTATTATTATTATTGTGATTATTATTATTATTATTATTATTATTACCATTATTATTGTTACATCAGCTCAAAAAGTTAGATGTATGAAACTACTGTATGATTTTTATTTTCACAACAAAAGCTTGTTGTGTTCGCAATAAAATTAACTTTATCAAATTGCACAGTAAATTAGGCAAAAGATATTTTTTTCTATAGAGTGTACTTCTATTTGATAAGACTAGTTGTCTAAACAACAACAAAATTTTCTATTATTACTTTCATAAAAAAAAAATAATAATAAATAAAATTATAAAAATCCCTATCGTAAGTAAAAAAACAGAGCTTTGATAAAAAAAATCCATTTCTATGGAGAGCGCGTGTTTCTATAGGATTCAATATATAGGATTATTCATTCATTATATAGCATATCATTCATTATATAGGATTCGTCTGCTTTGATCGAACGTCGCTTTCAAAATGACAGGTTGAGTAGATCAATCAATCACATGCTTGCGAAAAGAATACGCGCGCTTTCTCTCTTTTTTTCCAGGAACCCCTTTTTTCGATGCAACAGCAGCAAAATATTTTTCAGGTATCACTGAATGCAGGGAAAAAAAAGTTTTTCAGAACTGAGCTATTGGATCTGTTGGTAGGAATCCGTTCTTTTAAAAAGAGCTATCTCAATTAAAAAAATTAATTGATGTTTCGCTCTTGTGGCAGTCACAGTGCTCTTCTCAATGGATAGCTTTTAATTGGTAGCTGTGGATGTATATAGTATATGTATAGTATGAACGTGCGTTTGTCAGCTGGTAAACAAGACTGAATGGCAGTAGTCAGAGCGAGTCGTTAATTTTCAAGTCTGCCAATTACTGGCTGTTGCGAGTGTTTTTAGAGTAATTAAATGCTACTGACTTTTAAACTCCAGCCGCTCCCCGTTTTTGTCTAATTGACTAATAAAATATCCAGTGATCGTGATAACTAAATAATAATACTCTCTGTCTACATATTCATCCAAATTTATCGTTAAAAAACGTCAACGTAAAACGACCTCTTCTCGTAACGTAGATAAATAATAATTTACACAGCTTGTGCAGACAGTCGCAAATGATTTCTAGTATATAGATACAACCCAGCGATCAGAATCGAGAATTTCGATAGTAATGCTGCAGCAAAGTATCGAGCATTGGTATTTCCCAGGCCATTAGATAACCTGTACATTTTTATCGTCTCGAGAAAAAAACTTAGAAATGGGCTGGTGAGAGACAGAAAAGGCGGAAAAGAAAACTACGGTCATAGAAAGGGTCAGTCTTGGGTAGTGGTTAACGAGCCCTGCCACCGCCACTGCTCGCAACGACTGATGTTTTCAGTGTATGTACAGAGAGAGAGAGAGAGACGAAGTGGCCGTGGTACTGTAAAAGTGAGGGGGGATCGAAACGAGGTTGCGATGGGCAAGAAAGTCCGCTGTGGTGATCCCAAGAGACCGAAGAAAACAATCTTCCCTGCCCTCCACCTTTGGTTATTTTTTTTGCTTTTTTCTCTATGCGAGATACATATACGCGAAAGGCCTTAGTGGAGTTAAGCCGAGCACCCACGCCTCCTCCTGCCTTCTTTTCTTGTACTTTTTTTTTTTTTTTTTTTTTTTTTCATTCTACAGGGTTTTTCTACGGTGCAATGAGTGAGTGACTAGGGGAGCAGAGCACAGTGCTCGTAGCTTTAAGGAAATCTGCGCAATCGCTTTTTTACTCTCCTTGTTTTTACTTTCTTTCCCTCCAAACGAGCAAAATGTACAAAAGTCCCGACCGAGTTCTCCTTCCACCAGGAAATTTATTTGACGCTTTTCGTTGTTGACGTGATTTTCACGGATGTGTTGTATATCTGAAAGTAACAAGTACGATGGGGCTTTATTGTTTTTGGAATTGCTTTTGCTTTTCAAGTTGTTGAGAAATGTTATTTTGAGCTCTATCTCGGAAATACAAATTTTTTATTGAAAACGCTGTTTTTAAACCAGGAATCGTAGGAAATGAAGTCCCTGGTTTTTATTTAACAATATATCGAGTTACTTTATAGGTAATACAGATTTTTTGTGGAAATTTGTAACCTTGATTTTTTTTATGCTGGTATGTCTGACTTCACGTTGATTTCTCCACTTAACTATCAAGTAACCGTTTATACAAATAAAATAAAAAATAAAAAATAGCTGGTTTACGAGCGTTGACTCTTTTATGAACTATATGCAGACTAAAAGAAAAAAAAAAAGAGATCATGATTTTATGTGGATTTTATAGGCCATAATTTCACATTTGAGTATGTAAAAAAATTGTATTAAAACTGAGATTTATTAACTCGGTGATGAAGTAAAATCTTAACATGGTCAACTGAACCACACCACTTATGTAAATGAATCAATGTACTTACGCTACAGTAGATTAGTATTCTGTTGAGGAAGAAAATTTCATGTCTTACCTGAAACAAAAATACAAAATGCGCTCATTAGAATAAATTGAATGATGCACTACCAGTGAAAACATTATTAGAATCCCAAGCTGAGGACTATTTTAATTTTAAGTGATACACATTTGGAGATTTAAATTCATTTAACAGAACATTAATTAGGTTAAAACGCGAGATGCCCAGCTAATTTTCTTATTTATCTTACGTTATCAGCAAACTTCCCTCCACCTCCATCTCCCAACCCTCCAAGAATTTTAAGTTCCAAAAGTTCCAGTGAACTATCTCCTCACGTTACAACAATACCGTCCATCACGAAACTTTTCATATAAAATATTTCCTAGTTGCAAAAAATAAAGTCGAAATCATTTCCACTCCTCGCTCTCCAGGGCCAATCATTAATCCATCATCTGAACTAATAGTTTCTTTATTGGATTTCATTTTGAAAAAAAACTTGCATCCAACCACCACTTGGACTATAAACGTGCATCAATGTTTACTAAACCATAGTTACGTAGAACAGTAGCTTCGTAAAGACCTTGATACAGTAGTTCAAGCGAGAAAAAATCTATCAATCCTTTTCGATTATTTTAGAGCTGCACCTGTAGCCAAATATTCTCAAGCGCACCTTCTCGTCCGTTATAAGCGAGGGGATTTTTGCCCCCTACTTTAGCCCGGCTCCATATTATATACACCTACACACATGCCCACTCCCGCATCTCGCGCAACTTTTCCTCATCCTTGAGATAAGACATCTCAATTTCAGGAGAGCTCTACCGCCACTGCTGCTATACCACCGCCAACCACCGATGCTCTTGGTTAGTAGCTTTGCTAGAATGCACCCACCCGAGCGTGCACAGTCTCTTTTTTTTTCTTTTTTTTTTTTTTTTTTTTTTTTACCTCTTTGAGATCCAATGGAAGTGATCCGCGAAATATAGAGGGGGAAAAAGATGAAGAGCGAAACAGGAAGGCTCGAAAGGCTCGATCGATCGACTAAGCTTTGTTCTTTTTGCCATTACACTCGCAGTGGGATGAGAAGTGAGCATCAGCAGGCTCCCTCGAGGAGCAGGAGGAGATTTTGCTTGGAAAAAGAGCAGAGCCTTTAGCTCGGTCTCGAAGCGCCTGCCACGTGATCTTGTTTTCCCCCGCACCAGTGTGTACGTCCCATAGAGTATAGTCTCTGTTCCAGCTTCTGGGACAATAGATAATGCCTGAGTAGGAGCTTTGGAAATTCTTCTGGTTGAACGGCCACACGCACGAGCGTTTCTCTGACTGCTGCATTCCTTCGATTTACTTCCAGTGGCTTTTTTTGATTGAAGAATACATGATTAGACGATTGCTTCCTCATTTTTCGGAGTTGTAGAAACGGCTTTATCGAAAAAGAAAATTAGCAACTTTCTCCAGAAACCTTTTTTGTTTTTTTTTTTTTTTTCAACTTGATACTCATTGATCTGCTGAGGCGTGTAAGTATTTGCGGTTTTCCTGTGAATCGTGAGCTCAATATTGAATACTGTTCCTTCTTTTTGTGAGAGATTTTTTCTATCAACAAGAAGATACATTTCATAAATTTCCCTGATACATTATTCAACTCATGGAAGTCCAGCCGGCTCCAGAAACTTTTTACGCGGTCCTACACACCCCCGAAAGCCTGTCAATCAACGTTTACCCATGCTTCCAATAAAAGATTAGACATGACGAGGGAAACGTTCTCCCTTCGCTGGAGCAGAAATAATGTTCCCGTCATCCAACATCAGCAACAGCGAGATAAAGCTAACATCATACAAACGTATCAGGCTTTGAATTGTGCGCTGCATGTAAGAACACGTGCTCCTTAAAGTACATTGCAAGTAAAAAAGAAAAGAAAATCTGAATATGCGCGCATGTGTCTTACATGCGTGGAGGTAGAAGTTGTGCGTGCGATCTGTCGCTGGTTGACAGAGTCGTTGTATTTGTACAGGAGCACGCCACCGGAGTAACTGACGGCTGCTGCGAAGGAGTAACTGTCGCTACTACCACCACTTTGGCACTAGACAATTTCTTCTCTTCTTCTTTCAACTTTCTGCTAGGACGCCATTGTTCTTTTTCTGTTCGTCTGCTCCTGCATTGGGAGTACCGTTTGGTGTAACCAGCACAAGTATTCCACTTTCGCTTGCCTGCCTGCCACGCTCTATTCACCCTGTCTTCACTTTGCCCTCCTCCCTCCTCCTCGTCTCTCCGGATTTTACTTTGTCGCTGCGTGCTTTGCTTTCGCTGACAGATTTTTTGCTCCGCTGCTGTTTGCTTCGCAGTTACGAATTAAATTCAGTACTCTCTAGTGGGAACGAGAGTAGGATAAAACTTGTTCCAATTCATCGCCTATTAAAAGTACTAGCTTATAATTCCAGTCCTCCGCCCCCCCCCCCCAGATCGACATGATTGTCAAAGAAGATTGACGGCTGTTGATGCTGGAGCTCTAAAATAAGAACAAACGATCAAATCTTGGAACCAATTGGGAGACAAGTAAAGAGCTAAAAAAAGTTGCAGTTTTTTCCCTTTGTTTCTCCAAACCCCTAACAATATATCCCATTTTGGTTTGTTGCGTTCTGACCTGATGATTAAAAAAATCAAACTACTCCCCTTATGTCCCAAGACACTTTTCGATCGGGAGAAGAGAGGCAACAAAGAGCCTTGAAACTCTCTTAATTTCCTATGCATAGCCTTGGAAACTGTCGTTGGTGAAGAGAGGTTGAGGGGTGGAAGCAAGAGCGAACCGGACTTCGGTTTTGAGCTGTATTCGGATACTGCCCTTCTCAATCGGCATGACGTCTTTCAGCCTGCACTTAGATGGGGGAGAGGGGAGCTTTCTCTTTGCGAGGGAAAAAACATTATTGCATACTAGAGATAGCTCCATTCGTCAGCCACGAAGTTCAAATGCTCATAACTAAGTACAACACCAAAACACAAGAAGCAACGGTTTAACTACAACGTAAGAGTATATACAATAATAACAATGTAACATAAACAAGTGCTGAGAAAAGATATGGCCATTTGTTTTATAGATACGATTCTTATGTGCGTATCTCGTGTTTGTGTGTGTGGTATGAAATAATGAGACCTCTTGATGCTGACTGAGTTTAGAAATATTGAAAATTTAATTAAAATTTTGCAATATTTATTTTGACATTTTTAAGATATAAATAATTATAAGAAAAAAAAATTAAAACATATTTGAAATACTCATACGTAAAATTCACTCTTCTCACGGCATCTGATCATGCTAATAAGATACATTTTTGTTTCAGTCTTGAGCTCTGCACAGAAATGCCTAAAATTTACACAAGAGGTGAAAAAGTATACATTTCTGCTTATGTACGAGATTCTCAAAGAAGTAGCAGCCGAAACATTGGGGACACGCCTTAAAGTATTCCTGAAACTTTAATCACAGGAGAGAAAGAGTGAGATGTACAAGATCGGTGATGTCGAAAAAGAGAAGAGGGTGGAGGATTGCGATAGTGGCTCGGTGACAAATCGAGGCTGCGGAGAATGTCTTTTCTTGCAACGGTGGCTCTTGGTGCTTCCATACCCACAGACGTCTGCGGTGATTAATCAAAAAAACGTGATGTACCGCTCGAGTGCTGCGCTTTCGTACCTACGCGTCCTTCGGTAATTAAGAAGAAAAGATAGGTAAGTAATTTTCTTTTTATGCCAAGTTGTTGAGTAATAATTATGACTGGATTAATATAAATTGGTCCCTAAAAAGTTTGTAATGGAAGAGAGGTTTTGCGTAGAAGGTGATATAATTTTACGCGTGTACTTTTTTCCCCCTCCATGAGATATATTAATTTTATTTGATTGTCATTGTCCCTCAGAAATTGGTGACCCAGGTATGACTTACCTGTTCATACTATCACGTATGTATGAAAAAGTAAAATTAATTGGCGAGTCAGCGGAATGTTGCCTCAAAGTAGTTCAAAATTCAGTTTAAAAAATTTAACCACAGAAACGGTCATACAACTGTATTTTTGTAAAATTATATTAAAATTGTCAATTCAAATTAAGAATTTTAATGTCAATGTAAAAAAAAAATTGTTTTTTGATGAGCATTTGGGTATCTTATTGAATCAGGCCTAGACAAAGATCTTAAACTTATCACAGGAATTAAAAACCACCCTCTTTAATATTCTAGAGTTTTTGCAGTTCCGTCTTTTTGATAAAGCATAAAATAATACAATGCATCCATTTAGTCTATTTTAACTTTTTTTTTTCTTCACTTTTTGGTGCGATAGTTATGGTCGCGGAGCATACCTTTCGTGTAGCCTCATTATTATTTCCAGCAACCTGTAATCCCTACGCTTCTAGGGAAAAAATGTTTGAAAAGCTTTTGTCGAAGTTGCGCAAATATATGTATAACAAGTCCGAACAAAAGTACTTGATGGAGGGTGGGTTGAGGGCTAGTAGAAGGCAAGGAAACTTAGTTCGTGCTACGTGTGCCTTGTCGAATCGTCTGATTCTGGTTTTGCACGATACCGGAAAGTTTACACCTTACCCCACCCTCTTCTACCTGAACTAGTAAGAAGAAAATCGAAAACTCAAGCGTGCAACTCTCACTTCCACTTCAGTTCGTTTGTAATCATTACTGGGTAGCGCGAAATAAATATAAACACAACACCCTCGCATGATACTAAATCACTGATAAAAGATCAAATGGGTGAATCGGTAGATGGATCGGTGTTTAAATAGCACGGAGGCAGATATAGAAAAATAAGTATAAACCTGAGTGTGCTGCTGCTCCAACAATGATACAGCTGTATTACCACCGCAGGTATTATCATTAAAATACTAATTAACAACTGGCACGTATCTACTCTGCTGTTCTTCCAGTGCTGTTGGATCTCCAGGAAGTCTAATACTTCATTACTGATTATGAAATTCAAGTTTCGCAGTTCTATTATGTCTCCTCACTTGTGTATTATTATCACTGAAAATTAAAAATAGAATACTCGCGCTAGAAACGATTAACGTAAATCCAAGTGCACGCGTTGTCTTGGGACAAGATAAACACAAATAGATGTAAAGACGCGTGTGAATTAATTATGCACTTAGGAGAGTCTCAAACTTGGTGCAAAGTCACCCCCCCCCCAATCCTACTCCACCGTACACACCGCACAGCCACGTTACAAGCCCTGGCTCAAGGAACCAAACTGCGAGAATAGTCCCGCATAGTAATTTTGGAAGATAAGCCCTCTCCCAGGATCTATCCCCGTGGCCTCTTTTCTCCCGGGGAGCAGAGGAACATCCGCTTGCTCGCTCAGAATCTGCTTACTCGCAACGGCTGGTGGCTTTTTCTTCGGCTGCGTGAGCACTTGATTTTCAGCCAAGTATTAAATTCAAAGAAATCGTTCGCCAAAGACTCCAGGAGGAGGTAAGGCAGGACCTACACACACTTGCGTGAGACACTTTACAGAGGACCAGTACACACCTCTCACTTTCCCCCTGGCATGTGGGTGTTTGCAAGTAGTAACATTATGGGCAGAGGGGATACGATATATGCGTGTACACCTTTTCGTTTGTAAAGGCACTCGTTAAGGCTAGTTTACGCACAGCTGGGCGCTTAATTAATTAATACGCCTTGGGGTATGGAAGAGAGGTTGGTATGGGGCTCTCGTTAAGGCTGAAAATTCGCGAGAAATTAAGGCACACGAGCAAAAGAGATTAATTTCTCCGGCGTACTTTTGCCCAACTGCGAGACCGCACACACTTGACGATGTTGCTGCTGCCACTGCTTTCGGCTCGCATTTCTTTACTTCCTTTCTTTATCCAGTCCTGTATCTTTTTTATCCATTCATTAAACTGGTCGAGGTCAAGTAGTTAAGCAAATTGGCTCGGAAAACTTGAGTTTTTAATCACACTAGTTCGTTGAAAACGTGAGTCATTAAAAAATTTCGGGCCCCTAGCTCGCGTGTTTTAATTTTCTTCCATTTCCCTGTTTGATTTAATTCACGCACCCACAGGCTCACTCGTGCATAATTCAATCAATACTCAACTCCAAGTTATGACCACGTTTTTCTTTCAAGCAACGTGTTCTGTGCAAAGTTTCACAGCCATCTATTTCGGAAGCACATAAATTTTTAGTAACGTAACATTTTTCAAAATTACACACTTGCGGAAGTCGCGAACGAGATCGACGAGCTTGGCTTAAAAATGTTCACCTTTTTCCTGCCTGAACTTGCTTGAGTTTGTCGATACATCAATGAAATATTTACTCACCATTAACTTTATTTGCTGTAGTCAATGAAAACCCAAAATGGGAGTACTTTCGGTGCTGGTACTCTATATCTCATTCGTCTCGAAATTCTCGCTAATGTTCATGGTGATGTGTACTGTACACGCGTAACGTCCTCACGAGAACACAACGCTATTCTGCTGTAAGCGGTCTCCATGCAACAGAAAAACAGAAAGCACACAGCGTAAGCTCGGTAAATTTATTCGGCCTCCCTCGCCAGCAGAAATGGCCTCGTGGTTCCAGTCTCAGTTTCTTCTCTTTTTCTTCGTTCATGCTCACAACTGCATGCACATGTATATGTATTTGGGGTGGCTTGTGTGTGTATATATTTCAGTCGGTAGACGCACGGCTGGTGTGCGAACTTTCTCGGTAAATAAAAACTCGGAGAGTTTCGGACGCGCCATAAGTTTTCGCCAGGTAGCGCACAGCAGTTCTGGTAGGTGTGCAGCCTGTTTACGGGAGATCCTGGTTAGCGGGGAAGAGAGACAAAAAAGGATGAGAGGCGGAGGACGGGAAGTATGGCATGGTTTTAAGCGAGTCAAGAGCGCTTTCGCTTGTAATTAATGCCGGCGCATTGTCGTGGAGGCAGCTAGCCTGTCATCCAACTTTCCTCGTCGATATGCATATTACAGGCCGAGGGAGCCGGGAGAGCTTTATAATGCAGTCGTGGTAAATTTTCGCGAAGTGCTATCATGTACTTCTCGCATAGTCTGGATCTTTGCGCTGTGTTTTATGCAAGGTGAACTAAAACGTGCATTGCTGGATGTCGATTCGTAGCGCATCGGCTCTGGGACTGGAATGCAGGCGACGTCTCACTTTGGCACGTGCATCGTCATAATCAACTGTAATTAATGAGATTGACTGTCAATACTGAATTTATAGGGATTTTGTTAACTCAAATCTGGTGATAATATTAAGAAACCACCATCTCATAATTGATTTTGTTTGCGTGAAGTTTATCTCTTCAGATCGGATTGTTTGTTTTTAAAATATTTACAAGCAAATACTAGCTTTATGCGATAATGGATGAACAGTTTTCTACATGACTAATCCGTGTTATACTGTATCAATAATTCAAACTCGTTGTTCGAAGAGTCACATTAACATAAATTATTCCATGAATGAAATCATGAATAATCAAATGCCCTATTCGACATATTAAGTTACCAATTCACATTTCTTCTAAGTGAAATTAATAACCTTTGTCATAATAATACAATTTTGAACCGTGCAAAATTCCCGAAAAATGCTTTACTTTTGTGTTAAAATATCCTATTTTGTTTATACTTTTTTAATTCTTCGATATGATTAACAAACTTTCCTAATCGAACTCATAAACGCTTTAGTTACTCAATTGACGAAACAATGTAGCTTTTTAGAGCCAAAACAAACGCTTAGTTATTGGTACAGCTAGTCTATCACACGCATTGAGTTAACTCTCGACAAGCCTGTTGTCTCGCATAATTCAATGTATACACGGATTTGACGGAAAATCTAACCAATGCATGTAGATACTTAGTTTCCCACATTTACGTGACTACGCTGCACACGTAAACACACGTCCTTGCATTCAAAACAGCTGCAACGTCAACTCAGCACTTTTGCGTTTATGGCCGATACATAACGGGACGCTGTACCCATGTGTGCTTCTCAATTTTGCCCTCTCCCTTCTGACCTTTAACCCCACCGTCCGTTAACTTGTGCATCCGGGCTCTGGCTCGTTGTGCGCCGGTGTTACCGAAAATCAGGTGCTAAAATGAGCTTTCATTATGACTTTATAAAGTTCTGTAATTTGAATCACGCGAGAAGCACTTTGGCGAAGAGCACTTGAGAGAGCGGCCGAGGGTGAGAGGGGCATTAAGCGAGTAAGCTGAAGCATTGGTGTACGGCAACGCTAGTGTGAAATTATGAAAACAAGATAACAGTATGTTTCCGTGCATACTCCCTCATTAACTTCTATTATTAAAGCCGAGAGCAAAAGAGAAAGTTAAAAATTTGATTGCGCTCGCTAGAAATGCATCTCTTATACCGCTGTACTTAAATATGAATCTCATTTCGTTTCGTTAAATGGTTCTTTATGTGTAAATTAAAAAAAAAAATGTTCTTCTCGGAATTTTTTTAACCCCATTATAATGTTTTTCTTAAATATTTGTGTTTGTGTTCCCATCGTTGCTGTCGAAGTTTTGCAGAAGTTTAGCAGTCGAAAATGAATCAAACGTACATCTTTTTTCCTGAAAATACTAAATCCCTGTGAGACTGTTTAATCCAATGGAGCTACCACCACTGATGGTTATTCGGAATAAATTATTACAGTTTTAGTTGTGACCCGATAAAATACCTGAGTACAAAAACTTGAATTGGATTTAAAAAAAATAATAATAAAAAATAATTCTTTTATTTTAAGTAGTACTTTCCCTGCACACGTCTTATACTTTTTTTATACCCACATACATACATGCGTACGTATTCAGTATCGATGGCCATAAAACCGACTTTATACGACACAATACCCACTGGCCCCTCAGCCCGAAAATCCCAGTGCACTTGAAAGAAGCAATCATTTCTCAGCCACCCCATCGTTGTTGCGCTGCAGTACAACCTCGAGAGCAACATCCGCAGCCGCTCTTATTTTTCGCATCATATCTTTCTCTCTATCCCCATCTGTTTTCTCCCTGCATGTAAATACAAGACGATAAATTCCACCCACTCATGAATTCGTTACTTCCGTTCTGCTGCGCCTTGGTATCTCTTCTTTCTCTCTCTTTTTCTTAACTTCGCTATCTACAGCCCCACTGCAGGACCAGAGCTGAAAAAGCTGGGGGCAGACGGATATGCGGAGATGCAGTTGCAACTGCAGTGGCAAAACCATGCACACCCAGACACACTTGCCCATCCACAGCACCGATGCTCTCTTTCTGTCTCGAAAGAATCAAGCGACGCTAGGGCTGTTCTTTACCCTGCTCCCGCGGGGACGTAGCGCTTGTGCGCTGCAGCTTCGCGTACGTATACGTTCGGCTTCCGTTTTGGCGCCTCCACGTCGTCGCCGTCGTAGTTGTCGAGCTCTCCCTGAGAGACTCGTCCTCCCCTCCCGAGCTCTTCTTTTTGCCCAGACTCGTTTTCGCGCCATCCTCAGATACGATACATCGATATAGGCTTGCCTAAAGCAGATCTCTGGCAGCGAGCCCTCGTCTAGTGTAATCTCCCTCGAGTCAGGAGGGGAGGGCAGTAGTGTCATCGTGTGTGCAAATCGTTTGTGTTGAGTATGTATGTACCAACTCCGGGGGACTGCATCCACTTACTGGTGTTCCTGATTCGGGTCGAGCGAGCGAAAAAAGGGTTCTGTTACCCCAACCCCCTCATCTTGTCTTTTTGGTGATTGAGCTCAAAAGCATGTCGTTTCTAGTAACCTGACGAAGTGTAGCCAATTTCCATCTGTAGTGTCTTTTTCCGTTTCGAAGAACAGTTTTCGCTATTCGTTTCGAGGTTTTACGTACCCCAATGTATCCGGAACACGAGCTCTCATGTAAAGGGAATTGAAAACACGCGTGCCCTTCCCATTCCCGGAAAAAATTAGCATAAGTACACCGTTTGTGCAGACCTTAACGGGCCATCCTTGCCGAGAGAAACAGCTGCGAACTATCGATTTGCGATACACACCCTGAAGTGCGAAAGTTTTCCACTGCTTTCTGTGAATAATTTTAGTGTTAACGCCTGCAAGTACAGCCCGATAAATACATGGCCCTTCCTTTCCCCCGCCCTTGGACGCTTCGTTTAATGCCAGCTGACCGGGATTAGGCGAAATTGCCACTCGTTTGTTATGAATTCTACGCGATCTGAGCCGCTTTTGCCTCGTAAAATGTATGTATGTGCCCGTTTGCACGGGATATGAAATTTATTAAGAGAATTTCTACGGTGCTCAACTTTTCCATTAGCTAATTATTTACAGCCGCGGAGTAATAGCGTCAATCTGTCATGGTGATGCGATGCGTAAATTAAATACACGATTAGTCATCTCCGTTGAGTGTATACGTGCGTCGAGAGCTACGTAGGCACAGGTCACACGGATAGACGGAAAGCACGATTTTTCATCAGAAGCAGACAAATGATCGAGGGGAAACAACGCCGATATATAATATTTACTCCCCCACCCCATCCCATCCTTGGTACAAAAGTGGCAGCGGCTAATTTCCAATATTCGTCAGAGGAGACTATAAACAACAGGAGTGGCAACAACAGAGCTATCATATTACACTACAACGTCACGCGTGTTCTTCTCCCCTCCTGCGATGTATAGGATAAGATTACTCAGATAAATAAATTCCGTGTACCATGTATACCTATACTACTACGCCACCAAGAGCGTGTCTGTGGTGGAGCGCCGTCTTGACCCCGTTTCCGTTATCATAATCGCATTAAAACGATGGTGGTTGGTTCACACACTCTCGTCCCGCGGATAATATCTATTAACCCAATTGCAGATCTATGATGCGCAATGCGGAAAATCAGCCCATGCCGTTACTAGGACCGAAAGACGTACATAAATACACGTACTCTGACGATGTTGAAGGATGTTAAAAGGTGGAAGCGTTTGTGAACACACATGTATAAACATACTGAGCAGACAAGAGGCTCAGAGCTGAAGGGTAGAAGGGCAATAAAAGACGCCGTTATATCGCAGTTGGAACCCCATTAAATCGAAACTGCCAGCTGGCTCATCCTATGATACTTTCGCGAGGATCCTCTAGAGTATTGTTCGTCCTTCGGTTATACCATGCAGACAGCAAGAGAAAGTGTCGCAGCCAGTGTCCGTCGTGCATTGGTATTTTTAATAAAACCCTATATTTTATTCAGTAGGAAAAAGGCACGTACTTCATTGCATCTAAAAACCAGCGACTCTCGCTGTTAGCCACTAATTGTAACGAATAGTCAATTGTGTTCGTGCGATGATAGCCGAGTAGCTGCGTGGTAAATTCTCAGCACTGCATAAGAACACATGCGCTTGGTGTTCATCGTTGGACTGATCTCCCTTGCTCCCACGTCTATTGGAATGTTATTTGCAATGCGTGCAACTTGGTGGGGAGCAAAACTACTCATGGCTCTGTGTCTCTAACGTGATTATTGTTCTTGCATTTGGAAGCACTTTGCTCAAGCCTGTCCGATGTAGTTTGAGCAAGACTTTCTCCAGGGCATATTGAATTCGGAGCTACTGCCGATGTGAAAGTGGCTGCAGCGCGGGGAATTACTGGAGAGCTGGAAAATTGAGGTATGAAAATAGATTTCCACCGCTTGAGTGACGCCTTGGGAATTTCAATGTGATTACCTGGAACCCGCGTGCCCCTGCGCGAGCAACGGCTTGGGAATTTTCAATTTGAAAGGGCGCCAAGGAGAGCCAAGAAAAGGAAAAAATCGAAGAGGTTTAATTAGACGGATGATTTTGAAGCATATGGCTTTGATCTTAGGTTTAACGAATTTTTTATTGATTATCTTACAAATTTGGTTAATCAGTCAAACTACAAATCAATTTTTATGTATGATAACTATTATTATTAATTTAGAAAAATCGTATTCTTTCTTATAACTAGTTTTCATTTTATAATAAGTATTGTTACCATTAATATGTAAAAGAATAAAAATTTGTTTATCCCTATCAAGGTAAATCTTGCAGGAATTTTTCCAATAATTATACTCTTCTATAAACAATTTTTTGTAATTTCATTGTGTCTTAATACGGTCAAAATAAAGACATTTACCGAATTTAACAAAAAACTTACTGATTGTGAGCCTGATATTTTTTCAAGCGATTCAACTAAGATCGGTGATCATTGTGGTACCTGTTTTTAAAATTACAAATGTAGTAAAACTATTTTAGAGCAGAAATATCAGTATTAATGTGTACTCAGATTACAATGAAATATTTACTATCTTCTATCTCTTGTAAGAATTATATGTTCTGCTATCTGCTCATCAGAAAAATGTATTACACCTAAGTAATATGGTATGAGTAAAATGTTTATTAGTACAAATTTAACAGTCTAAAAAAAATAAATTTATTTATTTATTTATTTCTTAAAATAACATTTACTCCAATGATACCTAAAAAAGAGAGAGAGAGAGAGAGAGAGAGCTTCAGCAATGTGAAACAAAGAAAAGAAGCCAATAGACAAAAGAATGAGTCCAAGAACCGTCCTCGACAAATATATATTTCAAGAAAATCGTACACAAGTTCCAGTGGCGTAAAAGCTAAAAGCGGTAGCTGGGTGCAGTAATCTGTATTAATTTATAACCCAAACGCCGCACTACTGGCATAGAAAGAGAGAGAGAGAGAGAGAGAGAGAGAGAGAGAGAGAGAGTATGCAAGCGACGGGGTGAGTTCTGAGGGTGGGCAAGAGAGAGCGAGAAATAGACTTTATCGCATCGGCGCATATATCCTCATCGTCCATAAAAGAAGAAAGAGAGAGAGGAGTACGGCAGGGGAGGTGAGTGCGGCGAAAGTAGGAGGCGCACCCGGCCCATTTCGCGGTCCTACACAATGGAGGCACCAAATGCATTTATTCCGTGGCTTGAGTCACTTTTTTATTGTTTCGCCGTGCAAAATGAAACGTATATATAAGAGGTAGAGTTATGAAATAAGAGAGAGAGAGAAAGAGGGAGAGATATAAAGTTAGGTAGAACTTGAAAAGCCGCTTTGAAGTTTGATAACGCTCCCTTTCTCTCTTCAAGGGAATCTTGTGCTGCTGTTTTAGCATTTCTGTAATTAAGAAATCTACGCTCTTTGTCATCGAATTCTAAAGTTTAGATTAGCAATGGCAGGATTATTTCGTTTTTTTTTTTTTTTTATGTGAAGATGGTGAGTTTTCAATTTAAATTATGTAAGCAGTAAGATTTTGATGTTTCCAGATTGTTTCCTCTTTAGTTAAAAACATTTATTTTGGCAAACTCGAGAGTTATTTAAAAAAACGTCCATACCGCGAAATTTTTTTTTTTAGAAAGATATAGTGTAATACACAACTGGAACCTAATATTATGTATAAATTTACTCCAAGAACGATTATTCTGAGAACTTTTTATCAACAACGTTGTCACTTTTTACTTATTCCCCGGAAAATTTGATGTAAGTTACTGAGTTGTACAAACTGTAGGTTAAAATTACACAAAACTTGTGTATTTTTTGTTACAATACTTACTTGTACCAACGATACATGTTTTGTTAAAGGTAATAGTTTACATATTAGGGCTGAATATTTGTAAGTACTATCTATTTCACAAAGTATTATTAAATTAAAGTTTTTAAAAGTACTATCTTCAAAATTCTTGAAAAGTATACATAATGAATATGAATAATCTATTCAATTTTAAACAGAGTTCTTCTGTTGATGTTTGAATTGATTTCAAACAATGTGATCCCTTCCACATCTCTTACTTGTTTTTTTTTTCTTCTACAGGTACTTTGACATAGATACACCATTATCAGAAACTTACGTATTTTATTCTTAATAATTGCAAAGTCAATAATTATTGAACAATAAATCATAAAAACTTTTTAGAGAACTCTCTGGGTCAATGCCAATTACCATCACTTCTTTTAAAACACTGTACGACTGAAGTACTCTCAAGAATGTATTTAAATTAAGGCTACGCAATTTTTTCAATAATCCATTCATATTATTTTACGTTGTTATCAAAGTCCTTTGTCTTGTTTTTTCAATTCAAATTGAAATTTTCCCTCAGCTTGTTGTACGAAGCATTTAAAAGATTCAATTTATTATACTGAACGGATGTACTGAGATGAATTTCCATTAATATCGATAAGTAACGAGTCCGTTACTAGGTTTTCTGTTACTTTGGCATTTTTATTACAACAATAAGTCTCTTGTGAAATGAGGATGGCAAATAAATTTCAAGAGGCAGCACAGTACTTTAATTATTTCATTTTTTTTTTTTTTATTCAAAGATCCTCTTTACTCACGATTACGTTACTGTGTCATCTCCTTAAACTTTATTAAACTGTATTCTTATCTTTAGAAATTGAACACCTGCTGTATGAATATTTTTTAACGATATAATCCTCTGCATTTGAAATGTAATTTTTCAGCCTTTTAATTTCTCGGATCATTCGATATTGAAAATTACGCAAATCTCTCTCTCTTTCTCTCTCTCTCTCTCTCTCTGTCTCTTTGTATCTCTTGAAGCTCTTCTTAGTCGTCGCTTATTCAGATTAGATTACCTTCCTCTGTCGTGGAGCACGACACAACG
The DNA here is from genome assembly GCF_000648655.2 of Copidosoma floridanum. Next base: position 4,969,369 of record NW_019379587.1, read on the forward strand.
AAACACCGAATTTACAAGGCAGCAGAGCACAGTAGCTGAGTACAAACGAGACGGATTTGCGCAAAGAATATGGGATGTGGCGTGCAACAAAGCTCTACCCACCTGTCTAAGGAGATAGAGGCCAAGGAGTGGGAACTTGCGTGCCGCACTTGCTTTCGTTGAATGCGATGCTACGAGTGACAGTAATAACGATGGTAACTGTTATGACTGAAACGAGTGCAAAGAGAGGTAGGGAGAGAAGGTAATATCACTAGAAAAGCTTTCGTGGGAGCGAAAATTTTGCTATTGAGTTCTGAGATTATTGCCTCCGTCTTATACAAGCCACGCTGTCTTTTTGTTCCTTTTTCAATCCTCGCTTAGACGGCTCGTTAAGTTAACGTGGTTTGGATTCGTTGATTCAAAGTTTTACGTTACTCTTGTAAATTTATAAATGCGATATGAATGTACAAATTTTAACGCTGTGTTGATCGTTATAATGCGTATCAACAACTTAAATACCTGCGATAGATTTTATAACTTTGAGGAAAGGTTGTGGTTAGTCATAATTGCATGAACGATATAAATAAACAACTATTTGTTACTGAAAAAAATTTCCATTGATTTTTTATCTCATTTTATTGGCGACTTTCGTTTCGTTTTAACTCAATCGAATGGTGGACCAAGAATATTTGTCAATTGGCTTCCACGGTTCCGTAAATTTTATGATCGAAACGGACGATTTAATTTCATTATAACATAATTAAATTCGAACTTGATTGAACCTTCAAATTTTAAAATATTCCTCTACTGATGAAAGAACCCGTGTTTCAATGTTTTATTTCCCAATGAAGCAAGTATTATTGAAATTAGGTTATAAAAAAAAATTAGTTTCATGTTCCAATAAAAAAAAAAAAATTTTACCGTCAATTAAATATTTTTCCTAATCACAAATAAATGTAATTCATATTATAACTTCAAGTTTGAAGTTCAATTAAATCTCGAATTAAATCATACATATGAATACTTCAAGATTTTTAAAGGTGATTTTTCAAGCAAATCTTCGACCAATTATGATATTTGAACTATAACTGATAAACTCGAGCCATTATTTCAGCTTCTTATGAATTTAAATGGCAGTAAAAACAGCTGTCAGTTAGAAATTAAATTTAATTATTTATTAAGACGCCACTTCATTAGTTTTATTGATAACAATTGCAAACTAAAAAAAGTCTTAATCCACAATTAAGATTAATTTTTAATTGAGATCCAAAAAAGTTGAAAACTTAGTTTTATGTCTTTATGTTTTGTACTTCATTAGATATTTAATTTAATTCTTTCGAACCTTCTACGTACTTGCTCATCAAACGCGTGAATCTCTCAGGTGTCAACTCCATTGTTTCCCAAAAATAAAAGATGTACTTAATCCCCCTGAAAGTAAAGAGACACTGATTAAATTCATTCCTCCGGTAAACAGTGCACAGTACAGCAGTGGACTGTAAAACTCGTTTGCTCCCAGCTTTTTTTTATTACACTCTCGTGCGAACACACAGGTACGAGCACAGCAAATACGTATATATATATACATACAGCTTGGTCGCATCTTCGACAAAAGCGCATAGTTAACAATTCAATCCGTGTCAGTTCGAGAGCCAAATAAATACCCGCAATAAGCGCGAGAGGAAAGAGAGGAGAGCAGCAAGTCTGAAGAGTTGAAGCCGACTCTTTTTCTTTCTCTTCTCCACGTTGGCAGGAAAAAAGCGCCGGTTTAACGTTTTAACGAGCTCGTCGCACTTTTACGCGAGTCAATAAAAGCTGGGCACCTTCTTTGTGTGCACCTCAGTGGTAGCAAGCGATGCTAGCTCTCACCTTGCGAGCGTGCAAGTCTACCTACAAAGCGTTTCCTACAGAATGTACATTACTCCCCCAGCTCCCCTTTGGCGTTCCGACTAGCGTCATACTGTATTATACCTATACTCACCCCAGTCACAGATCTTCTGCAGAATTTTTGCACTAAGAAACATGGTGTACATTTTTTAGCCAAGCAATAAAGGATCGCGTGAAAAAACGTCTTTAGCTGAGCAGTCAAGGCTTATCTACTCTTTTCTACGGATGGGTTGTAAAGTTGCGACGTCCTCTCTCACGTCTCTTGAGAAATTTCTATCTTTCTCTCTATTAATATATTTTTTCGTCAAGAACCTTTTTGTACCCTTTTTGATGCGCTCTTTTTAATCATTCAACGATGTTTTTCAAAAATGTATTAAAAGATGTAGCCAAAAAAATAATGTGCTGTGAACGTGAAAAGTCAGTGCAACGTGACGTCGGTTTAAGTAATTTAGCGTTTAATTTCTTCCTGTCACGAATCAAAAGCATACGACTTTTTGATGTACCACACACATCATTTTTTTAGATAAGCTTGTCGATACGCTATACGCCTGATCCGGGCAATTTTGATCAATCAGAGTCTGAGCGATGCAGGAGTCTGATAATAGCACTACGAAATAAAGCCATGCCATTTGATACAATGCAGAGATACAAAACACCTGTTCAAAACTTTTTTCATTAACAGTGTATTACAAACATAGAAAAATTTGGTTGATACAATGATGATCCGGTTCAAACATTCGCAATGCAGTTACTAGTTTTATCAAAATTCGTAAATGTAACTAATTATTATATTAAATTACACGAAATTACACAAATATAGTTATATTTAATTATCAGTTGATAGAACTACTTCTAATTATTTTTTATGATAAAAAGTACTATTTTTTCTTCTGTCATATCCTTAGTTGCCAAGTTCCACAATTCCGAAATTCTCACCTCTCGCGGTACAGCTAGTCACGTGTCTGATAAATACCCTACTTATCGCAAATACATTTTTTCTGGCTCCAACTTGCTCCTCGCCAAGTCTCGTCTTTGAAAAATTGTCACCCAAAATAAAGCAAGACGAGCGAAGGAGTTTAATTTTTAGCTTATCGTGCAACTACAACTTGTTCACTTGACCGGAGTTTGCCAATTTCAAGTGAGTAAGTGAAAAAGAGGGCAAAAGGCGCTTCGGTGGTACGAATTGGCATTTGCTTCGACCGCAACGGGCCCTGCATGGATAGTCCAGCTGGCTGGTCTAAATTAAGCTTGCCTGATAGCTATATGCAATGTTAATTAAAATAATTGAATGGCCGTCTGACTCGGTTAATTCCTTTTTCCCTCGTCCTACTTCTCCTTCTCTACATGTTATCTTTACCTGCACTCTATATTTATTAAATCTTTTGAAGCAACATTGCTCAAATAGAGTATGTTACACAGTTGGTCTGTATAATTCTGACAAGAGATAAGACACCTAAAAAATGTATCACTTGTTATTTTTTATCATGAATGTTTGACTTATGACTTATATAATTATTACTGTTTTTTATAAGTTTCTCGTTGTAAGAATAAATGTGTTTGTCAAAGCTTACAATTTCATATTATCTTTTATCATATATTATCATTACAAATTACGAGTTAAACATCCTTTATATCTACTTATCACATATTATTATTAAAATCACCACTGTTATTGTATTGCCTATCGTGAGTTTATGGTTCATAATTATGAATTGTCATATTTCTCAAACAAATTTAGGGACCTATACTTTTTGGTCAGTATAAGTAAAACATTTATTAAAAAATGTATCGGCTTAGTTATGGTAGTTAGATAGCTTATGATGTATCAGTTATTTTATTTTTTAAACATTTATTGACACTATGCACTTCGTGGAATAACTAATAATTATGAAAGTCACGTTTATTTCGCAATCTCATAATTGAAAACCTGCAATTGTATCCGTATCCATTAAATAAAATCCTTTGAAGTTAAAACACCTCTAAAATAACGTCAAGCTAAAAACAAGGAAGTTCATCCTTAGTTTCATATTTGAAGTAATATTCGTATTGATGGACAAATTCAACGCTATTGCAGCAGTATCTCTTGGCCCTCATTTCATCGTCCTCCTTTATTGATTATATGTATATGTATATAGATTCAAATCTGGCTGGTTGCTCTCTTTGAGTCGCTTGCGATCACAAGGACTTCAGTGCTAACTCCCTTTCCAGTTGGAGATAAGAAATTTCTCGCACTATAGGGAAAGGACTAATTAATCTTGTAATAATCGTAGTTAGTACATCTATTGAATAAAAGCCATGAAATACTGAAGGGGTGAAACTGGATAATCATTATGAGGGCTCCAACTGGTATTAGATATATTCAGAGGTAGCTGAGTCACAGGCAAAAGCAAACCCTTTTTGTCCGTAAAATTATTAGGCCCAGATGACTAAGTTTTCGTAAATGTTACTGTTTTTTTATACTTCATAATTCAGTTTTGACAAAACAATGTTAGTTTTCGTCGGATAAGCGCCATCGCTTCTGGGGATATTTTTTATGTGACAGTCGAAAAGTAATGATCCAACAAATTACATTCATTTAGGCTTTCTTATCATTTGATATCGGCACTGCAAGGTTAATTTTTTACGTGTTTCATAGTAATATTTGCGGAGATTATTCAAATAATTGACAAAAGAAGTTTCTCAACTTCGGGCAAAGTTTTTTCAAGTACATTTAAATAATGAAAACGGAATATCGAGTTCTATGTAAAATTTTTTAAAAGAAAAATTATCATTGTACTGACAATCAAAGAAAATGTATGAGACATTTTTTAATTAATCCAGTGGTCTATTACAAACGTAAAAAATTTTATTTCGATTAATTTTTCATTTTTTTAAAGTAGTATTAATTCATAACGAGTCAATTTATTTTTACTCAATTCAGATCCAATTTAGGGGACGTAATTTACAACGGATTGGAAAAAAAAAAAAAAAAACAACATTAATACATTTAATACAATACGAAAACAATTTGCTTCAAAAAATATGTCAGAACGCGCTTGAGTTTTTTCATCTCCTCTTATCAAACTTTTTCAACTCGTAGGATTTCTTGTTGATGGCAATCGAAAACATTTCAAATCTATATCGTGAACTACTGGAAAAGAACCAGTGCAGTACGGCTAGCACCACTTAGCAAGACGCTTTAACTATTGAAATAGACGCAATAACTTTTGAAAAAGTTGCCGTAAGTGGATGAAAGAAACATTCAAGGATAGATTGAGAAGAATAGAACCCCCGTGAAAACTTTTTCTTAATCTTTGTAACGCATTATCTGAGACCTCTTTTTTATTTCTTGTGGCTGTTCCTTTTTCAATGAACTTCAGAGCTCTATCTTTAGAGTACTTGCGTGAATAAAAAACCAACCTATGTGCACGAAGCGATAATCTCATGTTAAATAAAATATATCAGTTTTAATTAATACAGTCATCGCTACTGCAGTCTCTTTCTTCTCCAACAGAGCCTTTGGGCGCAGATAACGATGAAAGTGCCATTAAAATGTCCACAAAAGAGAGAGAGAGAGAGCCACCAATAGTCTGCCGACTCGTAATTGTCGTCTTGCCGTGTAAGCAATGCACAACAACTTGTACAAGGACTTCGCCAAGGCACAAAAGTGTACAACCAAGGCTAAATCATACAAATTGCGTGGGTTCCTTCTGCCGCGCAGCGCACAGGCTTCGGGATTTGTAGCGATGGGCAGTTAACCGCGCATATACACAAAGCAAACAACTACCTCCCAAACTAAGCCACAGAAACGGGGGACGAGAAGCGGCCGCGTGTGTCTTCCTCCAAACGTTTGGCGGTCACTTGTTTTCGTCGACCGTCTGAGCGAGCTGCTCACCACACGCGTCGTTATTTAAACAACCTAATGTCCGTATGCTGCTTTTTTGATATATACACTCGATGCGCGTTTTCTACGAGATTTCTACGAGAGAACTGTACACTATCACAAGATCGTCTCGTATTTACTTGAGTACGCCCAGGCTCCTCAAATTGTTTGTGGGGCTTATCTTTACATTATTATAAATTTCGGTTGGAAATTCCATATTTTTAGAGCATTTAGTATGTAAGCGAGAGTTTCTACCCTGCGAACAATCTCACTGCCATCCATTTTTATTCATAGATTTTTTTTGCAATGATTTATTAAGCTACTTTTACACAAATTAGTGAGATGTGTCACAAAGCTAGTACTTTAGGGAATTATTAAAGAAAAAGTTCCAACGTGTAACCATGAAATAGTACTGGGGTGCTTTATGAACTATAATACAACTCCAACGATCATGCATTGAGATTCCTTAAGGTGCCAGCTTTGTATTTCTTCTTATTATTTAATATAGAAGTAGTTATAACATTTATTAATCAATTTAGTTGAGTTGAAGTAAAAATGTTGGTGAGGTGGAAACTCCCGCTGATATATTGAATGTTTTTAAGATTAACGAAAAACCGGCTTTAGAAGAAATTTATATTTATAAAAGATCCCATGTAATAAATATTCGTAGATTTTTTTTTTTTTTTTTTTCAAAAAATTACAAAAATTTCATTAAAACCTCAAATAAAAAAAAAGATTATTTGTAATAACTATTTAATAAAAGTAATACATAGTTTATTAACAAAAACTATTTCATTGGAAGAAAATTTGTCATGCTAATTGTACAATAAATAACTACCAAATCACTATTATTTACTGCAGCTGAGCTGTGAGCACGCATCGATGTATATTTAGTTTTCCACTTGTAACTTTATCACGTGATAGGCACTAAAAAATGAAAAGGGAAGAAAAGACAAACACGCAGAAAGATGCGTGTGGGAGCCCAGCTCGGGCAGCCATGTTTCGACTCAGCCGCACTCGTGCACTACCTTATAAGTACTTCGGAAGCTATCCAAGAGAGACGTCCGTCTCCAACGGCTGCTTGAGCCGATTCGCATCTTTTTATGTACATGTCTTCTGCAGCATGCATTTAATCCTCTTGGAATTACCTTTTTAGAGCGATTAAGAAATTGTACAATCCAGTTCTAGGTGAACAAACTGTTTTATGTATGTGAACAAAATTTTTTCGGAAAAATTGGCTATTTTTCGATTATTATTATTATGCTGGGGAGTATTTGCATATACTTTTACTACTGAAAATATTATACGTCGTGGATTAAGCATAAGATGTGACGATGGACACTAGATAATATCCGAGTTTTCTCAGAAGTCATGAAGACATTCAAATTTATTTTTTTGCTACCGCGTTTTGTTTGTTAGTTACCTATCATATCTTGTTTTTACCACATTATATAATTGATACCTCGTAAAGTTTATATTATTTTGTATTTAATACTTTTATGCAATAATTTTCGTAGTAAAATATCTTAATTTAATGTATTCTATGTTCAGTAGTTTTTGGACAACTTATACATATTTTATTCCTCGTTACACAAGAATGCGGTTAGCAGTCCGCAGAACCAGTAGTTAACCGCGATTTTGTGGTCACGTCAATCCAACGACTCTTTAGTCACCGTACTTCCATGTAATGCACGTGGCATTTCATTTTCTCTTTGTGCATTGCCGAGTGCAACTGACCACGGTAGTAAAACCGGGCTGGTATCTGTATCACAAATACATTTACGTTGATGATACATCGTTGTCTATCAATAAAACATCAGAGTTAAACTCGTGTCGTTCTCATTTCACTGACATTTGGAAATATTAGATTAAACTTGAGCATATGAGATAAAATATGAAAATTTTTTGTATAATCAGTCCAATGCATGTGCAAATATCACGTACCTTCGGTTCAATCATCAGTTTCGTATTTCACACAGATTTCCAAACCCTTCTAAAAGTGTAGTAGCAAAGCAATGACTTAACAGTCAATGATTAATAATATTTAGTCAAGTTTGTGTAGCGCAAGTGAAAGAAAAGGGATAATATTCCTTGAATCTGACCAGATGTATATAGGTATCTAGGCATGCGCGCGCGCTTTACAATCATACAACCTAATTAACGTGATTGAGAATCGTTGGTCATCTCCGGTCGTTGTTATGAAAACCATCATTCTTTACGTTACAACAGTAGCCATGCACAGCAGTAACAGTATAACGGTAACAGGAAGGTACGACTCGACCATCGTTATAATCATGTACTGCAAAACTCAGTGTAGATACACGCGTTAATTACATGCTGTCTCTCCTCCCATGGCTCAAGGGGAGGGATAGCCAGCACATACAGGGCGTATGTCGAGCCCTAGCCTCCTCTGGCATAAACAATGGTCAAAAAACTCGTTGAGGCCAGATACCGGCGTGCGACGCATTCATTAGCCCTGGACTGTCGCTTTCGCGCATATCTGTATGCATTCTACGCGTTTGGATGAGTGCATGTGTAGCAAAGTCCAAGGAAGAAGGAACATACGGAAGCAGAGCAAGTAAAAAGAGCTGGCAGAAAAATGTTCTGTGGACACAAGCCTAGTATAAGTTAATGTATTGCGTGTGCAGGTTTTATTCGTGCTCTGTAGCAATTCAAATTTTTCTGGATGAAATGTGCATCTTAGTTTTCTGGTGGCTTTATAATGCGCGTTAAAGATTTTCGCTGCGTTTTCTAGAGTTATTTTCTCTTGGTCTTCTGTGGATTTTCCCATGCACACTTGTTTTGTCTCGGGACGAGGTGAGGTACAAACTTTTGTTTTTACATCAATGCTTCGTATCTTATTAAAATTAACATTACCTCGTCACCTCACGAATAAAAATAAGAAAAGGGAAAAGGCCAAGTTTTTTTTTTTTTTTTTTTTTTAATCTTTATTCGTAAGCCATTTTTTGTACTTTTCAGTAAAATTTTACAAACAAAATTGAGTTTTGGTAATGATTTTGAAGGCGCCTCTAACTGTACTCTGCATATATTTTTATCACCTAATAAAACACAAACCTCAAGTGTTATTAATCGATGACAACGATAACTATGTTAATAAAAACTCGTAATATATGTAACAGTCATAAAAGAAAAAGTGAAAAAAGTTTAAAGCATTTAAGGGGCTCTAAAAAGTTATGAAATGCCTTGCAAAGGAATATGCGCATCATAGTAAATTTTTTTGTGGTCCAGCTGTAAACAAACGTGACTACAATGTTAAAATGTTTCAAAGAATGTTTTTATGAAATTCTGGAAAACTTTTAACGTGGAATTATCTCGTTAACTTGAATGAAATTTTTTTTAATCTGGCACTTGTACTCTCGCTGATTCTGTTAGGTATAATAACATTTTACGAAAATATACACAGTTCTCATAAAAGTTATCAATTCTGTTTCTTTTACTTGAAATAGAATGCTTCTTTCAAAGCACACTATGCAAGATTACGGCCGTAAACGAATATCAATGATTACAGTTGGTTTGTTGAATTAAACATTGTAAGAGATCGAATTTCTCGATGTTGAATGTACAGTCTTTGTTTTCCATCGATGTAAGTGTCAAAATGTCGAGCTTAGGTGGAAGAATAGCTAAGCAAACATATATTAGGTACCGCTATTTTTTTCAACGTTGATGCCTCGTTGGCTACCCGAGACCTATACACTACGCAGTTCAGCCAGTAATAATAAAATCGCGTAACTGGAGTCCCCCCCGTGGATCTCCTTACAGCATCAACAATGAAACCTGGTGGCTCTCATTGAATTCCGACAAAGAAAGACCGTTGGTTTCAGAAAGCACAACAAAGCCCAGAGATATAGCTACCAGCGCAACCTTGTCTCTACCGATAGCCTCGTAAATTCAAGCTCACTCGACAAGCCTAATGAGCCACCTTGAGCTCCAGCTGCGTTGCGAAAGATTTGGATGCCCTTTGCAATATACAATGGTGATTAATACCGTTGCACTGTGCTCAAGGAATGAACCGATCGCGTACAGTACGCCCAACTTTTTTTCTTGTACATTTCGTTTTCTTTTTATTTTCTCTCTCCAGCATCTTTTTCTTCTTTCATCTCCTAGCAAGCTTCAACGTGGGATACGCAATTAAAGAAAACATTTGTCAAGTAGAAATCTTTTTTCGCTAAGGTGGTCGGTTTCTATTGCTCGAAAAGGGATTTCATTGCCGAGCACCAATAGCAGCTAAAAGTAGACTCATCAGGGCCAGAGACACAAGCATCAATACTTAATCCCATCCAATGGTGCTCCCCAACAGAGACACCGTCATTAACTTTGCTCCCTTTCTTACTTTGATGGCATTCCCCTTTTCTTTCTTTCTATTTCTACGATTCCATCTGCTCTCAGGTACATATATATATATACGTCACCCGATTCTCTTTGTTCTTCTGTTAATTAGTAGCCGGTCTTCTGAGGAAATTTCTAATTCCAAACCATTTTGCTGCTGTACAGGAGCACGTGGTTCAGCTCAGAAGGAAATAGAGATGCAAAAATCGAGCTGCTTCTTTCAATGGCAAAGGCGTCGATGGAACTGTGTAATTGAATTCGGTACATCTTTTCTGTACCACGACCGTTTTTTCCTGGCTCGTCCAACGCTTATTGCTGTCAATTGCTCCATGGGTGATCAAAGGCCCTCGCTGAAGCTTTTTTTCTCTATTTCCCTTCCTACGCTGCCAGTCCCTTCGTCTTTGACCATTGGAATTCTTTCGTGAATGGCCCTTGCAGTTTTCTTCTCCTCCCCGAATGCAAATTCTTTGAGTGCTTCCGCGTTGAAAGCACGTCATTAGATTACTTCCTTCAATTGTCTCTTTCTGTTCTGCTTCTCATAAAAGTTCACTTTTGCGAGCACTTTTGTACAAGTGCGGCAGTGAAGTCAATGCTACAATATTTGTCTGGATAGTGAGTGATGTCTTTACAATAATATATGTATGCCTGCAACCATAACTTTGACTAACTAGTATTGTAGTTAAAACGCGTGGGACAAAAAACCACAAGTTACTGCAAATATTTGTAGCAACAAAATGCTCTTGCTTCATACAGAGTATTAATACTGAGATGCATCGATCAACAAAACAACTTTCATCCTTTCTGGCTCTGGCTTAAGCTCAACTGTTGCCATTCGGATCAGGTGTATCATAATCGACTTCATTCATTATTACACCTCCAGTCTGAGTCTATAGCTGCAGTACGTGACAAAAAATCTAAAATATTTTTACTCGCATTTCTGCATTGACGCCTCTTTAAATTTAAGAGTGTGAGGTGACACGCAATTAGGATTTTGATGTCCGGACGAGAAAACTTCGTGAGCAGCACCGCAAAGAAAATTAATGTTAGAAATTACTAGCAAAATCGTGGTTGGCCCACTGGACTTTGAATACCAGTGCTTGATCAACCCATGGGTGCTTAAAAAGTACACGAGCAGTTTCGATTACTCCCCGCAGCACTATTGTTACGTAAAAGATCCATCATTTATGATAGGGGAGGTAAAATAGCCGTTTTCACGGAAAAAAGGTGCCACATAGAAGCTACTGAATTGGAGTTGGACATAAAAAAAATATGAATTGGCAGCTACAACAAGGAACTGGTGATTTTGGTATACGTGTACTTGAGCACGCAAAAAGTTGTTGCCAAGAACAAAGATTCGCAACTATCAAAAGTGTAATTTATCGTTTTATAGAATTTTTAAGGAGGATCAGAAAAGAACAAAGCCACCAGGATATGAGAATTAATATGGTGCAATATTTATTCATAGCCTCTCGAAAAATCTACCCTCTGAGTTTCCCAGAAATGAGAGCCGGGAGAGAAAAATTTCTTACGTTCTTGGAAAGAGCAGCTGTGATGAGAGTTTAGACCAATGCCCTGCAGGTACCTACGTAAAGGTGGATGGATACAAGCTCTTACAGCAGCTTGACGCTTCCCTCTGTCATGGTAAACAAGTTCATTTCCAGAGTACATGCCCATTTTCTTCCCAGTCTCACGTGCTTTGGGGAAACAAAGAAGTCATTTGCGAGGGCCCATTGGATATTTCTGTAGTATTCCAAAATCATAACAGTTTCGATCTAGTTAGTTGTTTCGTCGCGCGTTCTGCTTGTACAGACACAAAAGCTCTGCTTGGCAAATCAACGTTCGAGACAAAGCAGCAAGAAGTTCCCTGGAACCGAAACGCGAGAGATTCAGACTTTGGGGATCAAGAGAATGAGAAGAGGGGGAAGACGAAGTCCAGGGAGGTATACGGCGTCAGTCTCGCAGCACGTATCTAACGTTTCCGGTCCCTTCCGGCTGCGTGGCGGGGATTAGCGCGATCTAGAAGTTTCACCGTATAACAGCAACCAAGACATAGCAGCCGTAGCGAACGAGCTAAAAGGGGCAGAGAGGGAGGATGTTAGGGATGTTGGTACGTGGTGGCTCTGAGAAACGCTTGTGCCAACTATTAACTGCATCTAATTACAAGGTGGCTGCTGCTGCTGCCGAGACTGGTTGCTGCGCTGCACCGACACAGATGCCTAATTAATGACCTCGAGATTTACGCACAGATGCACGTGAACGCCTCGTTTTGCATAAGGCGGCCAGCGCGGCCTGGGCTTCTGCTACTGCTGCTGTATAATGTATGTTAGCTCGTCTTCTCGCTCTCGCGGGGGCACTTGTAGAGCTAAGCAAGGAGAGGGGGGGGGGGGTAAGAAGGGACCCTCTCTTCCTCCCTTTTGAGCTCATCGCCTGCTCGTTTTTCTTTCAAGACTGTAGCCAGCTCTCGACAGCACAAGTGTCATTTCCTCCCCTCCCCCTCAGCTTCTAAAGAGGATGTACTCTCATTAGTCCTTTAGAGCTCTGTCATCGAGCTTGCTTAATTTTATTTTTATACTTAAGTAGAAGACGCTCTTGTCACCACGTAATTGGGTTGTTAAGACGTGCAGTGTGTGTGCAAGCTGGAGTATTTTTAAAGGTTAATGGAGGAAAATTTTGGATGGAGACGACTCGATTGCGCTTCGAGAGAGTCTCAAGTTCTACTATTAAATGGCGGGGGTGGAAGTTCGCTCTCTCTCTCTCTTTAGCCCTCTAATTTTAGCAGACAAATGCATGGTACTTAGAGTAATTGTCCCGTCACAACGAAATTCGAGTTGCAAATCTTATAATAAATTACCGGTAACTGTGTCGCGTGCCATTTAGCCGAAGGAGCCGGAGCTGTACATCATAGTCTTGACGGAAGGGCCAGGCTTTTATCCCATCGTCTTCTAATTGAGCTAATTATGCTTTATTTATACCCAAAGTTGCGGATTCAGAGGTTTTATCAAATAATGTTGGTGTGCAACTTTTTACGATGTTTTTACATTTGGAAAAGTGTTATTTTGTCCTGCCCTCCTGCTAAAAATGATGTTTATTTTTCAATGGTTAGATGTTAAGAGAAAAAATATTTTTAGGACTACTTTCTTTTGCGACGTTGATGTGGATGATCATTTTTATTTATTTATTTATTTATTTTTTTAATTTATTTTAATTTAATCAGAATAAATGTAATCCTCTAACAGTTGGGTGGTTTGCTGGCACCTCTTTAATGATAATTGAGATAGTTGATGGAGCTTCTATTAAAATTTTCAATCTTTCAACCGGCACATACTCTTGTAACAACTTGAACACGATTTAATTAAGTTTAATTAAGAACATTCGTACTTCTTTTTTAATATTAAAAAATTTGTTTATTTCTCATGAAAGATACGCAAATTTAAATATTACAACGTGAATTAAAATTACTTTTAACCATCCAATCATCCGTTCCACAGTTACATGAGTAACTACCACGATTTCCATTTTATTTGTATTTCACGCTTTTCACTTTTTTCACTTCTTTTCGATAACCTACGAGAGCACAGAATAGCCAAAGTTTAATTGCATAATCCGCTTGTGTTTTATGCCATCAGTTGATTTATAACAGAGCAACCTCGAACGAATTTTCATTTGCTCGTTTAAAACTATATGCGTAGCTGTCTGAAAAAACAAGAGTTATAGAACTGCAGAATTTTTTTATGAATGCAGAACTTCATGTATTCGATGCTCAGAGGCGTGGTGATCTTATTCGTTTACACTGGTTTGCTGTTCATTCCACATTAATTGGAGTTTGTCCCGTTAAAAATTGTGAGTAAACATCATCACTGTAAAAAGTGATTCAACGATTCGAGCTTTTTTTTCTAAAAAGAACTATAATTTGTCAGAATGAGTTAAAGTATACAGTTTTTAGTATCAAATATATAGAAAAAAACAAAAATACAACGAAAAAGCATCCCTGGGATATAAGTAGTCTTAATCTGCAACCTACCATGATCAACTGCTATTTTTAAAATTTCCGGTCTTAATATTGAGTTTTATGTTTATTATTTGTATTTAAACTCGTATGACTTATTTACATTAAAAATTCAGTTAACACAATGCATCGAAATTTATTTTTAACAACCCATTGCAATTAACTGAATAAATCACAAAACCGTTTTCATACCAGCAAAAGTAAATAAAAATATAGCACAACGTATTATAATGGCAGTTTTTTAATTTTTAATAACAAATACACCATTAATTAGTGCAAAAGTGCAAAACTTATTTTAATGCTAATGTTTGCATTAACTGTCTTAAAAATTTTAGTCTTTTTGATAAATTGATTTTTTAATTTTAATATTTTTTGTTTGTATTGTTAAATTGCTAGCAGTAGGATAACATTCTAAATCATACTTTCAAACGTTATCCTACGGCTAGTTTTGTAAAATCTTGGTCTTACTTCCTAATTATTATACCCATAAAAATATTAGAGATTTATAGTACTTCTTTATACGTACTTCTTTACTTTATTTACTGTTACTCTCAGTATTATACGATGGCCTTCATCTTTAACCTTTCTTAACTTAACCTAATAAAAACAGCTGTTTGACTTTGAATAAAAATTACAGCCTGAAGCCATGAGTAATTCCTTTATTCCGAAATGAGACCGATCTAAAAAATGGTGACTGATATGAGAACTTTATTATTTAAAAGTAAATTCACATAATTTTTTTTCAAACCAAAATTAATTTTTTTTATGTCACTGTCCAAAATGATTTAAAATATAAACCAAATGTTCAAAGTTATGTAGACTACACAAGTTTTGTTTGAATCACATTTTTCATGAACTTCGTGTTAAAACTACACTCATTCGCCTTATTTTGTCGATTGTATTCATATCTCTTATTCACAAGCTTTGTGTGATAAATACAACTTTTATAACAATAGTACGCAAATTTTTTGTAACTTTCGTAAATGTATATATTATCGTATATATTTTTGTACGTCAGAGCACTACTATTCCTTTTTAGAAGTGTCATTTTCTGAAATAAAATGTTGACTTGCTTATTTTTCACTTGATTATATAAATTTAGGGAGTAATTGAAATTCGATGAATACTAGATTGAAACCATAAGCACTCAAAAATTTAATAAGATACTCAAACGTTTTTTAACTATATTACCATCAGACAATTGGAATGTACCACTTACGAAATATGCACAAAAGTTTTGACAAGTTTTTAGTTTATAAAGTTTCTGCTGTCAATTCAGCCTGATTATCACCTTTTAGTCTAAATTTCCGTCCACCATAATGACTGTTTCATTTTGTTAAAGGATAATTTCAATCTGATGATGTAATTAAAAAAAAAAAAAGAAGCTTTTCTTCGTCTTAGTGAAACAACCAGTAGCCAGTTGGTGTAGTTAAACTTGAGTTTTTGGCTCAGTTAAAAGCGACGAAGAAAAAAGGATGGCATTAGGGACTCAAGCTGAGGGTGAAAAAAAGGCCTTAATTAACCGAACTCGTCACTATGGGAGAAAAGAGCAGCAGTAAGCTGGAGTCCTCAATTTTATCCAACGTGGATTCTGACTCTTGAAATTCTCATTAATTTTTTCCTTGATGCCCGGGAGAACCCGTCGCTTGCAACTGCTTACCTCCGCCTCCCCACGCATCGGCTGAACGGTGCTCCACTCCAGATAGCCATTAACATAATATTCGGGAATAATGATGCCAGAAAGGTAGCCCCGCGACGGTGAAGTCGTAAGGGGAACTCTTTTCTCCTTACTTCCACCCCCCCTTTTCGCAGCCGTCACATTTTCTTGCATGGCTTTTCATTTTTCTACAACTTCCGGCAACCATATATATTATATCCTTGGCTCTTTCCACTTTCCTCCCCGCCTTTCTTGTTTTTCCGTCGCTCAGCTAAGAGAGCAGAACTACCCCGCAGACAGGAAAAGAAGTTTGTCTCTCAATTTATCGCGTAAGTAAGTAGTCTCGTTTAAGAAAACTTAAGTCGACCCCTCTTGCGCTTTTATTTCGTTCTACAACTCGACGGTACGCGCCAACTCTCGGCCTGAGGAACTGTTTTGTCGGCATTTTGTATGTGATTACGCAACGGCGCACATCGGTAATAATGCCGTCAGTGACGCACCTCCTCGAGTGGCGTGCGCCTAATAGCGCAGCCCTCACGCCGTAATTTGCATGCAATCGCGATTTTTCAAGCTCCCCTTTCCGAGATCAAGAGTTTTTGTGGAGTGTCCTGACCTTTGACGTATTCAAACTTCTGTGATTAATATGAAATTTAAAAAAATTGTTCCACAATGGTGACGAAAAATTTATTCACCAAGCTACATTGAATGATAATCTAGCTTGAGTGCACGCTAGTCATTCGATAGCACGTATCAAATGGGAGAGACGAATATAACCGCGCGAACTAACTTTGTGGCAGTAAAATTTCTAATTAAACTTGACGAGAAAAATAGTTTCCTTTGCTTGGGACAAACTTTGTGCAAGTTATTGCCGACGCACGCGTGCGAAATACGACTTTTGAGGGCAATAAACTGAGCTGAAAAAAGGGCGTAGAAAGCACAGGAGAGAAAGGGATGGTTGGAATCCCGGCTCACGCACACTCATCCAAAAATAAAAGAGGGAGCATGAAAAAGCGAAACAAACAGACCGTCCCCGAGCAAGAAGTCTTGACGCAATTAAAAAACTTTGCTCGGCAATTACCAGGTGTTGGTTACTTTGCTTTACCGACTACTCCTGCTTTCGTGTACATGAGCAATGGCACAATCGTACCCAAAGGTTTAGCAGAGCTGTGCATCAGAGGATAAAACATTAGAGAGAAAACGCATCTAGCTCTTCTTTAATTCCTCTGAACGAGTGTAGTGGTAACAGAGGAGGAGGAAAAACAAAATTGCAGCGCTTAATGCTCGATGGCTGGAAAAACTCCCCTCATGTACGCGCATCCGGCAAATTTCGCTGCTAGCGAGCCCCGCATAATAACACGCTTTCACCACTGGTTCGTAAAGCAATGAAGTCGTGGCCGTGTGCGTTCCTCTACGTGTACATTCATAAACACCTAGCGTTACGCACAGGTGCACACGCAGAAGCTCCTGAGTGTACATTGCGTGTTCAGCTTTTACAAGCTTCCAGGCCATTCAGGCCTGGAAAATCGCACGTTTTACGATTGGGACATCCAGTAAACTGTATCTTAATCTTGAGCGCTTTTATACGCCATACAGCACGAGAGACGTTGCCCGTATGTACGTATACGCACACACACGCAGAGGGATATAGGCAAGGGACGCATTGCGGCGATTTCCTCGCATGTATGATTTACGCTTAGGAGGTTAGCTCTCTCTCTCTCTCTTTCTCTCATTTGCCGATAAAAAGTACGAGAGTCGCTGGTTAAGAGCTTTTTTTCCTACAGAACGAAGCGAGCGGCGTATACATACACCTACATTGCTTAATTTCACGGTGAAGTATAATTTAAAAAATCTCGCGGAGATATACGACTACTCTGGAAGCTCTTGAATTTTCATCAGAACGACAACGATGTAAAATTTGTCAAATCTTTAATCTGATACGGAGGATAGTGTAGTTTTTAGCTAAAGATATTTTGTAATGATTTTTTAGAGATAGAAACATGATTTAAAACTACGACGAGTGATATGACAATTTAATTTGTCAAAACGAATAAGACAATAAAAGCACTTTGTTCCATCTGATACGTGTATCAACAATTACTTATTTCTTTTGAAGACCAGTTGAGCTCGTCTAAACTACAACAGCGATAATCATAACGATGATAATAACCAGAACCGATTTGTTTGTACGTAAAAAAAAGATGAAAAAAATAGCTGCAAAATAGCCAAGCGTATAATGAAAAATGCTAATCCTGTTTACTCGCTTAACTGCGAGATAAGCAATAATCCGTGCAGAGCAGAGCATCAGCATGAGCCGGTTGCCAATTAAGAAAATAAAAAGTGTGAGCCTCGCAAGCTTCCGCCCGATGATAAGCGCTTGCAGTCAGCTGGCAATTTCGTTGTCGCTTCAAACAACAGGAGAAGAAAGACAGCCTTTTCCCTCTTTCGCTCCGATTTCTCAACGTCTGCGGACTATAACATGATAAGGTACATAACGTAATGACTCGACGAGGGGCTAGAGGAGGATGGACACACACACAGCACTCTCTCTCTTTCTCTCGCATGCTGACCTATTTCCCCTGTCACTTTTATTGTAAGTCCTATTGCGTACATGCATGTATATATCTTTTCACTGTCTGCTGAGATTACAGTGTATTTAAAATGCGAATATGTAGGTTATCATAATTTACTTGTAAGTGTGAGTAACTCATCTATTATTAATTCTTTGATACATCTTCCAACCGTTGAACATAGATTTTACTCGTTATCTTTGTTACAGGTTGATGGGTGATATAATTCGTGTTTTGGATTAAAATTATTTGGCTAAAAGCCAATCATGTTGTCTATTATAGAGAACGGGCTATTTAAAATTCTTAATCGTTTGATATAGGAAGGTATTGAAATTTTGAAAAACTATTTGTTGAAAGTGATTTTTCATGATAAAAATATTTTTAAACATACATTCTCTTCAAATAATGATGAAAGGATTACAAATTTTGAAACTTTCCTCATAGTGAAGGGTTAGAGATTAAAGATTAATACACATACGTTCTTGTGACGTAGGAGATAAAAAAAATTCAAATATGAACCGAATTAATTTACATTTGTGAAATTAAAACAGATGTTGACGTTGTTGTTATCATTTATGTGATTACAACTAATAGATATTGAAAACATGCAAAGGGTTTCAATGATATCATAGGAAAATTGAGCACTGGACGAAAGAGAGACGAGTATTAATGGAAGACAGAAGAAATCAATCAATGTAATTAATAACACTTGCCATTCTCACTTCGATATGAACTCTAGAGACAAGACTTTTTCGTAAACGCCGCACCGTCTGTCCCATATACTTTTCGTACATCCCTTGCCTCCGTGGGGATACAACTGAGGATTGAAATGAAATTCTCTATGATATTACCCAGAGCTTTACAAAACTACGCAAAAGGTCTTGAAACGAATGAAGCGTTCTTATTCTATTCAATGCAAGAGCTTGTGTCTAGATACTTTCTTAGATTGCCTGTAGCAACCAACAATGAATACATGCTGTGAACAATTTTTATTGATTTGTAAAAAGTATAGTAAACTCGCTTCCGTTTTTATTTATGACAACGGAAATACGGGTTCATGGTATCGCATCGCGAAAAGGTGAGAGTACAGTGCTGAAAGATGGATTCTTGGAAGGAAACGCAATAACGCTCGCCATCAGCAGCCAGCGGACGATGCAGCCCCGGAGGCCGTCTTTTCGCTGTTTCCTCCATCTACACAAGCCAGGTTATTTCGCGGGAGCGAATCAATATCGAAAACCACTTTCATGCGGGCTCCTACCCGGTGTGCCGCTAAATTGATAGCCCAAGTAGCTGATCCTCACGCACTTTGTATTATTTCTGCCCCATGGAGGCAATATTGGCACCTCCGCGGGCTGCATCGAGTGAAATGCCCGCGATGAGTTTGCTACGAAGATGAATGGCGATTAAGGCTGGGCTCTGGTGCTCCTCACCCCTTCTACTTCCGTTTGAGTGATGAATCGCACAAGATGTTCATTTAAGTTGGTAAAGTTACTTTGGGAAATGAGAGCTCTGCTATTGCTGCAACACAGGGTGATCCGATCCTTATTTATTAGCCGTTATTTAATTAAAAGTTTTCGATGTTGAGTAATTTTTATCCTCGTCTGATTACGTCGAAAGTAACTATGCTCACGTTGTAATATAAAAGCCGAGTAAGAAGATAAGACGTTTCCGGAGTGACTTCTTTTCATGTTTGAGTGAGCATGGAAGGAAACAATTATTCGGTTGATTTGGATGGTAATGAACCAAAAAAAAAAAAAAATCCCTACCAATTAACTGGGACGCATACACTGGTGTTCATATGGATAATTTAATTGAAATTAAATGGTCGAATGAGCCGTGAAAACTTTTTAAATCATTTTCGAGGATTCGAATGTCACGAGTTAATTAAAAAAGTAGAGAAATAGGCTGATTACTGATATTTTTCAACTGTAATTTTGTTCTACATTCTTATTCTGATGACTGCTGAGAGTTCTTCCCTTCTAAATTTTGTACCTCAGCCGAACATTTCATACTGTCCACAAAAACCTATTTCAGTTTTGTTTGTCTCATCGTAACGATTGGATGTATAATACCTCGGTAATACCCATTAAAAATTTCCACAGCCACCATTTTTCTCACTTTCTCCACTTTCAGTGTACAATCGGCTCAGGATATTTGTTCATCACCAACTCCATGAGTCGAAAACAACCGAAAAAAAAAAAACCTTAATCCAGATGTTCGATCGAAGCCCGTTATATTTAAAAGCTTTCCAATCCCAACCCCAATATTACCGGCTTCTTATCTGCATTTACAACAATTATATTGTCCGGCGAGTTGGCGCGACGAACTTTTTGTTTTTACGCCCACAACAAACATAAAACCAAGCAATTAACCGCACTCTATATTTACTCGTCAAAGTAAAAAAAAAAAAAAGAGGGGGAATAACATCCAGTGCTAGCCAATCAGTTTGTTTTCTCGACATAACGACCGGTTTCCCTTTGTTTTGGCGACACGGCTCTGTTTACTCGCCACGAGGAAAAAACAAAACATCTCCGAAAAAGCATACGTAATCCAACCGTACGTCATTGAATCCGAATTGGTGCTATGGAATTGATAATTCCAATGGCCGTGTACTACAATGCAAATGGCCAATAAAATTCGCTTCCTGTGGAAGGGAATGCAATTAAAGATTTTGTCAACCAGCTGTACGTCAAACAAAAGGTATTCTAATAGGAACTAATTAGCGTTGAAATATAGGCCGTAGGCTTAAGTCGGACAATAAGACAACTTAAAGCCCTCGACCAAAAATCAATCGATTGAAACTTCAACTCTAAAAAATTTTCTCCCTTTTATGAATAGACTCATTCTCTCTTTCCCTCCCTCTCTCTCTTTTCCAGACATTGAGACCATTCAGCACTAGAGTAGTCCAGCGAGAATATGGAAAATTATCCCCAACTATAATTATTTCCGTTCTTCGAATAAAAGTCGAATAAAAGAGAAAATTCATGCTTGCTGAATTCTGTGTGTGCGCGCGTGTCGCCTATATATTGACTGCAATCGCGGAATACAGTGTGGCTGAACGGAACGATCTCCCTCCCCCTGGCTCTCTCTCTTGGCAGACGCACCGTACTCGCCGTTAATTAACCACTTAGTGTCTCGAGAGAGTAGAGGGAACAGAACAGTCATCGGAGAGAACAGAGAGAGGACACGGTGTAATGACGAGAGCCGTATAGTGTCCGCTTCAACAATGAAAATAATTGGATGGTGCAATTTCATCGGCTCTGCACTCCTCTCGCTTGACCGTTACGTCTCTCTTCATCCCTGTGTACTGTACAACTACGGCATTGGATTGCACAGTTATTGTTGTAAACTTCAGATCTCCCCTTTCGTTTGGTATCGTTACCTATTTTTAATTTACAATCCTATGCGTCGTTTGCCGGCCGATATGGCGCCAGTTTGGGGGATGGGTCGATTGATTTTACCGACAATTAAACAGAGTTAAACCGCCCTCTCGTTCATAGCTAATAACAAATAATGTTGTAATTTAGCGAAAATTTGTTCTAAAATCTTGTGTACGTAACGATTGCTTAATTTTTTAGTTGTGGCTGTTTTACAGTTTAAGGCATACATTTTTATCAAAGTAAACTATGTAGCTAATTATAATGCAACCACTACTATGTACAAAAAAAAATTTCGATCTCAACACGGGTGTTGTTCGAGTATTTCATATTATGTGAAATCAACGCTATGTGAGCGTAATCGAGTTTCAAAACTCACTCAACGAATATACATCCAAGTTAAAATTTGGTGAATAAATAACTTTGTACTCACACTTATTGCGTTAATGTTCGTATTTCGATCAGTTTTATTAAAGGAAAAAAATTTCCAGCTCCTGTATTACTGAGCTCTAAAATAAAAATTTTAATTTTTTTCGCTTCAACTTTAAAAATTGAAGTAACATAAGCTTACTTCTCAAGAAAGTTGAACATCTCATTGAAATTAAATTTTACATACTTACGCTGCAGAAAATTAAATAAACACATAAAAATCTTTTTAAACATCACATTTTTGTTAATTACGTTAAAAAACTGATGTTCTGCGACAAAAAGGTATAATAGTTCTAGATAATAAAAAATGATTATTTCTTATTTGTTACATATTCAATGCTCCAACCTTCTATAATCATTTTCAATTGGTCAAGAAAATTCAAGACAAAACGTTAATTACTACAGTTATAGATTTCATCAAACTAAAGCGTACAGAATATTTTTTTTTGTTATTGGTAACATACAATGTCATAGTTTTTTTATTTAAAATTTAGCTTTAACTTGTCAACAAATTTCATAAAAACAACTATGTTATCAAGTTAATAAATCAACGCTGTTGGTTATGTATTTGTAGCTTATAGGACCATAATAATTTTGAACACAAACGGAATTCTCAGATTAAAAATACCAGTGTAACCCAAAAAATTACCTTCAACGGAGTTTATGCCTTCGAGCAAAGTCCACCCAAGTACAGCAATAATAAAACAATTAACTCCATAATGTGCATTAACCACCCCTCCGAGATATCTATTATTTACTCGACAACTTTTTACGGGCCTGCCTAACGAATTGTTAATTAAAACTCAACAGAGCGAGCTTAATCCGCACCAGCTCCGACGAATGTAAAAAAGCGCACGAGACCACTCTGCGCGAAATTGCGGCCTCGCTCGGCTGGAAAAAACCAAATTCATCCGCGTCCGGTGGGCGAGAATTTCCTATTCTCCTCCCTCCCCTCAACTCGCCTCTTCCGGAGCCAGCAAAAAGTCCAACGACTCCGAACGCTTCAGCACTCGGTTGGCCGGATTCGCTGAAAAAACGCAGGGGAGAATGACGCGGAAAGAAAGGGAACCTCGGTACCCCGTTCTTTCCCGCATTCCCCAGCTGCTGTCGGAGCTGCGGTTCGGAGCGAAAAAGGGAAAAAGAACAACCAAAATAGAAGAGAGCTTCCACAAAGGGATGGGGTGATAACGAGGAGCAAGACAGAGTTCTCGTTTTCAGAGCTGCTCGTCGTGCCTACGAGATCTTATGTCAACGCTACGATCTAAAAACCAATTAAATGTATACACGTCCTATCGGTATAAATCTTCTTTGCTCTGACAGGCTTACCGCTAAATTCGATCCCTGGATGCCTTCAACTCTTCTTTTTTCCCCTCCACTACGAGCGGTTAGATCCTTCTCATCGCAATCCGGAAGTATACGCTATTGTACTTGTGCATGCCTCAGATAAGCTTCGAAGTAATCTTTTTCTCAGCCACGTTATAGTCCAGCGAGGATCGACACGTCGCAAACTTTCCTCGTATCGACCCTCTTCCTCTTTCTGCGTCTTAGTACTGTTACACGAGCATCAACTCTGTCTATTGTGTATTAGCTGCTTCTCTTTTTCTTTCTCGTTCTCATACATGCTTTAATTTCGTATTTCTACTATCAGAGCTATCTACCACTCAGGGGTTTTTTTTCAAGTACGGCGTGGCAAGGCTTACAAGTGATCGGTATCACGGATAGCGCGAAGAGACGAGTGATGTTTGTTTGCTTGTTTGCTTGTTTGTTCCTTGGCTCTTCTGCAGCCCTTTTGTCTCCTTATCGTCTACGGGAGCAGAGGAGAAGGGGGACTAGCGACCTGCTTGATCCTCTATGAAATGTGCTGCCAAGTACTTTTATCCAAGGCGGTGTTTTTGAGTTTAAGAGCGCTGGAAATTACATCGAGCTTTTCTTGCTTGTTCATGAGGATGTAGAACAAAAGGTAGCTTGACGTGATCGATGCTTGGAGGGTGTCGTTAAAGATATCTTTTCTTTTATGTTTTGCTAGATCCTCAGGAGAGTACTTCATAGCTACACTTAGTTATTTTCGATGAAAGCACGCGCACTGGTTTTATAAAAAACGTAATGAAAAAAATTTTCTGGGTAAAAGCACTTGATGGTCTTTTTCATCGCTCCACCCTTAAAGTGCGAAATCTTATTAAGCTCGTAAAAAAACTGTCAAGCCGCTCACCAATGGCCATTTAATACAGCGTAGTGGAAAGAAGAAAAAGTGCAGTGAAGCCTACACTTGGTGCAATCTCCCGGGGAAAGAGCGAAAAAATTGCTTACAAAAAATCAGACTGCTAAAAAGTGTACCATCAATGCGTGGTAACTTTTTTTTTTTTTTTCCTCTTTCAAGACCCAAAAGAGGTATGCGAAAAAGCATAAAATGCGTTATCGCTGTCAAGCATCGCACGTACGCAGTAGTGAAACGTGTCAACATCTTGTGTTCCATACTAGCAGGCGTGGCAGTACCCACAGAAAATACAACTTTAAGGTTGCACCTTTAAGCTTGGGGTTTTCTGTTTATTTTTCTTTATACTTTTAGTAAAATACATTTATGCTCTAGTATTTTTGTATTCTAAGTAATGTAGTGTATAGTTTTCTGGAGATCGAGTACCTAAAGAGGACAGTGGCAGGACAAGGAACCTCTGCTCGTCTACAGATTAGAAAAAAGAGAAGTTCCGTTAAACGGAAGAGATATTTTCCGTTCGAGAAGTGTGCTAATAAAAACTCAACAGTAAAGACATGAAATGTAAAACGCTGTGCACGATTGGGTTTCAGCTTTTTTAGGCAGCCTACTTTAATTTATGTTTATGTATGGGCACACACATGAACATTGTACGTACTTTTGTACTTGTATGAGTAATAATAAATTTTCCTCGAAAAATTCGTGGGCTTTTTTTTCACGGAACACTATCTACGTACATCTATGTGCGCGCGAGAGTGAGAAGCTGCAGGGATTCTTGTATTCGCGAAAAGATTGGATGCTTGTGCAAAAACTCTATTCGCCACAGGCTCACATGTGGCGTAAATTTTGCATTTTTCGTTTTCTCAAACGCCCATGTAGTTCCATACAAGGAACTATTCAGGTGTTCTGATTTAATGTACAAATGGATCTTGGAATGTAACATTTTGCAGAATTTTTTTTAGTGTTGTGAAGTCTAATGAATGAAATACATTACTTGATTGATGTAGGTTACAACAATTTTTTTTTACAACTAATTTCTTACAGAAAAAATCAAATAAGCCTAAAGCTGTGAAATGACTTACGTATAAAATGGTAGGTAAAATCATTGTGTATTGACTCACCTGTAACATACAAAATAAGAATAACTTAAAATTAATTATCAAATAAATATATTTTTTTCCTATGAATGAGCTTTGATTCCCATATTCAATAATGTCCTTCAAGAGTTATGGTTATTACTAAGAGAATCATCTTAAATCTAAAGCTCTTTTTTAATATATTTTATCTGACATGGTAGAAAGATTAACGAAATTGTGAGCAATTGAAGTGGAAATACATGGCTCGAGAAGTAATCGAAAGAGTTGAAAAATTTTTCTCTCTCCAAGTCCATGATATTGATTGAACATTACTTACAGGTCGGGTTATTACGCAGTGTGGCTTACGAAAGACTGTGAATGTATTAACATTGATTCTGCTTTGTAACCATGAGAGAAAAATTATGGTTATTCTTCTAAAATTAACTAAAATAAATTTTAATATTAGTTTTGCGCTCTTATACTTTCACGCAGTTGTAATTTAACGAGGGGGTGTTGTTAGACACTAGATTTTTCCCAAAACGTAATATCATTAGTTTTTGCGAAAAACTCACCGTCCTAATTGTTTTAATTATTCTTATACTACTTTCTCTTCTGTGTACAAAGTGTGCGTTTCGTAA
Source organism: Copidosoma floridanum (assembly GCF_000648655.2). Next base: position 4,995,400 of record NW_019379587.1, read on the forward strand.
TAATAATTTCATCTTGTTTGCACTGATGCACTCACTACATACGCATGCGCCCACACACCCTTGCAGCCCGGTACCCTGATTATATTTCTAATTACATTTATTTTTAAAAAGGAACAATGGATTAATTAATCCACGGCGAGCACAAAGCTCACCCATCCCACCCTTTCCACACGTACAACACTGGTGACATCTTACTGAGCCATCTCGCATTAAATAGATTAAAATCGATGAAGCCAAAAAGAAGAAATTTAATAAACTCGTTAATTCGGTTACGAGCCCATTGAGCTGTACAACGGCAGCGCGAAGAGAGCAGAGCCACTCTCGTGGAGAGATAAGCAAAAGTCGTTAACTTTGATCTCGACCCGCGCAAAAGAGCATTATACCCGCTAGGAGGACAACGACACGCGCGTACATATAGATAGTATCTACGGAGAGCACGAGCTGAGAGAAAACCGCTAAGCCACTGAGGCCGAATTTTCTGCGTCGGCGCGTGGGAGCCTCATATCCTCGCTTTGAAGGCTTTTTTGCCTTTTTCGCGGGGGAAAAAATACTTCCGCCTCTACTCGCTTTTACCGAAGAGGAACCCGGAATGTTCCGGGAGCAAATTATAGTTGGGGGTACGGCGTCTCGAGATGCTCTATTTTTACACGTCCGATTTGGCTTGCTCTCTCGCTTCCCTTTTTTTCGTATGGATTTCCAAGAGATAGAGATAAGAAGTTCGATTTTCAATTACCCAATGGACACGGAGGAGAGTCATCTTTCCCCTCTGCCCACCCTCTTTGCTTCCACTCGAGTAGCAACATAGAAGAGACCCGCCACTTTATTAACTCGATTTAAGTCAAAGAGTCGTGGAGCACCGCCAGTCGAGAAGGTAAGCGCCGGGGTTGATTCTCAGCCATGTAACTCCGATAAGTAACTTTCCTTCTCAGCCACTTCCATCCCTATCAGGGCTGCTATACGTATAATTAGCTTACGATCGTTTCTTTTAAAAAATACAGATGATGTTTGTTGCAAATTTCATTAAGATTTCGTGATAAAGTTTTGTTCTGACATCTATCAAACCTTAAGTGTTTAACTTGATATATACGTCTTGCAATTGCTATTGTACCTGTTGTTTCTGTGAATGTACCGACAACGAAGCTATTTAGATAAGGAAAATGTCAGATAAATTCGAAAAAAATAACAACAAAAAAAGCTTTGCACGTTTGTAATTCATGAGCGCTCTACCTACATTGCATGTATTTTTTTGTGCGATAAGGTACTCACTTTTCGGAAACTTAAATAAATAACAAAATTGTTCCCAAAATCATGATTATCGAAAGAAATATTTAATTTTTTTTTTAAAGGAAAAAAGTGCCTTCATTTAAAATTAAAAATTCACGACTGTTCGCTTTTTTTTCGTCAGGGGGCTTTCATATTTTTTTGTGGAATCCCTAGCACTGTGGATGTTTGTGCACATGTCACATCCATGAGATGAAAAATCGACAAAAGAGATGAGAAAATATTCCGGCGTCTCGCAACGCGGGAATATTATGGCACATCCGTATGAGTGGGCACCTCATGAATGAAACATGAAATGTATAAATATTGACGTATGATAAAAATGGTTTTGTAAAATGACATAGTTGGCCTAACAAGTAACAAAATAAATCATGGCTCTCTTTACGAACTTGAATCTACTAAAAAGTTTGTTTTATTGTTAATTTGTGTTGCATGAAATTCGAACAAAACCGTTCGACAAACAACGTCAATGAGTGACAAAACACAATGTCAATTTATCAAAACAACAAAGAAAATACAATGCAAAATTTACACTGAAGATTATGCCACAGAGTAAAAAAAGTATCACCATGTTTCGACATCTTTCACAAACTCACAGAGCAAAAGTAGCTCGTAAACTTATCCCTTGTCTCATGTACGCTTTCGCATGCGCAATGTTATCGAACGGCACGCAAGAAAAATTTCAAGGGTGATCATTTAGTCTGGCCAGTGGATAATACAACCTGGGCAACGTTTTGGACTGATATCCGAACGAATATAGCACGAAAGCGTGGGATGCTCGAAGAAGTCTAGGTCAAACAAAGTATTTTCCCCTCCTCAGAGTGGAGTGAGGGGGCATAGGCACGTGTTTGTGTAATAGTTAGCTCATGCGTGTTACGAAAGAAAACCTCGGTCCTTTGCTCAAAGATGCGACAAGAAAAGACAGACGAATAAGTAATTAATCGATCGATTGGCGATACAAGTAAGCGTACTCAGATTTTTGAACTTTGCACTCACAGAATAAGAATTTTGGCTACCAATATTCTTAAAATAAATAAAATCACACATGGACCATTCCATCATCAGCATATAATATTATTGATATTTTTTATTGGATCTATGTGACATTGTTGTAACTCTGCGAAATCAAATGAGCATCCTTGAAATCGGAAAATCAAGAGTAGGCCAGTGCCAGAAAAAAGACAAAAGTGTCAAAGCAAGAGAGAAAGAGGAAGTATAGAGCTCGCGAAATGCCAGAGTACCGAGAAGCCCACAAGAATATACGATATCTGCGGGATGGCTGCGTGAGCGCTTTTGAAATATCTTGAGTGCAGGCGACGCGTATGATACGCTTCAGCGATTGTGATTAAAGTTAAATCCCGCTTTAGCACGCGTATTTCGTACGAACATGCTTTTTTGAGATTCGTTCTCCTTTGTTTTCTCTTTCTTTCGCCCCTATTCTAGAAGGAGCAAGTCAAAAAGAGGCCAGCACGAGATTAAGAGCTGCGAACGAGATTTTTCTCTTTTTTCGAGCTCAGGCGACGTGCAACTTTTCGCGCAATATACGCGACCACTGCGGCTTCTGGTACTTCACTCCTCTTAGCCTCCTACTCTTTGTACCATTTTTTTTTTTTTTTTCGAGCATGCCAAGGATCTCTCAGTGCTCGCGCCACTCGATTACGCGCAAGCGAATCGCACAGGCCGAAAGGGGGATTAACGCCAACTAAGCGAGTGTATTTTACATTTTTCTACCCTCAAAGAATAACCTTCCACCAACTATTTTCGGTTTAAAAAGCAGCTCCTACATTTTGACTTCGTATCATGTACCTTTTTTTTCAATGAAACTTCACCTCAGTCGCGTGAACTCGTTTCCCAAACTGAACATGTACTAATGAGGTCGCGTACCTTCATCATGCCATCGTTTTTGCATCAAACACATTTTGATATTCACCAGTGTAACAGAGAACACCCAACTGTAATCGCAACACCGATTGCTTCGAGAGTAAGTTTATACTCTGTATGAGCAACGTAATTTCAAACCTGTCATTCACCCTTGCATTGATTTGAAAGCCCCAAACGATCAAATTGCGACGCGCTGCTGCTGTCAAATACGATATCTTGTTACAGGGTCATTAATATTTTAGAATGGCCTATCGAAGTTATAATGATATCAACTTGTTTGTTTCATGAAAAACAAATTTTATATTCAGACTAGTTGTATGCTTTTTCTTGTTTTTTAGGAAAGAAACGGATATCCTTTATGCTCACGATTTACATTAGCTTTCGAAAAAGAATCGATGTTGAAGCAGCAGTGGGAATTATTTTTTGGATAAACTAAATTTTGAAATTACTTATGAATAACGTATAATAGAGTTGGAGGTTGTTTAAACCTGAGAGCTTTTACCTGAGTAGAAGAAAATAACCATATTTGTACGTGAGATAAGATTTCGTTAATATATTAATTTTATGGTAAGAGTATACAACTCAAAAATAATGACACAAAAATTTAATTTTGCATCGAGACTAAGCGTTTTATACTTACAGAAATAAATTTTTTATTTTTTAGGGCCTTAAAGCACTAATAGCTAATAAATTATTATTTCATGTGCGTAACTAAGATCAAGACCAAGAAAATTCCTGGGTTCTAAAAATATATCCGTGCACTAAACTAAAATGAAATCATAAAATTACAGTACAACTGAAAGATGAACATCCCGGTCGCGTACTTTTATAAAATCATGTTCTAATGTTAATCAATGCTTGTTAATCCGATGGTACGTATTAAACTCAGTCCAACTGTTTATCTGTTTCATAAACACTTGTTTGAGATACAATATCTTTCAATTCTTAGCCAAAAAAATATCTTACGATTGCTTACACACAAGTGCCACAATTTCATCAACAAAACAGCTAACAAAACAATCATCGAATTCAATTTTAAGGTATACTTACTCATTTATTTAAAAATATTTGTAAAATTTACGTGAGCGTTATTTTTCATTCGACAACAGATCACTACTGCTCCTCTTGATCAGTAACCACGACCACAAATCCACACAGAAAAAAAGTACGAAAGAGGAGGAAGCAAAAGAGCGGGAGAAAAGTTTAAGAGGGCTCTAAAGTTGGCCGAAGAGGCGTATCTCGACGCTCGAAAATGCGCGCCCACTGACATGTATATCGCACCCACCCGCCAGCACAGATCTTTATCGATAACCGCGAAGCTAATGGTTTCACCGGTTAATGAACGACCGTTCGAGAAGCAGCCGATAGCACGCATGCTGAAATATACGCGGCACCTAGCATCCTCTCTCTCTCTCTCTCTCTCTCTCTCTCTCTCTCTCTCGTTTTATCCATCGACCCGTGGCACATTTTTCTTTCTTATTATTCTTCCAAGCGAGAGCCAAGGAGAGATATAAGCACGCTCTGGCCCTTTCTTCTACTTCCCCATCTTTTCAAAGCAAAACTACTTCCAAGTGCAATGAGTCTCTCGCTCTTAATCGAGTTCTTTCTTCCGGTACGACTCCTCGCTGGGCAACTCTTCGATACGTATAGCCCCGGTAGCCATTGTACTGAACCCTGTGCCGACGAACGCGAAAGTTACCACCGATCGCGAAAAGATCATCTCCCCCTCCACGTTGCTGCTTCGGCTTTCCATTTGAGAGGCAATCGCTGGTGGAAAGCACGCAACCGTGCCATTTGACGTAGGAGATGGAGGGTTTTTAAACGTGTATTTCAGTCGAAGGCTAGGTACGCGTTGAGCAGAATCGACTTTGTAATTAGTAGATTTTACGGCTTTCCCTTCGTTAAAATAGAGCGAACGAGCTTCACGCGACTCCACCGGCTTGTTTTGGGAGCGTGCACATATCTCTCTTTCTCTCTTTCTCTAAATTCTGTTTTCTCATCTAGTTTTCTGCATTTGGTATATAAAGTGTGTTACTAATCCTCCACAGTGTAACTAATTAAATTCCGAAATATATCTTGAGTTGTTAAAAAAAAGTGTAAATACCTATGGATGTCGACATTCGAATTTGTATATTCGTTAGAGCTCGAAATAGAGATTTTTTTAGTGCATGTATATTTGATTCGCACTTTCAATAGCGTTACTTTATTGGATCATTAAGTTTTTTATTGAAAGCAATGAAAATTGTCGAAATCAATTAATTTATTAAAATAATTTTTAAGTTCAAGTATATTAATAATTTGAATGGATTAATACTAATTATGGCAGCCATAGTTTCAACAATTCATTTTATTCTCGTATGTCCGCGATTATGCTGTTTCTCCGGAATACGTGAAAGTTATGCAGGTACATTTTTATAAGCTCAATATCAATGAAAAAAAAACTTCGTTTGACAAGAGAGAAACATTTTCAAAGATGTATTTGATTGACAAGTCATTACAACTTTGAAATGAAAGTATTTGAAAAATTACCATCAAATTAGAGTTGTATAACCGCTTGTAGTATAAAAAATGTAATATTTTTTTTCTAACAATTATAAAATAAAAATAACAACTTTGATTCATTAAATTTAATATCAGCGTTGCACAGCTATAAAATAATGAACTTCAAACATTACTAATAACCACTTTACACGTGATAGTTCGTAAATATAGTGTTTTCTAGTAGATTGAAAAATAACATATTTATCTTACAAACCGATTAAATTGTGTAGAAGTTCAAGTAAATTTACTAATCTACATCGAAAGTATGTATGCTTATTAGTTGAAAAACATAACATTTCCACTATTATGTAGCGTGGTATAATTTTTTTAAAATAATCTTGCTGTTAGATTGTCTGACCAAACGTGTGCTTGAACTACTTCGTATTTTAAACGCATACATTTACATCGTAACCTAAATATGCCTTAGTTTGATATTCTTTGAAACAAGCTACAGCTATTTGAGTGCCACCAACTCTGAGCTTGGATAAGCATACATAAATTTTTTCACCCGAGTCCTTGTGCAGTGACCGCAAATTACGGAAGCTTGTTTATTAGGTGGAGTGTGGCGGTTGCGTATTAAATTGTGTGTATGTACCACATCTTTATAAGAGTAACATGCAAAACGATAAATTTTTTAATTTCATGATGAATTATAGTAAGTTTAATCACTTTTATTTTATTAGTTATAATGCTTATAAAATTTATAATCATAAAACTAGTTGTATTATTGATTCTTTGACAGCGCTTACCATATTTGTGCTAAAACTACTGTACAGTCCATTTCTATTTGAATGAAGTTAATATTTATTAAAAAAATTAAGTGATACCGTTATTAACATTTATATTTTATGAACACTTTTTTAAACAAGTTTTTATCTTGGCATGCCTGACCATTCGCAAGACATACTGTGATTAACAATATTATTAGGACGAAACTGTTTTTTGGTAAGTATAAACTAACATTTTAAATTCAATGTCTTATGTACGACTGATTTACTTATTTTTCAAGAATTGATGTCTTATTAACCTATTTGATTAAATACCTATTTGAAGTTCTTTTTACTATAAATACATACTTAAAGGTACATTCCATTAAGTTATGTATGCAATAATTATTTTTAATTGGAAAAAAGCATTTTGGTATTTGAAATAAAAAGTATCGCTTTAATTTATATTTATGATTTACAGCGAATGTGTTTGTTTTTGGAAATTGGGTATCTTGTCAGCCAGTCTGATTAAACGCGTACTTAAACTACTTAAAACTATGTATGGATCTATTTAGCACTATGAAGTATTATACATTTCTATTGTATGTGTTTTTGATTTTTAAAATAGATATTTTGTTATGTGCGTCTGACCATACGAATGCTTTAACTACTTTTATCGACATTAATATAATTTGAGTAAAGCTTATTAGTTGAGAAAAAAAATAAGAATCTTATTTTTACTCGCTACTAACGATTAATTTGATCATTTTATTGATATACCTTGTAAGCCTGACTAATAAGACGTGTGCTTAAATTATTTTATATTGAAAACGTATATGTATAGGTTGTTTTGATTTTTAAAATATGTATTACCAAAAAATCTTACCATACGAATACTAGAATACCATGATCAACATAATTGTCGTTTAGGCAGAGCTTATTGATTTTCTAAAAATGATAGTACAATTTTGTTGCTATGTATTGTTTTGAAGGAATCATTTGTTTTCTGACTTAATAAATCGTCGAGAAAGTCTTAATAATGTTATTATTCCTTGTCCTGTGGATGGATTTGATCTAAAAAAAAATTTTTTTTTCTTAATCCATATGATCATTCACGCGCCTGAACTATTTCAATTCATCAACACGTACTTTTAGAATGTCCTTCATCAGTTGACTGGATTTCAGTAGGATCAATATTCTTTTTATAAGGTATATTTACTGGCAAATGCATTTATCTTTGAAAAATAGTCCTTTTCTACCTCGAGCATTTTTTAAGGGTTGGGTGTGCCTTCGGTAGAAAAATAGGGTTCGCACCTGGTGCACATCCAACCACAGTAAGCACAAGGAGTCCCTCGGGCCTGGTGCTTGTCCTGGTGACATGCATCCCCAGATACAAAAACTGCCATTTTGTTAGCTTGCCTGACTATACCTGGGCTTAAACTACTTTGATCGCAAAACTGTTGTCAACAACTACTATTGTGTTAAACATGCAACATTTTGTTATTAAGGTTAATCTTGTTAATTGTTTAAAAACGTTTGTATACATAATAAACCATGTGATCTACATTAACACTTTTAATAAGTAATCAAAAGATCAATTAATTAATATTATGAGCTTGGTTTTTGACTAAAGTAAATGTCATCTTAATCACTGAGAGTTCAAAATTACTGCACCTTTATTGGAGATCTGTTTTTTCGTACAGGCAAAGCGCTGCAAAGGGACATCAGCATTAGAGTAAATTTTTCCGAATCATCTCTCCTTTTCTTTGCCACTGTTTCACATTCTCATACTGTGCAAGGCAAAGGTAACAGGAAGCTATGTAAGAGATCGTAGAAAAAGAATAAAGGGAAGCTCTAAGAGAATCGTTTTGCTCGGGAGCTCGAATCCGTTTTTCCGCTCGATCGAATTTAGCCCGTCCACGCTCTACAGTGTTCTCTCTCTCTCTCTCTCTCACGCTCTCTCTCTTTCTCTCTGATAAATCAGGCCCCACAGAACAAGCTGGTGGGAAATATCCCTTGTGCTACCGTCTTCTCCCCTCCTCTTGCTCTATCTCTTGTCATTTATCGATTCGTCTTCGCACAGGAAAGAATTCGCCTGGCTCCTTTCCTTCGCTCCATTGAAGGTGATAGAGGAATACAGAACCCAGTGAATACGAAAACACGTGGAATCCAGCATCGACGATTGGCGGCCTATCTTATTCTCTTTCCCTCCAGTGTGAGATTATTACCCCACACGCGTGGCAACTTTTTGGGAATGCGTGGCAAAGCTGGTTTCTCTTGTGAGATCTTTTATACCTGCAGAGTTCTTGTTTTGTTAACCCACTCTTTCATGTTTTCTTGTGGCTCCTTTGCATGTTCTGTTTGTTGTTTCCTTTTTGCAACAAATAGGAAAGGACTGAGAATTAACATTTATTTCTTTTATATGGTGCTGGCGTAAACTTTGATAAGTTAACCGAGAAGGTAGAGAAGGGAGAGTCGTAGAGGGGAAACGCGAAAGAGAATGTAAAAATCGCGTTCTGTTTATACGAAAAGGTATCACGAATTGTGCGCTCAAAACGCTTGGTGCTGTTCACTCGAGTTTTATACGTCAAACGCGATTTGGATAATTATTTGCAACTGGTATTTTGATGTTATCTTAAAAAAAATATGGTATGATTATTTTGTATATTTTTCTATTTTACTATTTTTATAGGTATTATTTTATTATTTTCAAGGGATTATCATCGCAATAATTAATTTTTTTTTTCAAACAGTATTGTTTCGTTCACCTGCAAAAAGTCACCTACAGATGAAGTTTACGTTCCCGCAAGACGCAAGCTTCTAGTGGATCCGATATGTCGTCTCTACTCCATGTTATTAGAACTAATCGCAGATGGCGCTTGCCTTGCACCATCGAAATTTATGTCTTTCAATTACCTGGAATAGCCCCACCTCTCTCTTTCTCTCGTACGTTTGCGTTACTCTCTCTCTCTCTCTCTCTCGCTCTCTTCCATCATCGTCCTCCACGCTGCGCATTCCACTCGTTGATTGAACTTTCAACGATGCCAATACTTTTTTCTGCACTGGTGTCCTGCCTCTCTTTTCGTACGTTTCTTTCTACCACAATCTCAATTATTCGGTCTCGCAGATATCCCAGCACTTGATGGAAAAAATAATAGTAGCAATCTTTGGCACCACTTTTTATCCTCCATATTGATTCCTGGTTCGTTTTATCCCGAAATTTCTCTCTCACACTAGTTAAACGTAACCAAACGGACTGCTTTAGATATTGGACTCGTCGGCGACTTTCACCCTGTTTTGGAACATTGGGAAGTAAAAAGACAACCCTGAAATCGAAACTTCAAGACTCGTTAGGATATTACAACAATTTATGTGCCGACTTAATTTTTTTAAGTTGCCAGTAACAGCAGTCATGAAGGTCTTTCCCTCTGTCGCTTTTGGCTTTCCCCGTCTTCGTTTTGGCCAAGTCGCTGAAATTCAGCCAACAAAACTTTCTATCCCAACGGAAGAGGGAAAGAGAGCAAGAAAAAAGAGAGAGGGAGCAAGCATATAAATTGCGCTTGGAGATACAATAAAGGCCAGTGGACGAATCAATTGCCCACTTCCACTTGCCCCCCCCCCCTCCCCCTCTCTGTCACATCTCCCACGCTGTTTCCTTCTAGGGGCGAAGTGTGCCGTACATAGCGATCATAAGGTCAACGGCTCGTGTGTGCTGCTTGTAGTCGTCGTCGAGACTTTCCACCCGATTGGTCGATGTGCACCCAAACAGATTGCTGAAGCATCCCTGCGCATTTAAATGCAGAGAAGAATACGGTCGGGGTCATTTCGAGTGACAATTCCGTGCATGAATGCAGTGAACAGTTTTTGCATAGCTGACTGCACCATTCCCCCGCTCCCCCGGCTGTCTTTTATCATGCGATTAAATGTCCCTCTCCCAGGGGCCCACTGACGTACGTTTCATTTTAGGTATAATAAATTATGCTCGATGTCACAGGATTCGTATTCACAATTACGTGATATGGAGAGATGACAGAGAAAACAACACGAATGCTTGTAGGATCCGATGGCTTTGAGATAGCGTTAAATCAATGGAGTGAAAGATTTTCCATTCATTTCTCTGCTACGGCATAAAAGCGTACGTTTTTAAGTTCATTTTTAAATCAATGCGATCCTTTTATTGCTTTTTTATTCATCTCTCGGTAGCAATACCTCGATGCTTGAAATTTATTCGAGCCCAAGAAGGATCTGTAATGCTCGTTAAAAAAAGACTAGTCACCAAGTGATCTATAGGTAGGTATGATTGTATTTATTGTATTTGGTTATGATAATACTATGATCAGCATCCGATATCCCGTCTCAGCTTTTTTTTTTCATTTAATACAGTAGAAATAAAATGAAATCACTTCCACCCGAGGTGAAATGTGCTAATTAATTATCCAATGCAATCAACACGTCTAATTAAATATCTGGTACGAATTAAGCGTAACTGCATGTGTCAGCGAGTAGTCAAAGTTTTTTCCTCTGCACAGACTGGGCATCATCGTGTTTAATGCGGTAATCCCGTTCTGGGCTCTGTACCCGATGAAAAGACCAGGGATGGTTAATTACAAGAGTAAATTTGGAACTCTGATGAATTGCACGATCTCTTGATGAGCATCCAACCAAATGGCTTCGCTTTTCCAATATATATGATACCGTTCCAATGCAATTATCAATTTATCGCTTAAATCTGTAGTTCTTTAAACTTTATTTTTTGTGCATACATCCCTCAGTTGCAGCATTCATTTGAAGATCCCACGAAATACGTGAGATTTAATTAACAGCCCAACCTCGATCGAATAATGTGTAATTGAATCCCGTTCTTGAGCATTGCACGTTGTTCCCTTTTTTCAACCACTTGCAAAATAAGAAGTCACTTCTTGTTCCAGTCAGATAATTAATTAATACTTTCATTACTGCTTAGTCATTAATACCGTACGTACCTATACACATTTCACTGGTAAAATAATTCACTGTCGGAGCCAACTAACCAACTTCCTGAATAAAGTCTAGTAACGCAGAATTTTCATCTTTTTTTTTTTATTTTAATTTACCTGGCACAAAGGAAAAACGAGAATGAAATGTCATTACTCGTCCCCCACTAAGATGACTCGATAAGTTATAATAAAGGGAATTCTTATACCATCCTAGTGTATCTTTCACTTTGCGATAGCCAAGACGTCTTACCCCGTTACTTCACCATCTCTTAATTTTTTTCTCTCGTGAAAAGTCGCCTCGTTAAAAAGATGATTCTAATTAAGGAGTTGCTCGGTTATACACAGAATTTCTGGTCAGTATGTACGTACAGTCTTATTGAAGTTCGCGAGTAGTGTACACAACCGCATCTGGGGTATAATCAGAGCTAGTCGTAGTTAAATTAACTCAAGCCAAAGTTAGTTTGGGATTCAACTGATGTGCTTATGAAATGGCGTGATGCCTCGTTATGCGACTCTCTATTCCATCTATCGTCGCACCGAAGAGACGAGAAATGGATGTTAGGAATTGCGTGTTTAGTGTTAAGTTAGTCCAATTGGTGCAATGAAATTAGTTATCAATTGCAAAAAATTTCGCTGCGTTGTGTATTGGTTCATTCAGATTCACGTTGGTTGGTTTATCATTACTCTAATAATTAAACGTATCATTTGAAGTTTCGTGGGTTTTAGAATATCTAACAGAAAACTATGTATGCACGGTTGCAAAAGTAGATTTTTTTTTTTTAATTCTTGTAGTATGATCGTTTGACACCTAAAACTCTTGCTCAAATTTTTTTCTTAATATGATGATTAAAAATTTTTAATTGAAAAAAATAACGCCAAGTTTTGTAAAAGTTTATTATTGGTCAAATTTGAGTGAAAACGAGTATTCGTGAGTTAATTGAAGCAGGATATTTAATTTTTTTAGTAATATTACATGAAAATCTGCATGTCCACTAAATTAAGAAAATTTTGTGAAAAAATTTCAAGAAAGTTTAATAAATCTAAACTGCGATGATTTATTAAAATTCTTTCTTCAAATTCTTTAGAAATAACCGTACTCGAGATTACTCAAAACGTTTTAGAAGAGAATATACTCATTACGTCACGTAACATTCAATTATTTTTTGAAGCATTAGTAATTCACATAATATAAAATTTGCAAATCAAAATGTTTCATAATTTCTCTTTGCTTTTAGTTTACTGGTGAGCCCAACTTTTTAATTAAATTTAAAAAACATTTTTTTTTCAATTTTGTAAACACTCAATTAAGCATTTCTTTCATTTTCTGTATACATTGTTGTATGTATTTTACATGAAAATTCAGTATCCTTGTATTTTGCATACAATTCGAAAAAAAAAAAAAAAATAAAAATACACTTATAAGGTAGAAAGTATTCGTTAAATTATAATTATTTTTGTATTGAATTAGTCACAGCAAGTTTGGTATTAATAGTCTGCGTGGCACCAGGGCAGATTCTCGTTGGTTTTTGATACAAGCTCTAAACAGAAAACGATCCGAAGAAGATTATAACGAAAATGCTTGAATTGACAAAAGGAGGACAGAGAAAAAAAGGAAAAAAATAAGAAATAAAATGTTTATTGAACATACCCCGGAATTCCCTCGCAACCGCGGTAGTGCAAACTTCCGTAACAACCTTTGCCATTCACGATGTTTTGATCTTTTTTGCTTCTTCATACTCATGAGACAGAAAGGAGGCAGGTGACACTCTGTATTAGTTCTATTTGATCTCTGTGTGACTTAGCAGATCAAAGTTAGTGTAACATTAGATGATGTGTCGGTCTAACAGTAAAAAGGTATCGGTTTTGATCTTACCGTGAATGTATACTTGTCTAACGGTAGTGGTATGATTGATCTCTTATGCATCAAGATTCCACTTAAAGAGCTTGAAAAAGGTATTGCGGAATAAATATTTCTTTTAACCTTGTATTTTCAGCTTTTTACAACAATCCGTCCAAATTGTGAAAAAAATTAGTCGGAAAATTCCGTTTTTTATCAAATTTGTCGAATGACCACTGACTAATTTTCAAAGCCTTTGTCGACCGACGAAATCATGATTAGTTAATCTGTTTAATCAATAGGGCTCACTGCAAACTTGGAACTGTTGGCTAAAACGATCGGGCTGCAAGTAATCTACACGTGTGCTGTGAAATGACAATCAAAAAAGGTTGATCAGCGACGGTGGCTTGTCAGAGCGAGTATATTCTTTTATTTAACCGTATGTCGGGCCACAAGGGCGTGACACAAATACTTTGGCCTACGGGTCATCTCCCACAAATGGAAACAATGGCTTTCCCAGCTACGCATGTGTGTCAAGACCACACAAACTTTGCTTGTCTACCTATTCAACTCATAGCTGTGTGGGCGCGTCTACGTGCACATATATTATACGCAGTCTGACGCGCGAAATCTGCGACTTCCGTGTGTATAACCCTTACCTATCCCCCAACACCATAAATTTCATTGCAAATATCAATGTGTTGCCCCAACGTTCTCATAGAAAATAGGAACGTAAAGAATAATAAAAGATAATATATTTGTTCAAAGAGAGAGTAATTTGATTTTTAACTAAATTTATTGATGCCAAGGGTGGTTTACACCCGTATGGCATGAGCATAATTACAAGCAATATTTTTATAATTTTATAAAGAACATTCTATAAGTAAATAAATACATTGCAATTTCTTAGATACGCTTCATTCGCGGATTTCATAGCTATGTCGCAATAAAAGATAATACAATTCCAAGTGACCACAGTAGTCAATTTAGTCGCAATACAATTTAATTCGAGCAGATACATTATAAATAAAATACAAGGTACATGCGTAGCATTTTTGTAATTTGTAATAAAAGAGTAAGAGAGAGAGAGAGAGTGAGTATACAAGGAAAGAAGAATAACAAAAGGCGGGAGCGAGGATATCATTGAAAAACGCATGCGTGAGAAGTTTTCTACTCGCAGTTTCCGCTTTCCCTAAGATATCGTATAGCCTCTGCAGTAGCCTAGTCATCTCTCTTTCTGTTCTTGTTTTTTTTCTCTTTGTTTGGTAAAAGTATAACTACGTACGCACGGCTGAAAAGGATATCCGAGAATGTAGGCTGGGAAAAAGGATCGTCAATAAAAGTCTGAGAAAATACGGCGATCCTTCCGGTCATTGCGCCGAAATTGATTAGTGCACGAATTAATTATGCGATCTCGTGAAAAATACGACTGCGCAGGAATGCCCCATCCACCTACAGAACGGCTAATTGGTTTATTTGCATCACAACCCAAGTGAAATAACAAACATCATACTTGAAAAATTTTTCAGGCAAGGCTAATGATGAAGTCTCCAAAATAAATCCTTAAAAAATTATAGTTAACGCATAAGAAAGTTCATTTTCTATTCGATGTACATGCATTAATTTAACTTTAAGAATTAATAATAACTCCATCGAAATTGAAAAATGAACGATGGTTCACGATCACAGTATAATGATTTCCGGGCAATAACTCACCACGATATTACCATACGACACGAAACGGAATAATCGCATCTGAATCAGCACAGTATCCAAGCAGCTACGCGTGCGGCGTACGTAGACCCACACTTTCATCACGGCCCAAGAAAGCACCACCAAGAACGAGAAAAATAGCTAGCACAGCATGTTCTTCGTGGGCGTCTTTGCCGCAAAGCGAAATTGCGAGCCACGGGGAGGATCGCTAAATGAAATCTTCGAGGCTTGGGTGTGCACCTAGGCCTCCCACAGTTCGCTCGCTTGCTTTTCTTAACTACGCGTGAGTTGAGATTACGTATAGATATACGCACGCTGCTGGGTATGTTAGCGCCGAAATATGAGAACTAGAGGAGATGCGGTGGAGAGAAGGTGGTGCTGCGTGGGAGAAATTGGGTGAGATGGAACACGGACAACGCACTATACACTTGTGCGCTAAATTTTTAATGAAGATTTCTTACTTTGTAAAAATAGGGAGATTATAAGATAGGATTTAAAAGACTTCTCAAGCCTTCCTAGGGACAACTTTATTTTATTTTTCAAGCTTTGTACATATTATGTTCAATACGTACTACTAATGTCGATTAGCACAATTATTTTTAATACTTTAGTTATGTGACGTGGTTAAATGCAAAATTTAATCTTTTTTTTTAAGATGTCTTATGTTCGCACTGCACGAAGGGTACGAAAAATGGGTACCTAATACTATACTAATACGGTTTAAAAAGATGTAAATGACTTACTTTCTACATCATGTGGTCTACATCTTTTCTAATGTAAAATCTTGTATCATGAATAAAAATAATTGACTTGGTACGTATAAATTGAATACTTTTATTTCTTTGATCATTCATTATCTTTGTTGTATCTGACACGTCAGACACGTGATTATTTTCAATTTGTGATTAAAAAAAATTTTTTTTTTTAATCTAATAAACCATTAGTTGTTTAGTTAAAATTGTTTAAAACTTAAATGAAAAAATGTCTGTTTATCTATAATATCACCCGAACATACAACTAAAGGTTTTGCTGCATGAAGCTTGAGAAAAAAAATTGCATTCAATTGACGTACTCCAAAATATGCACCTGGTTTAAAGTTAAGATTCAGTTTTCTTTGTTTCACCACATCACCACTGGACTGCACTGTATATATACGTCCACACATTTAAATTCATGCATTCATATCCAAAAGTTTTTATCGTCTGCCGACGCCACCGTCATGGTCGACGTCACAGCAGAATAGTAGCGTAGGGACCTGTATAGCAGCAACGAAAAAAAAAATCGTGAGACGCACAAACTATAGGTGCAAATTTGGTTGTCTGATTCGATTTATGATAACCCGAGGTACACATATGAACCAATGAAACCTAAACACGATAGAAAGGGAGTCCATTTACTGAGACCCTTATAGAATCCGCGCACTTAAAGAGCGTCTTACACTTAATAATTCATGCAATAACGCATTCAGGAGCAGTAGCAATAGTTACACCCAATCCAGAGCATGGCTCTCTTTCTTTTCCAAGCCCTCCCCCCCTACCCTTTCTCTCTCTGTCTCTTTATCTCTCCCTATTACTTTTGTGTATACATTTGCAGCTTATCTCGGGCCTTAATGTTTTATGTATGCTCTCAAGGTGTAGCAGTAGTAGCGTACAAAACAGAGAGTCAGGGGCAATTGTAAAAATGTGTGCTCGCCGAGTGGAAACTAAAAGAGACAAAGGGTCGAGTGTGCTGTACTGGGCCAAGGTGCATGTACGATAGTTAACTGCTCGAGAGTTTCATGAGATAGGCGAACGCAAACATATTTAAACAAAATTACGACTCAATATTTATATTTTATCCAAGCCAAGGCAGTACACTTGAGTCTATTGTATGTTATATTTATACACCTGCTTTTGTGGAAGTAAAAAAAAGCATTTTTAATGTGTTCAAAAATACTCACGTAGATTGTGCCAAAGACGAGAAATCTTATTGGAGAGATAAAATAAGAGGTAGCAAGGGGACCAGACTCATGTAGGAAATAAGTGAGATAGAGTATAGTTTGAGGAAGGTGAGACAAACGAAGCAAAGCATAGTTATCTCGCAGAGGAAGGGTAAGATGCAGAGTCATTTGGTCTTGTCTGTACAGCCGACTGGTAAGCTACGGAACATCGGCTACGTGTTGGTCCTGCCGTTCCTTCGTGAATGGAATCCCAAGGAGCAAGAGTATAAAAAAAACAGAAAGAGAGAGAGAGAGAGCTAGAGTCTGAGGGAAGCGAGTCAAGGAAGAAGAGGTGAGGGCCTTGTGGCAAATGCATTCGTGGCATCGCGCCGATTTATCTAGGAGCAGCCCTCAGCTGCACCGAGATGGCCCGCATGTTCCGCTCTTTCTCCTGCTTTTGGAGTAAACGCTGCCTGTAAATCAGCTTACATTCCCTCCGGTGCCGGTGGTGGTAGTAGTAAAGAAAAAAAGAAAAGAAACAGGGGCTGGTGCAGAAGATTGTTCGTCCGCGATTTTTACGACTTTATTCATGAAAGGTAAATTATGCGCCGATTCGTAAGCTCCACTCTCTCTACACGTGTGTATGTATATGTGTATGTAGTATGTGCACGTGGTTGGTCGATCGTATCGGTGGACGCGGGTTACAGAAATGTGGCTTGTTTTGCCATATAGCGAGGAAGAACGATAGCAGTGCGCGAGAGTACGAGGCCAATCTATAACGGGCGTGGGCGCGAAGTGCGCGCTAAATTGAAGCAATGAGCTGTAGTTTATTTTCCCCTACATTTTGCCTACGGGTACGTTATTTACATCCGTTTCGCCCCTGGTAGTCAGGGATGCTTTTCATCGGACGTTTTCTCCCTAAGCCAGCGAAGTGAAATTTGTTTGTACCCAGCAATTCTGCAATTCTCAAAAGCGTGCAAACTCATCGCTAATGATTGTTATGCATGCGGATAATTCGATTGCAGTGAGAATTTATAAGAAAACAGGCTACATTGAATTTTACTTTCTACTCCCCGTGATAATGGCGGGAAAAAAGACTCTCATGAGCTTTCAGTAAAAGCCGTCGGACTAATCGGGTTGTTAAGCCATTAATCATAAATGCGCCGTAAATGTAAAGAGAAAAGAGAAACAGTGCACAAACACGTGGTGCTTTTGATCGATTTTATAGCACCATTTGCGGCATTCAAAGAAAGAAGAGGGAAAGAAGCGAGCAGAGTAGTGTTGTAGAGCAGAAAACGAACGATGATGAGTGGATTGCTGCGGTGCTCTCACGAAAAAAAGCGCGGGCGCTTGCGACAAATCGCGCAGCCCAACGAAAGGCCATTCACAACTATTTTGCCATTCCGCGCACCTCCGTTCTCGTTTTTTTTGCTTTTTCCTTTTTTTTTCCTCGTTCCCGGTCTCTCCGTTTGCGGATACGCAACAGCAAATGCTACATGCAATGCTCGACGTCTGTCAGGGACTTTTCACCCACTACACGTCCATACGCTCGCAATGTGTGTAGAACTCCTGTGGTACGCATCGATGTTAACATCGTCGAACTACGTGTAATTAGCCCCCCGTAAAATTTCAAGCCCAGCCAGGCGTCCTTTTGCTGGTGCTGTTGCCACTGCGGCTGCTTCTCCTTTGAATGTGATACAGCGGCTGTACTGCTGTGCTTTTCTAGCTGATGTAACAAGGGTCCCTATACTGCTTTTGCTGTTGCTCGGATAATGTTTTAGGTGGTTGACAACAGCGTGGCCACGTATGCATATCCAGAGTACGAGATGCAGCTTTGATGATTCAGTTAATTTAAGTGCTTCAAAAGCTTTCAGTTTTAAATATTTTTAATTGGATATTAATTAAATGTTTAATATTGAAAAATACATCGTTAGTAAACATTTTTTTGAGTGTGTTTCAATTTTCATGGACCGTTTTCAAAATTTAGGTAGTGTTTCCTTTTTATAATGCTTGATATTATAGCAATAAATTAAATTATTTATTAAGATCCAACTAGACAAAAATTGATGCAATACAATATACTTAAGTATATTGTAAGGTTTATTGAATACTATTTTTTCAATTTTTTAATGTTGTGTGCAGGATAATGTTATTCATACTTGTTTTATTTTTAAAAGTGTGTTTTATCTATTCAACAATATCAACGATTCAGGCAGATTTATTGTGCACGATTGATTACAATCATTAATTAATTTATCAAACGCTAAGAACAACTTTAGACGAAAGTGCATATTTTAAATAGAGGTATTGAAAAATAAAAATTGTAAATAAACAAGTTTCAGTATTCACGTATCATAATTGACAGGTCAGTTCAAAAAATTATCTTCATAAACTCAAATGCTGCCTCACGCGATTGGCAGTGCAATGGACGTAACAAGCGAAGCAAAGTATATCCTTCCAACTCTCTCTCTCTTTCTGACATTCTCTCTCCACAAACCAATCAGCATTTGATGCGTAAGTTCACGGTTGCGGTGAAATATCGATTTTCTTTATCTCCGTTGAGGCCAACAATGCCGTCTTAATAATCTTGTCGGGTCGGCGGTCGAAATCAACCTCATCCTGTAATAAACCCCCACCCGCTCAGCTTGCCAATAATTCGCTTCGCGATAATTCCCACCCCTTTGTTCGCATTGCGGCTGCTTTATCTCATCGCGCCAGTCACGGAATTACGTTTGCACTCGCAACAGGAATAGTAACATGGTGGCCGATTAAACGCAGCGCGTTCACGTACACATCTAATCGAAGTAACACAATTAACTGGATATCTGGGGAGGGCGGGTAGAGAAAAGGGCGATGAGTTAAGGGAGCGAAAAAGGTGCCTAACTGCGATTGAGATTCGTAATTTCCATCACGTACTGGAATTTCTTTGATGCAGATTAATTCCTCTACCCATGCGCCTTTGCTGCATTCCCCGGCCTCTTCCACTTTGCGAGAGGCGTGTTTCTCGCAAAGCTCAAGTGACTCGGATCGAGTTGTACAAAGACATGCGTACTCTCTCGTTCATACGCCCCACATGTGCACCCACTGACAGCTTGGAATTTCACTTTTACTCAGTTTCGACGAGCTGAAGGATGTTTTATTTTCTATTGCTCTCCTTGTTCGAGTATTTAGGTGATGAAATTTTAGTAGACAGGTGCGAGCAATATTGATTAAATTTGATCACCTGATGGCATTTTTTTTCGGATGTACACGAGTCTCATTAAGGATAGACAATTGGGTTTGAGAGACACGAGATAATGGATATTAAAGAACTATATATGTACAGAAAGACTGGCTAGCAATGTCTATTGAAATCTCTCAAAGAACTCTATCTCTCAAAGAAAAAATAAGATTTAAGCTTTGCACGTAAAAAAATACGATTCGGTGATCTGCACTAAGAAAAGCGTTTTGTACGGCTTTTCCACGAGTAAAAAAATTTGAGAAGTTTGTAGTTATTGAACAAAATTGAACAAAAAAAATAGTTTATGTGTTCTTATTTATTAAGACATAAAACATATATAGATAGTGCCTGATGGAACGTAAATAGTACTTAATATTTTTAATACTTATGTAAGTAATAGTGCGTAGGAAATTTTTCAAAACAATTTTGTTAATAATATTAAATACAAAAGATCTAAAAAAACCAGTACCATACTTTTCCGTAAGTCTTAAATCGTATTATGTTACATCAGAATCTGAATCATATTCCTCCTACGAACGCAACGATATTGAGCTTAAAAATTCCAATATTTGATTTTGTTCTGGAAAACCTGAATCACAACTAGAAAAGCTGATAAAAAACATCTCCGATTAACCTATTTAATAGTTGAGAAAACAATGTTTTCCCTCTTTGCAAGTTACTTCGCTATGGCTTTGTAATACCAGTTGAAAAACGTATTTTGGAATGCATCAAAGAGATTCAATAGGGTATGTGATGAAAAAATCTAAATTGGTAAATAACGGACCCCCTTATATACCTACTTTGAGGTAGAGGAGGATAAAAAGCGGCTTTGAGTGAAGAAGCGCAGCACAGCACATTGGTATCAGTGAAGAAGAGAAGACGCAACAACTGCAAAATACAGCATCGTCGACGTTCGGGACGGCATCCCCCCAAAACTTTTCCTAATTAAGAAGGAACTTTGCTAATCTGCGAAACGTATACACTGATGTATGTATCCACCCATCCAGCTTTTTGTATGTACCCGGCGCAGCGAGCAGGCGATGAACTGACGGCTTTTTTTTCCACAGCGAAGATCTCCTACACCGTCCTTCTATCCTCTTAGCTGTGAGTAAATTAAATTGAAGCTCTACCGTTCATACATCCTCTTTTTGCACTTGAACCGAGGCTTTATGCACACCATCGTCATCATCATGATCATCGTCCCTGTTGTTGCTGCTTACGTGCATGCAAGCGCGCACTTTTTGCAGACTCTCGTTACGGAGTTCGGAGAAATGGCATTTTTAGGGTAACGAGGTAGCACGGGATTTTTTGCTCTTCCTCTTTAGAATGCGCCCGTGTGCTCTGGCAACTTATCTATTGTGCGACAGTCGTTCCGAAACATCTATATAAGAGCAGGCCTTGCTGCTTAATTTCAAGACGTCGCTGCCTTTGCGGCTGAGAAAGTTTTCCAACACGTATGCTTTTACTCGCCAGACTTTAATAGAGACTCTTTGGTAAAGTGACGTCTGATGAGAAAATTGTGCCCTTACTTATCCTTCAGTTTTTTCATTCGGCTTTCGTACACCTAATACGATTCACGCTGTCACGCAAAAAGTCTACTGCTTGATTTTTTGTCGGCAAGGATGTTGGCTCCCTCTTTGAGGATGATTGTTAATTCATTAGATCTTTTTTATTATTAGAGTAAATAATATTTTTCCCGTGATGGATGTGAATAATGTAAATAGGCTTTCTATCAATTTTAATGATAATAAAAGTATAATTTTGCAGGAAATAATTTCGGAGCTACCGACAGTGGTGAACGCATATAATCTGCTACGAAGCACATACAAGATACGTCACTCCATTTTATAATCTTAGCTCTTTGTATAAAAACATATAGTAAACATACATTAGTTATCTCATCTTTTGAGTGTCAAAATCAATAGAGAACCCAAAACGCATCTTTTAAAAGAAATAAAAATGGAATGAGCATCAGTGGGTGAAAGAAAAAGTCAGAGAGCGAAATGAAAATATCCATGTGGTGTGCGGTGCAGTGCGTCTAGTTTATAGGTCACAGTTAAAGACACGGTTTATGTCTCGCGATTGTGCAATCCTGAGATTTGATTCTACAATCAGTTTTTTTCTGGGTCGTACCAATGATACGGTAATTATTTTACGAGCTTGGAGATTCTGCTACTATATAGCGGTTCGTGTTTTAATAGCCAAACAAAAGAGCGGTAATCTACGATTTCTTATTTAACTCCTGCTATGTGTTAATGGCGTGCTTATTGAATATTTCGTTTTAATGGTGACTAAAATTTTTATGACTATCAAAGTCAAAATTAATTTAAATTAATTTAATTTAAATTCGTTCTCTGCTGCTGTTTGCATACTTAATTTTCGAGTAGATGGTACAACGTGAAAGTTTCGGATTCTCGTGCTTTGTTCATCAACAGGATTAAGATTTATTACAAAAGTTAAGCGCTAGTTTATGAATTCGTTAACTTGTTTGTTGGATGAAAACAGTACCTGTTCTCCAAAATTACTTCATACTGTGACAAACGAATCCTGATACTCGCATTTCTTTTGCAACAATAAATCGTGGTCAACGTACTTCATTCTATTCATTGAAATCAAAGATTTTACAACCATACTTCTAACTCATCTTGCAATTACCGTACGGTCAATTTAAAGTAAGTGAAAGACCAACGGAAGCATGTACCATAACGATAAGTCAAAATTGCACAGTAGTATAGGTACACGTTTGGTCAGACGGAATTCCCTTGCTACAAGCGCTTGTAGAAAAAGAATCGTGTCAAAAGGGCCTGACTCAAGTTAAACAGAATAGTTCTAATTAATGAGCATCAATATTGACTCAGTTCCATCAAAGTTGCGCAACGGCACTGATGACATGGTTGAATTTGTTCCTAGTTTTGTTGACGCCCCAGCTTTGCGTGTTTCGGCAAAAGCGGGTCATTACGGCGTCTTGCATTTCATTCGATATTTAGCACCCGAACCTGAACTAACTGCAGCGCATACACTTCGATGCGATATCCGGATGGTGGACAAACATAGCCACGTCTCAGGACTCCCAACCCGAAACCACTGCTCTAACTTTGACGCAACTATCGTCTCTAGAAATTGTAATAGCGAGCGTGGCTCTGTATTTTTTTTATCAAAGTACCTTCCTTGCTGCCCCTGAAAAGGACGATGACGGAAGGATATGACAGTGAAGTTTAGTACACGGTCTAGTGGATGCACGAACAGCTGATCAAACTATCGTTGAGGGGTGTGGGGGGGTGAACGGTGTTATACGTGCGCACAAAGGATGTATGCACTTTACTATGGGTGAGTGGTGAACGACACTACAGATTCAGGGTAGAAGCAACAGCAATGGTTGTAGTAATGGAGCTTGGAGCACTATTGTCGCGCAGTACTCACGTCGAGGCAAACACGAAAGTAGCAAGTTTTAACTGTTTGAAGTACGGGCTTTCGTTGGTGTATGGCAGTTTCTGTTCGGGTGTAGTGATCTGAATTACTGGGCACAGCAACTTTTAAGGCCTTACTTTTCGAGAGTCAAGAGAGGAAGGAAGAGGAGGAAGAAAGGTGTTTGGTAAACGTCAGCGGGTCATGCACTACTGAGTGTGCATAGAAACAGAGGCTTCAAGTGGAAGAAGAGGGAAAAAGGTCTTTGAGCTAAACACGCGTACCGGTAAATTATGCAATAGTTGCCGGAACCAAAGGAAGCTCGAAATTTTTTTTCATCAGTGCTATACTGGTGTATCACTTTGAACACCAAAGTTGAAAGCTGCCGCTGCTGCTAATGTTGATGCTGCGCTTGAGCGTGGAGCACAAGCTCCCCGATGGTGAAGGCCGAAACTTTTTGAGACTTTGAATTAATTTTCGAGCAGAAAAAAAAATTTGAAGTAAAAATACACTCGTCTAAGATAAGAGATTATTTTAAAAAAAAATCGCTACGATGGGGCTTTGTCGATTTAATTTTTAGCGTGTGGAAAGAAGTTATCGCTTTGTAGGTTGTATTAGTAACAGTGTCACGATGCTATGGAGCATGGTTCATTTGTCAGGATAAATGTTTTGATATCATGTTGATTTTTATTTAAGACACGACAAATTAAACGGATCCGTGCATATAAGGACACTAATAGATATGACCAGAAAAAGTAACAAAAAAGAACTATATGCCTAATAGTACTAGGTT
The DNA here is from genome assembly GCF_000648655.2 of Copidosoma floridanum. The sequence goes on from NW_019379587.1 coordinate 5,019,672, forward strand.
ATTAATTTGCAATCTATAATTTTAAACAAGTGAAGCTTAAATTAAAAAGCATCTTTTAATACGTACCCTTTTTTTTTTTTTTACGCAACCAGATTATTGTAAGTCACTTAATGTGAATAAAACTTTTGTAATATACGAACAAAAATTGACCCAACAAAAGATATGCATTTTAAATTTAACCGTGCATTCAGACATTCAGAAACTTTACTATTATAATGAAATCAGGGCTGCACAAGCTTTACTGGATTTTTTTCTCAATAAAAATATCACTTTTGTTGGCATATTTATATTATTTGGATTTATTTAAGCACAAATATTATTTTTATTTATTTACAATCTACTGTATTTAAAGTAAAATTTCTACGTACTCGTTCTAGTTAGTATTCATTATAATCCTTTGCTTGTACTTTTTCATGTTTCAAATAGCACGAAATTTAGAGTTTACCATAATTACACAGAATTATCAAACATCTACGTTTATGCTCCATTACTCAATTGATTTAAGTTATGCTGAACAATGACACGTCAGTAACAACTATTGACAATGACAATAATCGACATATTCCCTCATTGCTAATATTATTTAACCGTCACATCAACGGTCGATCAACGCCATTCAAACTTTATATTTGATAAAACAAGTGAATGCATAATTCTCACGAAGAAATGACGAAAAACGGGAATTCCGGCTTTTACGATAGCCATTTTATCCAGGCTCGGGCGCTAATTTACGGCCACTAGCGGAAAAAGAAGTCAAGAGCACACGAAGCAGGCTCGTACCCTACTTCCTCGGCGATTTAGTGCTTTCGGGACGTAAACGATATAACCTCCAATGCTCAACGGTTGAGTACACGAGAGATCACAGCCGATGCTCCTGCAGTAAACACAAGGTGGTAAACAGGTACTGCTCGAAAAAAGCTCGGAACCTTCATAAACCCCCTCAGTGCCGTTATTTTCGATTTGCTCGTGAATAATTCGAAGAGCGGGTAAAAGCTCGCTTCCCATTTCGAGCGTTATTCAAGCGCCTTGTACAGCCTGGGGCAATTTGCACGCACAACTACTCGAACGCAATAACTACAATCGACATGTCGTGAAAAATCCAGCACACGCACTTCCGTTTCCTGCTACCCTTCGTAAACACCCACCCACTCACTCGTGCACTCCGAGCGTCTATCCTTCGAAAGAAATCCTATTTTGTTTGGACTCACAGGCGTATACGCGTCTCTTTGCTCTTGCTTCCTATCTCTTTTCACTCTGAGTGGTAACAGTAAAAGCGCGCGAATTTTGCGAGCAAATAGATGCGTGGAATAAGTACCTAAGTGTGTGCGAGTGCGCACTTATTCCCGTTGATGAACTGTCGAGTGGCACTTGTGTGAGCTTAAACAAATATTGTTTTCCACAGGCTGTCTGACTGTTCTCCGTCTTAGGGTCGTTTGAAGTGCGCCGACTATTTCATTTCGAGTCAAGGAATTTAATGAAACTCTTTGAACGAGTGTGTGCGGCACGTTAGAGACGCTTCAGACGTACTTCATTGGAATTTTGTACAAAGTTGAGTTTTCTTTGTACGAATCGACAAAGAGATCTGGTTTAATTTTCAAATACCTTACATTATATAAGAGGCTTAGTTTGGCCAGTAAGATACACTTAAATTTACAGTATAAATAATATACATTCAATCAAATGACATGCATTTCAATTCACTTCTGTTGTTATGTCATTTTGCACGATATTCTAGTCAAAGTGCGATAAAATAAAAAAAAAATCGTCCACTAAGGAAATAAACGTTGACATTAGGCAGATACAACAGACACAAATCTCACAAAAAACAGCTACTTATATTCTTACAATCCAAGTACACAAAAAATAAAAGATAAAACCTGATATCTCAGAAATAGAGAGCACAGTTCAAGAGATGAATGAAAAATACGTAGTGTAAGAACAACAGCTCACCGGAATTGGGCAAAATAGTGTCGGTGAGCGCGAGTCCGGCGAAAGAAGCCAGGGCAACTAGCAGGTTGAAAAGCGCGTTCGAGCGCCTCGCGGCGCTGGGGGTGAAGGTGCACTTGCCGATCATCGCGGTACTACGATAGCTACGCGAGAAGCTACTGCTGACGGGCGCGGTGGTGATAACGCAACGAGACCCGGCATCCCGACTGACGAAGTGCAGCTCCACGAGCCTGCCTGCCTAGTATCCCCCGCCACTTCTCTACTCCCTCGAGCCGCTGACCGGCGCGCGCAATCGCACTCGCGCCTTTTGTCCCTGTCGACCCTGTCGCTGAGCTACGATGTAACTGAATCCTGTATGAGTAATACACACAAGGGGTTTGATAGCTTTTCTTGGCTAGAATCGTATTTCTTTTGTTTACTTAATTTTTTAGAAGAGGATAAGATGAAGCACGGGTGTGAGCTTGGTGGTTGATTTTTTCGATCCCTTGTAGAAGGATCGTTGCAATTGTAAAAAATTCAATTTTATATCTTGTCTATCTAACTAATAGTTTTTTTCCCTTTTTCAATCACAGTACATGCAATACTCTTTCAATAATATTCTTCTACATGTGAGTGTATGTGTATAATTATTTTAAATGAAATATTTTAATTAAATTATACATGTTTATTAAATTAGTTTTGTGGAAAAAACCTCTAGTAGTTTTATCAAAATAAAATTTTTTTGATATTAAAATGGTATTGGAAATTCACTTCTCATAATTCGATTTTTCACGATGTACGTATAATAAAATTATACAAATTTTTTAGAATTTTATCTCATATCGATTTTTAAGGTTAGTACTGTTAAACTTATATTGCATAAAATTTACATACATGAACGGGGAATCGATATAAAAAAAAACTTTCAATATCAACTGTCCGTATGCACCTTTTAGAAAAACAAGAGCTAAAGCCTCTGTTGACTGATCATCGAGAAGTGAATATCTAAATATTCTCGAGAGCTGACATTTCTACTTATCATTAAAAATAAAATGAAATGGTTATTTCTTCAAGTATCACAAGAAAGCGATGCATTCTAGAGCAGCGTAGCGTACACATTCCTATTTAGATAAGATCTCAAGACCTCGACGATCTCCTTGATAATAGATTTTCATGCTAATGGCAATGGGACAAGGGGGAAGAGTAATATTCCACCTCACAGCTAAGTGCAAGGAGCTCTTAAACTTTTCAGCATTCCAGCTCGGAGCGGTTTGTGTACTTCTAACGAGCCTAGCCAAGATCTAAACACTACGCCGAAATTTGATTTCACGCTGACAGTCGAGCTTGAGGTCCCCGTAGACTAATCTCCCTCTTATCTCGTATCAATGAGCCGAGATTAATTATCGCTTGAACGAGAAACACCTGTGGAGTGCTTTTTGACATCCCCTTCCCTGCTTTCATCCTAGCTTTTCTTTGGTTCACTACCTTGATCTTTTAACGCCATCTTCGACGTGGGTTGCCGACGTCTTAATTTATCGCCATAGGCTAAACCCTAGAAAATAAGAAAGAACAGAGGTAGTCAAAAAAAGAAAAAGTACACGGAGTCGCGACAAAGAGGAAAGTTGTTGGATGAAAAAACTGACGTCCATGAAATAGGGGAGGGGGGGGGCAATAAGGCCATAAAAAAATGAACGAAGCGAGTCAAGAGCTTAAGAGTTTTATTTGAAGAATGACAGCGAGAGTCAGGTCCCCCTGCCGTCTCTTTCTCGCTCTCTGTCATTCTTTTTCAGTTTCCGTGGCACTTTGCAGGCGTCTTATTTGTATTAGAGCCACGCGAGTGGCATGCAGTCACGGTCTGAGAAATCCCGGGACCTCCGTCACACGCTGCTCTGATTGGAATTTAGTGCTTTGGAGACGTGAGCTTGCCTCCGCGATTTTTTCTGTTCCCTCTGCCATCCCACCTCGTTTTCTCTATTGTTTCGTTCGTTTCTCTGCTTCATTGGTTTTCTACATTATTCTTGCCACTTGATGCTCGACAGGCGTATTATCGAGAAATTACTTTCTGACGCTGCATTGGCGTCGCACTGAACGGTTAAAATAAATGTCATTAGACAATTTTTTTCAATTATCTGTACGCATACGAAAACCTATATCTGATTTTTTTTATTTCAATTTTCAATTAGTTAAATATATGAAGTTTATAAGGTTTTTGAAACATAAATTTAAATCCTTTAGTTCTTTTCATCACACCTTTCATACTCTAATTCAATCGTAAAAAATATAGTAATGTTTCGAAATTCCACCACGTCATTTAATAAAACAAAAACAATCGCTTCCAGTAAATACTTTTGTACTTTAATTCTTTATTGGCGTTCTTAATTTAAACTGCAATGAAAAAAATAGCCATGGAAGCCCCTTGTCAAACCCATCCACTTTATGGTACCGATCTCGTACACAATTCACTTGTCGAGCGATAAAACTTCATTTCAATTTCAATCAACATCGAATATAACTACTCTCTACCCAACAACGAGCACACCATGTGTATATCACGTATTGTATACCTACGTGTATTGCACATCATCAGCAAAAGACATGCGAGCCCCGAGGAATGAGTACACCTGCAGTTGCACGTGTGGTTGTTTTTTATCCTCGCCCCTTTCCCTCCCTCTCTCTCTCTCTCTCTCTGCTTTCTTTCAATTATTTTCTTTTTTCCAACAGAAGCCCAGCAACAGTACTACACCGCCACCAGCTGCTCTCTATATTTCGCTTGCCCATTGTTTTTCTCGTTTGTGACGTTAATTGTCCGATCGATGCGTTTTTCAGCCAGCTCTGGTTCGACCCTCAGCTCGTATTCTTTTCGCTCTGCGCGCACATATACACGTGTATACCTACAAAAGCGACAAACGAGAGAGGAAAGGAAACGTCCAGGGGCCGGTTCCAAGCATCTGTAGATATACACATACCGTAATGTGCGAAAAACTCCAAGAGGTGGGGGGAGAGGGAAAAGGGGGTAGTAGGGGTCGGGGTAGCTGCTGCCAGGCATCCATAACATTTTTCATGCGCCATAGAGCCAGCCGGAGCCGCTCGACCATGCGATTCGGCAATTATTTTTTATTCCTCTTTACTCTTTCGACATTTGTTACAACTGCGTGCCCCGCTCTCCGTTCCCATCCATTCTATATATACATATATGTGCTCTACCTGGCGTTAGCGAGCAAACGGTGCGCTTGCACGTCCGCATAAATTTTTTGATTTCATTAAACGTGCGTACGCATGAGGATTCCAGTGCTCATGGCTCACTTCGTTCTATTGGAGCCACTGCCGTTTGGCCTCTAGGCAGAATTCGCGCTGAATTTTTTTCAACTGCGTATACGGGGGATTGATAATCTGGTGTAATAATAAAGAATAGAAAAAAAAGAGTTCACATTTTTTTTTGCTTCGTTATCGTGAGCTGCTTTTGGCGTTTCAGATAATGAATGTATTTTTATTCAAGCGAGCTTTGTTTCGCGCATTTTTTCTTGATTTAAAAAAGTTAATGGAAGATCACGGGATCTCCGTATCCAAGTTTTTTTATAATTATCTTACGTTTCTCGACTGTAAAGTGTAAAAAACACTTTTCGACGAGAGATAGATGCATTTTGGTACGAAAACTAATATTTGTACATGTTTTTTCGTGCACAATTGAAAAACAATGTGTTTATCATTCAAGATAAAAGTGCAAGGCATCTGTATCAATTTATCAATTAGACTAATTGACCTGCTCTTGCATCGATATTAATCAAATATTTATCATCATCTCTGTGACAAATAAAATTGACTCGTATCCGTGCACTCGTAATGAATTAACAATCATTACGTGCACTCATATCCCATGACGTCGACAACGTACCGTAGAACAGCAAACGGTACACGATAGTATACACAGCACGGACAAACATGGCTTATTAATTAACGAAACACTCCCACTTCCAAAACTGCTTCATTTGTCCGACTTATTACTTGGATAATTTTGTCGATGATAACCCGAAAAACCAAACACACGAAGCATCAGACGATATTTAATCGCCAGTGAACAGAGGACGCCTGGCGTGAAAATTGCCGATAACAGCTCGGCCAAAATATTGCCAAACAAAATCATCACCGCGCCCTGCCGCATTTGAAAGCAATATGCACCATGAACGGAGAACGACGCAGGAATTATACAATGACGTTCATCAGGTAGGCTTCACGCGAGCTTTCAAGGAAGGGAGTTGTCCAATGGACGTGATTAATAAACTCGGCCACGGCCATATCCGTGTGAAATATGACTTTCGATACTCAGCTGAGGCTTTGATTGTTTATTTAGCGAGTGACCGACTGGGCCGTGGATTAATAAATCATCCTAAGCATGATTGATGCAGCCCTACCATTTATCATAACGATTCCCTTTGCATATATCACTGCACGGATCTGCGCACTTGTTCGCTTCGTCAACTGAACGAGCATGTGGGAAAAAGCGATGGCAGCGAACAAATGCGGCAAGGGGTGATATTTTTTTTTGCCGTTGGCTCCAACTAAACCGGCGATTTGCAGTTTATTTTGCTTGGGCTCCCGGTGGTTTTTTATTTTCCGCTGGACTCTCGAATGCGCTCGAGCTATCTATTTTCCAGGCTCTGGCGGCCATTTTTAATAGATCGTGGCTATCAATTATCCACTACAACTGGCTGGCACTGCAAGTTGCGTGCCCGTCACGGATCACATTCGGGTGTACACGTGGCAAGTGAGATCGTCATTCTGGAATAACTTTTAAACCGATCGGATATACAATAAATTAAAATAATTACTCTAGATTAGGAATAGCGATGAGAAAAAAAACAGGGCTATATACTATATAATAGGTGCTACATTATACGTGACAAGTGCTTAGAGCAAACAAGACTTAGCACCGCTGCGCGCATCCATCAGCATCGATCATAGCCCGGCCGCCTCAAAAATTCGCACGTTAACTTAATCGTTCGATACTCGGGTCCTACAAACAATTCTGAAATTTCGAACGCCACGCGTGAACCATTAATCGGTCAAGCCCCTAGGCTTTGTCTCTTGGCAATAATGTAGATCACAAATTGCGCGCCCAGCACTGCAAGACTCGGTAGGAGGGAGCGAGAACTACCCCCCAGAACAAGCCGATCGGGGGAACGGCTGGGAGAACGTGTCACGCCCGTCGCAATATTTATCTTCAATTATAAGTTGAGCTTGAGCCTTGCGTTAACGTGTGCGTGGGCGTCGCCTGTTTGCTCAAACTGCTACTGACCTAGGCTTGTAATTACTGTGCGCCAGAGTGGGGGGAAGTCAGTTATTCATATTGAGACCCGATAAACCAAGCTCGTGTGATCCCCAGACTCCACAGGGAATCTTCTCCGTTACAAGGGTCATAAGCTGTTTACGGATGCGCAATACATGCACGTGAGGATGTGAAAGAGCTTTTAGCTCTTCTATCGTTATCACTAGAATCGTGCCAACTCCAGCGGTGGGGTGTATAAACGGTGCCAGTGATGCCCTGTGGACACTATACCTGTTGGTGTATTACGGCTTGCAAGCTGTTGTTTGGAGTCTTTGATAGTGTGCTCTACATTGGAAGGAGACGATTCCATCTGGAAAGATAAACCTACGTGAGGGGGTCTTTCTTGAGCTTGCGTCTTTATTGTTGGATAGTAGAGCATCTTCTCGTACAGGGGCTCTTGAGTAGTTTTGAGGCAACCTTTAAAATTTTTTTAAATTCAATTATAGTCAATATAGCATGTTTGTGCAGAAATAACGAAACAGCTTTTGAATATTTTTGAAAAAGATGTACCTAAGAGTCAGATCAGTAGTACGAGTCAATGCATGGTCAGCCCTCATTGAAAACGAAATGATGAACTAAGTATTTGATTCAATTAGAAATGTGTCCTAGCTAAATCGTCAAATTGACTAATTAATTAGCTATTTCAATGAAAATGTTCTTCTTTTTCTTAAAAATTAAGTAACATTAATCGTAAAATGTCATTTATAAATTGATACTTGGCTAATTTTTTTATTGTAATTATTTTTAAAAAGTGCATTCTCCTGACTATCTGCATCTAGCGTATTGAAAATTTTTTTTTTCATCAGGAATAAAGTAAATTAATCTTGGCAGTCCGAGAAGATAAATAAAATAAAGGGAGTAAAAGAGAAAACCGTAGAGGGCATGAATAGTGGTGTATAGAAGCTTACATGCCACGTCTCCATCCAACCTCTAGACACTAATACGATTCTCCACGTACAAACCATCCAACTCGTAAAGTTCCGCACTTTCAAACGGATTCAAGAATGTAACTTATGCGAACTCATTTGTTGTTTTTATTTTGGTACCAATGTATAGGCTATAGCCTCACTCGTGCCACTTGGAATTTTTTTTCGAGATCATTAATCACATAATAAAGAGTTGATTAGATAATCCTATTAAGTACTCTGCAGTTCAGTAATACTACTTTGATTTGTAATTCTTTCGATAGAATTTTTGAGCCCTATACATATATATATATTCCAAAATTAAGTATTTTTCATAGGCTTGATTTTAATTACTTTCAGACATTTCTATCAAATCAGTTAATAAATGTAGAAAGATTAAATTCTACAAAAGCGTGAAATGAACTAACTCAGGTGTGTTGGTTTGATTCCGATCGGCCACTGATGCAATTTTCAAACTCGGACTTTGACGTTACTCATTTACCGCAAACAGCTCGCGTTTGAAAATTATCGACAAGCCATCCTAAAAGTAATTACTCGGAAGTTTCCAGGTGAACGCATTTGTTTTGTTGAATACTGACTATAAATCCATCAAAGGTGCGTGGATATAACTTGGTTTCTGTACACACAATTTCTTTTAAATTTTCATTTCAGCTGTCAAAGCATGATATGTTTCAATGAATTATTTTACGTTTTGTTTTTATTTTTGTTTTAATTTAAAAAAAAAAAAAAAAAAATCGGTCTTGTCAAAATGAACCGCTTATACGATGGAGTTCAATAACTCAAGTCAAATCATGAAGACTTATTTTCTCTTGTCAAATAATTGAGCTGTAAATACATTCGCTGAGAAGAATTTTTGTACAGAGCCAAATTCTTTTTTAATAATTCATCGCTCCTAAGCCAATCTCTTATTGTATGATTATATTACTCTTATTGTATGATTTATGTAGATTCCACTGAAATTAGAAGAACCTTCTAGTGCCCGTAATTGGGCCATTACAGATGAAATGTGTTTACTGACGCTGCTTAATTTTGAAAGCCAATATAAATTTATTGAAAGCAATTACCGTTTTAATAACATATACTTTTTTGTAAAAGAAATAATGTTGGACATAAATTTAATTAACTTTAAAATTGTAGGTGATTAAAATTCATCAAGGCGTAAATTTTCCAGCTGCCTGGGTAATAGTACGTGTGTTAAAGACACGTAAAAATAGCGAGAGAATGAGCCAGAAGGCACTTTGTTCACGTGTCGAAAAATCGATTTTCAATTGGGACCAGCAGACTTGATATATTAAAACAGAGCAAGCTCCGAATCACACATTATACGTTCTCACTTTTTTAATTATCCTCCCTCGTAGTCTAAAATCATCCGAAAATCTGGAGAGTCGTAGCCCGTGAAAAGGAAACACAAAAGGCTCATCATCGACGCCCAAGCTGTCGCGAATTTCAATAGCAAAAAGGAATGACAAGCTTACGAGTACATTTAGGCGACAAACCGTGCTCATTTCACGCGTCCAGGCGTAGATTATTGTACTCATCCTTGTGGCCTAAAAGCGGAGCGCGCTCGACACGTTGTTTTACGCTCTGCATGCGCCAAAGAGCAGGAGAAGAGAAAATTGAAATACTCGCGCCCTACATACATCACGAGGCGGTCGAAACGCCAAGACGGGGCGCGCAGAATTGTTTTAGGCAGCAATTGCCGTTCCAGGCGCAGGAGAAACCCGAGACGAGGCCCTAGGCTTTCTCTCGTTTAGCCGTACGTGCGGGGCGTTTCCTATTTTGGTCGTGACTCGAAGAAAATTTCATCTCTGATAAAATTCTCGAAGAGTCAAGTGTAACGTTTCACACAGTTTTTACATAACAAAGTAGATACTCCATTTTAAAAATGCTTTTCTGTCTTTTAGATAGAGAGATCATGTACAAAATCATAAATTTGTTGAGAGAGTAGAATGGTATCTCTTAATCATTGGACAAAATTACTGATTTGGAGAGACCATGGAACAATCTTCGATCCCTTTTCACTCCTAATAAAAACTTTGCCATAAATACAACCATTGGTGTAGCTAACTTTCTTGATCAATACACTTATCTGAGTTATAGCGTCCTCGTCAATCTTGGCTAGAAAAGTTGTTAAATAATTAATTTGACCAACGCCTATGTTTCTTCATTAAATTTTATTATTAACAAATAAATCTTAAGGCTCCATACTATTAGTAATAGAAAAAATCTCTTTTAAAAATCTTCATTATAATTTCATTTGAAAATAAATATAAGAGATGATTGATTGAAACGTATACTTAACCTTTATTTTTTTTAATTTCAGATACATGATCTTTGTGCAGATACATATACGTCAGACATACAGCTATGCACCGATTCTTGAGAAGGTGAGAGAATAAATTTTTCAATCTTCATGCTTTTAAATGTCGTTTAACTAAGAAAATAAGCTTAAAAAATTTAAATCATCACCAAAAAAATCGCACAAGATATCCCCAAAATTAATGCGAGCTTCGCGTCAGACGCATACACCACATCTACGGGCATATTCTTTACCAAACGACCTCTGTATGCAGTAAGTTACCCCGAAAGTTACAGAAAAGCCTCGCGCAGTGTAAAGTACAGTGCACACGGGTGCTAGCTATAAAAAAAGAGATTTCTACAGTGCAAGAGATGCGGGTCCGTGGCCGTGCATCTTCCCTGGCGCCGCGACGTCTCGGACACGCCTTCGGAGAACGCGAAGCCCCATGCAAAGCAAAATCAAGTCCGAGAGATGGTGTAAGAAGAAGAGGCAGCAAAGGAGGCACCCCTCTGCGCGCGGCGAAATTGCAATCCACACCTCCCTTCCATTCTCTCTTGGTTATTTACGTTTGCGGGCTTCCATACCACGCCTCCGATCACATAAATCGAATGTATGGGGGGCTCGCGAGTTCTGTCGAAATATCACTCTTCCTCGCAGACACTACTTATGTGTGTGGGACACAATATTGCCAAGTTTCTGATATGCTGGAGCTGGAAAGTTTGGTGGTTTTGATTTTAAGTCAGGTGTTTGTGGCTCAAGCTTTGGTTTTATGTAGGCATACATAGGTTGGAATTCAATTTTAGATTTTGATACACAGGAAATATCATACAGTAAGATATATAGTAAGTAGGGCATGTATTCATATTTTGTGGACAATATTATTAAGTCACAGAAAGTCTTCGCTTTTTACGACACTTCAAGTCACAAAAAAGTACCAATCAAAATATCAGTTAATTAATCATAATAATTATAGAGCTTTTAAATAATAACTAAAACTTTTTTCCTCAACTTCCTGCAACGTGAAAAATTGCGAATGAAAAAAATCAGAGAAAGAGGAAAGAAACTAACTGCTCGCGTCCCAGCACTGACCTATATCTCGTGGCTGCGTGAAATGCCGGTGCGTAAAAAAAATAGCATGAAAAGAGCTACAAGAACAAGAGGAACAAAAAGAAGACATGCGTGTGGTCGAGAAAAAAAGCAGCGCAGCTGCGGCACTGAACTCTTTGCCTCCACGAGTGTGTAACAAGAGAGCCGATGGCTCTGCCACTGTCATTGCGTGTGTGTTGTTGGCTCTCAAAAATCATAAAAACACAAGGAGACAGGAACCCCGTACGTGTACCTACATGCACACATCCACACGGAAATAAAAAAGAAGGTAACTCGACAGAGCTTGATATGTACCTTGTGAGCAGAGAGAAAGAGAAAGAGAGAGCGCTCGTCCCCTCTGCAGTGAGCTTGACAATCGTCACCTCGCTGAAACACGTTGGATGCCTTTCACGCCTCTCATGCGAAAATTTTATTTATTGCCCTCAGAGCAAGCTACAGCAGTGTGGCTCGTCGGACGGTCTCCATTTCCTCAGCTGGTCGTCTAATTTTTCCCTACTTTACTCGTCGCGTTGCCTTATTACAATGCCGGGTCACTTTTTAAGAAGAAATTAGCTTCAATTAGCTGCGCTGGCTCGACATACTCTAGGTGATTTAGGGCTGATGAGCCAGTGAGTTTTTTTTTGTAGGTGAAATTAAGTGAGTCTTATAAAGGTAATTGTGGAAAATGAACTTATTTACTGCTTTTTGGTACTTTGGAAATATCTAGATTTATTGGGACTAACTTGCCGGTGTGTAGGTCTTTTACAATTCGAAAAGTAAGCTTATCAGAATGATTTATCGTGTTACGCGGAAAAGCACAAAAATAATTATTCATTGGGTGAAAAATAATTTCAGACATTGGTTCGCGAGAGTCATAAATATAACGATTTTTTTTTTTTTTTTTTTTTAACACCACAGAATTAAAAAAGTGAATTTTTCTCAGTACGGTTCGCTGATAAAAGCGTACGATGTTTTATTAGATAAAAAACTCGACCTTTCAAACTTTAATCGAGCCCTTAAAGAGTAAACGTCAATTTTTTTTCGCGTAAAATTTTTTTTTCCAAATCATCTCAATTATTCTCATACAATCCCTTGCTAATGCAAATAAAAATTCGATTATGTGACAAAAACAGCGTTTTTCCAGTACTAGGCGAGAGAATAACAAGGAAAAAAAATTTATTTAAAAGAGTTAAAGTGAGTGGAAAAAACGAGATCAGTCACTCGATGTACTTGAGGATAATTGAAGGTGATAGGACCCCGTCCGCGCGAGAAATCCATCACTGTTTGCGTTAAAGAACGAAAAAATGATGCCTCACTTCTTTGTTGCCAAGGAGAGAGAAAAAAAAGGCTACGCACAGGTAGCGCGAAAATGATGGAGAATGACATTAAAGATGGATCAATAATTATCTGGCGTTGACTTGCCTCGCTTACGGTATGGCACATCGCTCTATAGTCTCGCGGGTCGAAAATTGTCAAGATAAACTAGAGCCACCATGCCATTAAACAGATATTTTATTATTTTGAAAATGGCACAGACGGGAGGTTTTATTTACTTTGTAAACCTTAATTATCCAACCTGAATCCAGAAATATTACTTAAATTTGCAAATCAGCAATTCACTAATCATTGTGTTGATTTTCAATAGAATTGTTTTTTATTTTCATTCGGTTGTGGAGGCATTGATAATTTTTTTCCCATAAATTACTAAAGGGACTTCCTAAAATCTGCCAATGAGAAGTATTCGTAAATTTATTTTGTTTCGAAAATAAAATGGAATATCAGTCGTTCCAAATTTTTTATTCTAAAAAAAGGGATGTCGAGTTCAATCGCACCCCAAATCCGATACTGTTGACCAATTTAAATTTGCACTGCTCGAGTTTTCCAGTACGGAAAGAAAATAAAAACAATCCTACCTGGAGAATACTAGAGGTAGCTGCTATACCCATTTTTTATTCAAAATTATCTGCAAAAGTAAAAAAATAGAGCAGTACCCGATTAACTAGGTCAGACATGTCTCACTCTAGAGTGTCTTCCTTTGTACAAACCTCTGCAAAGAGGTGTCGAGAAACCATGTTTGTTTTCGTGATTGTTGTATACAGATGCAGAAAGTAGTCCTACAATCGCAAGAGCGTGATAGCATAGCTTATGAGTGCACGGAGCACAAGTAGTACGAGTCAGCGCATGGTCTAAAGTCCGCCCCAGATCTAATAGAGGAACAAGTGAATGTACCCACACATGAACTGCTCGACGTAAAGCGACAGACAGATGGTTCCCATCCTTGGAATTGCGTGGACAAGCACAGCTGTGACCATACAGAGATCGAGAAAGTTCGTCTATAGAGGGACTTACGGGGCTGCTGAGGGATTGCGATCGTGCGCCGTAATGTTGTTGTCGTTGTCGGCAGACCTATTGCTCTTGCACGATTATGCACTACCCCTACCATTTGCTTTCCTCCTCCATGTCCGCCTCTGTGCTGGTACATAAATATATTGAGCGTACGGGGATTTGAGATAGAGGGATAGAGGAGGTGGGTAGGTGGGCAAGGTGCTCTCGCTTACACATGGGAGATCTGGAAACTGACTTGAGTGGGCACACGAGTAACGAGGTTACAGCAAAGAAAGTGAAAGAGAGAGAGAGAGAGCGTAGTGCAGTTGCTTCCTGGTTCTGCCTTGCCACTGTCGTCGTTTCACTCCCTCTCATGTTGGTAGTGGACTCCTATTTTCAGGCTGGTTGGCTTCCGATTTAACGAGCAGGGTAACTCTCTATCTGCATCCATACATGCATCCGCTTTCCTGCTAGCTTTGCCAAGCAACCTGGGGATGAAATATCCCTCTCGTTTCTCTTCTATCTGCCTTTGTAGAAAGATGACCCGAGCTCTATAGATATTTTTTTCTCTCTCTCCCTCGTAGTGCTATGCAACCATTACATGAAAGTTCAGAATTTGGGGTGGCCAGTCTCTACGTATGTGCAAGTTAGAGCATACGTGCGTGAGTGTGAAGGAGATACACAGAGAGAATGTTTAGGTGATATAACTTGCGCAAACATTAATTATCATCAATCTCACTGGACTTGTAGCTAATTTTTTTAAGACGACCGATTTGGTGTGTCATTTTGTGTTTTTAGAAAGCTAACCTATTCTTTGGGCCTGGGTAGCAAGTATTTTTAAACTGCCGATGCTTTTGTGTGAGGTAAAAGAATAAAAAAGATCATTTTTAAAGGATGGTACTGATTTTTAGTTGGTTAATACTGAATTTTCGAATTTCGCTTTAAATTGATAGATAGTTTCTTTTCCAAAATGCAGTACTTCCTGTGCTGAGTGCTTAGAAGCGCATAAATAATCTATTTGTTATTTGATTTATAATTAATATTACTTCACTTATCACCACTAAATAACAGAAAATAAATCTGTAAGCCACGGTAAGTATTAAAATTTTTTTTGATGAATTTTTTTTTTGCAATCCCGAATCCTCAGAAACTTGTCTCTAATTGCTTATTTTATCACATGTAACTTAGATCCGGAAAGAGTACAATTCAGTAATAGATCTTAAACTTGTCAACTTTAAAAATTTTATAACGCCAAAGAGCAAAAAAAAATAAAATAAAATAAAAACTGCAATAAGACATGCGATTTTCCGTTGCTATATTTTTTCTATCTTTACTTGTTCTATTTCTACTTATTATCTATCTATCTATTTTTGATTCGAATGGCCGATAATTTATGCAAAACCTTCTTTTCACGCGAACGACGGTATTTTATTGTAATCGGGCCAGTACTTCCTGCCCTCCTTCCTCTCTCCAACCCTACTCTTATCGAGATTCGATAAAAAACGTAAGTTAGGCCGACATCGATCCTATCAGCACGTACATTATCGCAGTGAACCCGTGAATTTATGACCTTCCCTCTCTACGCGCTCCACTGCTCCCTTTGGGGAGTCAGAAATATGCTAATTTACATATACGTGTTGTGCAAGTGTGGCATGTGTACATACCCCTGAGAGCTATATAGGTAGCGCGTAACAGCCTGTTTTTTGTCAATCCGTGTCAAATAATGTATTGCCACTTTTTGCCGGTCGACGCTATGCATTCTTTACACTCCAGTATACACTCACATACACACACTAACTAGCTTGTATTTTACTGTTTTGCTTCACATATTCGTTTCAAAGAGTACATCTGAGTTTTTTTTATTTTAACTTTCTATGTGTTAAATTTATCGACTAATTTTTTTATTTGCCCGTATACCTTGTTTTAAAAATCTAGTTATATGTTTACCATTAGCTTCCATTACTTGCATTAGATTCGTTAAACTTTGTGTATGGCTTTAAAAGAAAGAAACCCATAATGAGTTAGTAATATTTTCTGTTTGACTATGTTTCTGTCTTTCACTCATATAGATTTTCTGAAGAAAAGGCAACTCTTAGATAAGACATACTTCCTTAAAAAACTCACATTGCATTCTTAAATGATAAAAATTAGTATAAATTTCTGATGAATACAATTCTTTGTGAATGAAACTAAAATCCAAATAGTTATAGAAAATGATAACTCCTCGAAATTGGATTTTATTTTAAAACAGAGCTGTATAGCTCTATCCCTCTGTTGTACAAAAAATAAATAAAACACGGAAACAATCAATAGAGCCAAGGCGTTGGCTCAAATCAATTCCAAACACTCGGCTCAATAAATAGGCTTAATAGGCATTTATAGATCCATTTCCTTACAGATATATTTCTATCAACGCAGTACAATCGACCATGCATCCAATCAATCTTATAAGAACTGATGCATTTTATTGTTTTAATGTATACGGATGCGCACAGGGGAATCGGAAAATGAATAGTTACATTCTATATAAATGAATCGGGATGGATACTTACCGCTTCGAAGTATTTTCAAAATATTTAGAGATTCTCAAGATTAATTTTTCTTTGACCAATGTAATGTTACCTGGACTAGAAAAAAAAAAAAAAAAAAAAAAAACAAGCAATGGATGTATTTCAGAATTTGATAAGACTGTGTCGAGTATCGATTGCAAAGGATAATCCTCACAGCTACCAAACTCACACAGACATAAGCACACATGCACACCCATGGAGACATCAAAAGCGTAAGCTGGTCCAACAGTAGCTGTGCACGCGCTACTTTGTGCGGTTTCGTTCCAATTTCTTTTGTCCTTTAGTCACGCTTAAAGTAATTTCGTGATTTTCTCTTTTCGCAATAAAGATGAGGCCACATGAAACCGAATCAAAGTTGTACCGCAACGGCAGAGGTAAAGAATAAGAAAGTGAAAAGTAGCACAAATAAACACACACACTTACCACTATTATACTTTCTCGAGCGAATTCTCGACAGCAAGGCTCGAAAAGAAGAAAAAAACTGAGCAACGACGAAACGTCGTATGATAAAAAAAATTGATCAGACTGGTGGGGGTGTAATAAAAGTCCGAGCTGGAGAAGAAAATCCGTGGATAGCCATCCACTAGACACGCTTGTGAGATCAAAAGAGAGAGAGAAAGAGATATATTTCTTCAGTGGGATTTTTGTGGACTAAAAGAGAGGGTACAAAGCTGACGCTTGGAGAATCAAGTGTGCCTGGCGCGCTGCTGCTGTAGCTGCATGTATATAATTCATCTGTCCAAACTGTCGTTCAGAAGGTGAAAGGAAAAACCACCTGCTGTGCTTTTGTGGGTTGTTCTTTTTGCGTTTTATTCTTCAATCTTGTGCAGGTACGACCAAGATCATGGAGCAAACAATAACCGCTCATGTGCCGTTTTGCTTACACGCTCATGTCGAAAAAAGAGTCCATGTATCGCTTCAGTTATTATAGTACTTTATGGTGTACAACATATCTACATGTACAGGGGTGCTTGGCAACGAGGGAGTTGGTTCTAAAAATCGTTGGGTGACAAAAAAGCCTAGCCCAGGTGTGTGTGTGTGTGTGTGTGTGTGTGTGCAGGACTACCGCTTGAGCATATATTTAAAGACACGATAATGGAGGGAGTGAGTGGTGGCACTATTGTTCTGAAACACTTGCCTTTCGAGCACAATCGCATCAAGCAATTAAGTCATGGAGAAAAAGTGAGGGAGCAGCAGTGGTGGTACATGTTTTCTATTCATTCGCACTGTCACTGCTGCTGCAGTTTTGTGAAAGGAAAGGAACGGACTGCATCTTGTCTCCCGGACTGTGTGCGCACTTTTCTTTTTATTCTGTTTTAAATGGTATTAACAAGTTAGACGCGCGCGTGTGTGTGTGGGGGGGAGGGGGTTCCTCACCTGTCGTATCTAGCGAGCAGTCTAATTTGCAAGTACTGCACAAATGAGGTGAACATGAACTGCATGAGATGCTTACTTTTTACAGCCTGGTTTTTTCTTCATTTGCGTGTGTTTTGGCATCTTTTTCATGTTGATTCTTTGTCTATTTCGATTATACATAGTTGATCTGTTCGATTCACAGCGAACATCATTTAATGTCAAAAACTCAGAATGGCGTAAAATAAATTTATCACGTTGCTACGAGGCACAAAAACGTAAATGGTAAACTAGAAAGAACCAAGCCTGTTGAACAACCAGTTTTATAGAAAATTTTCCAAAAATACTGGTTGAGTGATAAAATTCTCTTATTAGGTAAATATCTTATAAATTTAATCGAAGCTGAAAATTCTCATGCTTAATTTACTTCGAATATTTGATAGGGGAGGAGTAAAAAAAAAAAAAAAAAAAAAAAAGGCAATCTTGAGTGCAAACAAGTGCAATTAATTTTTCGCGATTTGCTGCGATGAAAATTTCGTAAATTCCCAGTGCGCATGGTTACAGTATACATCAATTTTATCGGAAAATGCAGAATTGAAACGCGCTTTGAGGCTGACGAGTAAAAATAAAATAAATATAATAACGCTTGCAGGGTCAATGCAGGGTGGTATATGTATATATACGAGTAAAACACACTTACTGCGTAAATAAGGTTGGCTATGAAAAAGTATATGGTGCGCACACAAAAGGCAAATAGCATTTTGCTGTGCGACATTGGGGACATCCAAAAAGCGTTAATCACAAAAAATAGGGCACATGATACGAGTCAATAGGAGCACTCTGGCTACCCTAACTACTATACCTTCGTATACTAGAGCATATTTGATTGATCGAGGAAGCCTGCAGTGGCAGAGATAGCGGTAAACTTACTTCCACCACTGTGTAGCAAATTACGTTTGTCAACAAGAGCTAATTGCCGGTGCGCACGGAAACGAGGAGATGGAACACTGGCAGTACCCAAGCAAGCAAGTAAGTGCAACTGCACTCGGTGCTCTATGAAGTGGCTTGTAATTAGTGCGATGGAGCCTACCTGCCAACAGCGAGGGAGCTGCACGGAAGGAATTTAATTATTTGCCTGCCGCTCTATGGGTGTACAAAAGCACAGATGCTACCATCACTGTTACTATTGTTGCTGTTACCATGCGACTTCTTCACCTGTGTCAGAGTACGCCTTTTTTTTTATAAATCATCTCTTCCCACGTTTATAGGCTCTTTTCCAGAAAACAGAGTGATTCACTGAAGATTCGATCTTTAGTGAAGTACTGTAAGGGCTATACTAGCTGCTCTACGCGAATTTCATCTTTGAAGGGCCTGTGCTGCAAGCTCCAAGGACGCAAACTCAAAGTGAATAGGATCGCATTAATTTTCGAAGCGACGAAACTCTGCCGTAGGGTTACGCCAGCCCAAAAGGGCCTTGAAAAGATCACATACTAGCTAGTTGCTCGTACGTAGTTGCACATCATAGTAAGTGCTGTAGCTGCTCGGATAGGCTTTTACGGCTCACTTTGCACGAGCTCTCGATATTTGCAAAGCTCTGATTATTCGGCACTTGCTTTGGGAGTATTATGAATGTGGGATGATCCCTATACTTTTGTTGCAAGAAAGTTCTAGGTTTGTTTGCACTACAAAGGTTATTAATACGAATTAAAGCTGCAATAAAATTAAAATATTTTCCAAAGTTTTTTTTTTTTTTTATAACATGATGTACCATGTCAAATCATAATGTTTTTTTACCTANGGAATCATGTGAATAGCCAGTAGTTAGAGAGTGAGAGTCACGTACGACGGACTAGGTAACGCTGTTGGGATCTCCCTATACTTTTGTTGCAAGAAAGTTCTAGGTTTGTTTGCACTACAAAGGTTATTAATACGAATTAAAGCTGCAATAAAATTAAAATATTTTCCAAAGTTTTTTTTTTTTTTATAACATGATGTACCATGTCAAATCATAATGTTTTTTTACCTAATTCCATTATTGCGTTTTACCTAATTCCATTATTGCGTTTTACCTAATTCCATTATTGTATTTTACCTAATTTTATTATTGAGTTTTACAACGTAGTATAAAAATTTGTTATGTACCACTTCTCAACGTCCCTTAATCTATTTAAGAAGAAAATGTACATTTTTATCTTTTGTTTTCGAAAATGATATTGTTTGGTACCCACTTTGTACAGATATGATTAAAGATGATCACTTTCAACTTTTATAATAATCATTTTTTTTTGTTTGACTTACGATGGATTATCTTTTATGCAAATGATAAACTTATGGTTGAATTGTTTAACATACTAGTTTTTTTGGGCTGCGTAGAAGCATAACTATCTCTTTACTAACAATGAGCTTGTGGTAACCTATACAAAATTACTAATTTCAGTAGTTTGTCACTGTGATATAGATCTTTTACTCTTTACTTGTGTCACTTGTGTCTCTGTTTGAAATATCATGAGTATTCCACGGTAAATAATGAAATTACTCCAAAATTAATTATACTTCAGTGGTATAACAGAGAATAAAGTAACAACATCATTTAATTTCTCCAAAAACAATTCACCAACAGAATATTGTCATACTTGAATCCATTTACGAAACAAACCCAAAGAACAACCCACTGAAATTACATTTTCCGATTACGCCGAGTCCATAATTCCATCTGGCAAAGAACCAACGTTTGCCATACTCAGAGCTTGCAAGCTTGAGACAAAGAAATAAGGTACCATGAGCCGGGGATTTAAATCACGCGAATTGCCGCAGCTGAGCCTGTGTGTATAGAACAACATGGCTAATCTCGCAGCTGCGAACGATGATTACATGCAGGGAGCTAGTACGCACGGACTAATTGCGACGGTTTTTCGCGGAATGCCGAGTAGATAGAGCTGCGTGCAGCTGATATTATCTTTTGCGTTTTACCTCTGTCTTTACACACGCATCTCTTTCTCTCTCTCTCTCTCTCTCTCTCTCTCTCTCTCTCTTTATTTAGTGCTTGCAAGCTTCATGAAAATGAAAATGAGCTGTGCTCTTATCAAAGATCTTAATATTATTGAGACGTTATGTACTTTTGCTTTTTTTATTTTTCCAAGTATTCAACTATTTAAAGTTAGTTGGCCAATATTAATAGGAATGATATTTTTGATGTATAAAATTGAACGTTTTTGAACATTTGTTATAGTAATATTGTTATAGTTTTTTTATTGGACTTGAATTGTATTACCCTTATCGTATTCTTTTTCGCACAAAGTAACAACAAGCTGATAAGACTCGTCTTTTTCATTTTATTTTAAATTTTCTAAGCTCATCTTAACTTGCCCAGATGAACTTGAACCGAAAATATATTTTTCTCTTCTTTTACCTCCATGTGCGTATTCGTATAAATGCCCTATCATGCACGTGTACAAAAACTTGACAGCGAATACTGTAAAATTGAAAATGCACAGAATCAGAAAATGAGTGGTGCAGCATTTATGTAACTGTATACATGTACTGTACAACCACGTACGAGGAATAACTTGGTGATTGTAGTGCACAGACATAGATGTACTAGAAAAGTTAAAAGTTAAGCTTGTTTGATCGCTGATACGGAAAAGCTGCAGGATATCTGGCCAGCGAGAAAAAAAGCCGAGAGCAAGTCTACCTGCAACATCTTTACTCGCTCTGCTCTGCTCCTATCGCCACCTAATCTCTTTTACCGCAAGTTAGAATCTGTGTGCACACCCTTCTGGATTCCTTTTACGGTTTTTCATCGTATGGTTGCTCATTAGTATATGTATGTTTGAGAAAACACTTCTTTCCACTGAAAGATGATGTTGTTTATTATTTTTTGTTTTCTCTACTACCACGTGATGTAATCATTTCCTGATGGACTGTAAAAGCTACTCTAGCAACTCGTACAATTCACCGATGAACTTACTTTTCCAAAAAAAGAATGAAAGTTTGAGAAAAAAGTCTCAACCGGCGCCATTATTCCAGCACCTCGGAGCACGTTGCCTAATCTCTATCTCGTCAAGACGAAGGGGTTCCGGCCGACCGGCTGGCCACTAACACCACCTCTAGACAAAAGGTATTAGCGCGACTGCCAAGTCGAAGCCCCTAACGAGCACCAGGGCAGAGGTACACGGCCGACAGCCACATCCCCGGCTCCGCACGGCCAAGATATCCCAGATATTTTACGAGGCGCCTCGTAATGAAGGTGTTTACATGCGGACCCCGAAGACACAGCCTTTTGTCCCCGACCGCCTCCTTTTGCCTCTGAGAGCCAAAACGCTTGCCGAGTTTGGATAATTAGGTAGAGGCTACCTCTCTCGTTTACCTTTTCCGTGTCTCCCTCTCGCTCGGCTATTCTCGGCTCGTAGTGCAATTCTGTGGCACGCGAATCTTATGTTCCTCGACGCCCCGAGTAATCGAGAGAGAGCGTGAGAAAAGCGGGGATGAAACGAGAGAAGAGGAGTTCGTACGTTTAATTTCAGATGCTAATAGTGATACGAGCTGCAGTGAATTCGCGATGCGCCAGAAATTTACTCGCCACGGCTGCACACACCGTTTTGCTCTCGCGCAAGAGTATAGAGAGGCAGATTTTTCGATTTTTTAAGGGGGTCAAGAGCTACAGTTTGAAAAAGAAGCTCTGCTAGACTTTGCTGGTTATTTCCAAATGCAGGCATGTACATCACTTGAAAGACTTCGTATCTCCCTTTTAACGTGGACTTTTTTTGTCCTGCATTAGTACATCATCGTCACTCTGTAGCATTTCGTACGAATATCAAATAAAGGCTTTTATCAAAGTCTTGCTTTTTCCTTTGTATTTACACTGATGGTAGAGGCTAAAGGAAAAATGTCAAGGTACAAGAGGAAGAGAAGGAAAAAAAAAATAAATACGAGGTGTCCCAAAGATTCGTAGGAGATTGGTGGTCTGCAGTTCTATGGGTATCACTGTTGGTCCACAGAGCGCGTGCGAAGAGACGAATTTCTCGAGGGATGTGGAGAAAAGTAGCCGAGGTCTCTCGAGGGCGCTGGTAAATGGATCGCGTGGCTAACCACGATCTATCAGCTAGCCCCCCCCCTCCCCCATTGATCGGCTCTCTATTACGCCGCCAAAGCCTCGTTCTATCCCTCCTTTTTCCACCTGTTCCTTACTTGTCTATGCGAGAAGGGTGGCTCTGCGTGTTGGTCGTTCTCGGGAGTCTTGGGATGATGCTCTCGTTACGCGGTCAAGTTCACGCTTTGTCTTGCGAAGTGTATGGACGCCCTTCTTGAGCGCACGTACTTGTTTGTGTGTACTTTTGAGGGAAAGGTAGAAGGGCCTGTGTATCTTATGGGAGGAATCATGTGAATAGCCAGTAGTTAGAGAGTGAGAGTCACGTACGACGGACTAGGTAACGCTGTTGGGATCGTCCGTTGACCTGTTTTTTTGTTCTTCGGTCGGCTAGGCATCAGAGGAAAATTGATATTTTCATGCTCTTTGAACGGAAATCGAATCAATGAATTCATCCATCTGCGCAAGAAAATTGTAGTATCAATGGAGAAATATCTATATTCCAGTATGCTGTGGTCCTTTTGAACTCTGCTCTCGTTTGATTGTCATTATAAGCTTCGATGAAGGAATTTATCCCTTCGAGCGCTAAACTGAGAGGAATGAAAAAGTTTCGTCTTTCTTGCACTTGCGCTTTTCATCATCCAGCGGAACGAAAACGAATAAGTTCCACTTTCATAAAGTCCAAGCTTGCGATGCGCACCGACCGAAAATATCTTATCTGGTAAAGCTGTAGCCGATGGATGAAAGTTACCAAGATCTTTTAAGTAGTCCGAAGTGCTTTCGTTTCATCAGGAATATATCTAGCCCCCCGGAAGCATTTTAAGAGGATTATAAAACCCACGAATCCAGATCGTATCTGTAAGCGGATTTCTCGCACAATTTTTTTCTTTCGTTTGATCGTCTGGATGTAGTTAAAAGCACGATGTTTTAATAGCCGTTACGCGTGAAAATAATTTATGGCTAAGCCAGACGCGCTGGGCAAAAGGATCAGTTCTTGTAACCAAAACGACACCCTGAGAGTTTTTTTGCTGCATTGGAAACAACAGCATGCAAAAGTGATGCTACGAAGGAATTTATCTAGAGTATGAGATTACCATTTTTTTATACACATACAGATTTGGGCATAGTTATTTTTTGAGTTTATTAATCCTTTGAAAGNACTAAAAATTTTTTTTTTTAACATTTAATACGTAATCAATGATTTCACTGAAAGATTTTAAAATTTTAGAAATAGCTTTAAAATATTCATTGCGACTCCGAAGAGAGCAGTTCTTGATTACGTCTGACCGCACTCGGATGTTTCTACTGTGATCAATACGAAACAGGGAACCCGTAATCCTTTGAAGCATAGCGAACGAAAAACTTTGAAAGCTTCGTTTAAAGGGCAGCCAGACGAATCAACAGGGGATCGAGGTTTCAACTTTAAGTTGAGAGAAAATAGAAATAGCAGGTGACAAGAGATTTGCGACATGGATGACGAGGCTTTGTACGGTGTCAGAAAGAAAGTGTGCCCATGAATCGGTGGTGATAAAGCTAAGCTCCCACTGCGTGCTAAAATTGTAAACGGAATTATTGAAAAAAGATCGATTGTTTCATTCGATCTGCACACAGGAGGCCACTTTTTACGTAAATCTTACCAATTTATCAAAAGTTTTGCGGGGAAAAGTTTTGTCAAAACACAATAATTCTAGTAAAATGCTGTTTGTTGACTAATGTAATTATTAAAATGAGCTGCTAATTACTCAAAAGAAGGGAATGAATGACAGTACGGATGATAAATTGAATGAGAAAATGGAGACCAGAGGAAATAAAAAATCTGAATCATGAAAGGGAATGTACAAATACTTTCAAGCGGTGGAAAAAGACAGCCGGGAAAATACAGAAGATGGCGTGAGAACAGAGGACAGAAAAACAATGACAAAAGAAGGAAGGAAGACGTGAACTTTGAGTTGTTCCGAACAAAGAGGCCAGAGAGCCGGCGATGCGAGGGGGAGGCCGTAGAGCAGAAAAAAAGAACATTAAAAGGTCGCTCCTAGGGAGAGTGAGGGCGAGAAAGTGCCCACCAAAGTACAACGATACACAGTAACGGGTCCAAACGTACGATATGGCGTCCTTGGAGGTACGCGGAGTTGGCCTGGTGGAGAAAAATTTACCGATAATATTAGTTTTCACGTTTTCGAAGAGCGGACTCGAGGAACGAGTTCAGTGGCTAGTTGGTTAATCAAGTCTTCTTGCTGCGCGAGTCGTGAGCTGGTATCTTCGGAAAAAGTTTCTCGGGGGTTCTTAGAACGGATATAAATTGATTCGTTGGCTGCATGAATTTCAACTTTTCGGGCAAGCCAGGAACAACTGACGTTCCGAATAGCTCTGGATTCACGGGTGTTTGTTTGATTTAATTATGAATAAAATTTATAGTCTAATCGTAGCGCGAAATGTTTCCCAGGTACGATTTGCAAATTGGTTCATTATCCAGTAGTTTAGTTTTCCACATGAAGTGGTGCGAAAGCTCTCATAATTATTTGAGACAATTGTTTTATGATTCATGAGCTTCTTATCAAACTTGGAAATGAATAGAGCAGAAAACAATTTAAATAATTAATTATATATGTTCAATAGAGACAAAGCGTGCGTTTAGTACTAACGATCGGCAAGTGACATTAATAAATATTCATATTTTGGGACGAAATTTAATTGGCTTCTTCTTTCTCATTAATTATTTGTAAATGGAAAAAAATACAATATTGTGCACAACAGTAAAGTGGTGAATAATCTTGTTTTTTCGGGAGTTTAATAAATGATCGTTGTCCCGTTCTCCAAGAAAGCTTCGAACTTAATTTACAATATTAACTTGACAAGTTTTGTTAGCGATGTTTGCTGCTCATATTTCATCGATACGTATTTACGTTACTTAGTTTTCTCAAATGCAAATTTCACAGTATTTGTGGAAAAGATAATTATCATATTCCCTATAATAATAGATCCGATTTACTCGACGTAATGTCTAAAAATTTAACAACTCAGTGAAGAAAATGAACGAAAAGTACCTTACATTGGTATTTCGTTTTGATTAAATGGGTATTGATATATTGCCAAAAGTCCATCAAACCACTGCCGTTGGAGGAATACCAAATTCCAAATGAAACTGTAATTGATTGTACGGCCGTCTTCTTCTAAACTATGAATCACAAAGCAAATTTTACTCCATGACAAATACAATTTGAGAGTTCAAAGTGAGAATAATGTACACGTAAGAAAATTAAAAATCTCAGATAAAAAAAGGAGCTACCTCGATGTTCTTTATAAGAGGCCACGGTTCTCGGCTCACCATCGTGAAAACACAAAAATAAGAAAAAAGACAACCTTTTTCCAGAGGGGATTTTGAAACCGAGATCCAGCGGCCTTGGGACATCGAGCTCTCGCTGCGATATTGTGAAACAACTTCTTATTTGCGAATAAACCGAGGGCTAACTTCCATTGTACTCTTTCTCGTGAAAAATTCAAATTGAAGAACACGGAAAGAGATCCCGAGCTCGCTAGATCCCAGTATCGAGCATGTTTAAATTATTTATCGATCCAACCCGCATAAAAGGGCCTTATGACTCGTAACGGAGTACATAAATAATTTATAAAATACATTTCCGTACAGGCATTAATCAAATTATTAAAAATCTCAGACTGACACACAGTCGTCGAAAAAGTAGGAAAAAAAGATAGTAATCAGCGTTAACATGGGAAGCAAGTAAATGATATGTATTACGTATAGGCTTACAATGTTTCTTAAGGGTTGTCCTGAAAATTATGATACCACTTTCTTAGAAAATGTCAAACATCTGATGCTGGTGAGTCCTCATATCAAAATTTGTGTAAGATTGTAATACGAATGGCTTCAAAAAAATATGAAATCCAAAATTTTTTTGAGTCCTCCAATACTCCAAGTTTAAATCAATTTGTTTGAAGAATAATTTTCGATATGGGTGCCGTTTTCACTAGTTTTCAGGGTTCCAGTGAAGGCTAATGAACAACAGCTATTACATATTTTTCAGAAAATAAGTGTTATAAGTTTTTCTCATTTTTCATTAATTTATGACTGAATTGACACAGTTTGATGCTTCGA
Organism: Copidosoma floridanum; assembly: GCF_000648655.2. The sequence goes on from NW_019379587.1 coordinate 5,046,680, forward strand.
AAACTACATCAATAAACTGGCGTTTATCGTAATCCAAACTCTGTACTCGAGCCATTTAACGTACTGCAGTATCGATACTAATTGTGCCCACCCATTACGTGTAACGTGCAGCACATGCACTCCCACAAATGGATCTCAGTATGACGAAGAGCAGCGAGAACTAGATACAGGTGCACAATCTCAACAGTACCAGGCGGCTTTTACGAGCGCTGCAATTTGTGGAAGCATCTTGTGTGGCACGCGAAAGCGATACAGCTGGCACAGCCACTGGCGTGGCGTGTAATCTCGCGATCGAAAACCAGAGTCGGTCCACGCCACACATATTTCTCTCTTTTTTTTTCCTGTTTGCTTTTCGAAACGATTATCGACAGCTCTGATATTGCGCGCACGCCTGTTCTGCTGTCCAGCACATCTCGTTGCATTTAACAAACGGCCAATGCATTTCAAACACTCGAAAGGCGATGTACAGAGCCAAAAAAAACAATCGAACTTTCGCGAGCAATGTTTCAAACATTTTTCGCGTAATTGATTTAATTGCTCAGACTAGAAAATATGACGGGAGCACAGCGACGGATAAACCTTCGAAATGGAAAAACGCTTGACTAGCGATGGAAATCCGCCTGGAGTACTTTCGACCTATTGACCATTTGGCAGTGCACGGTGTGGCGTTTGGACGCTTGATAACCGAGAACAAAGCCTGTATGCGACGCTTGAGAGTCTGTCACCTTCCCCCGCAGAAAAACACTCTCTGTCCATTGACCCAAGCAGAGATTTGCAATGACTGCTGAATTGTTCTCTAATTGAATTTTTTCTCTTTGTACATCCCTCGATTCAAAAAAGCTTCTATTCCAAGAAATAACGAGAGACAGCACACTCTCGAAATTGTTAGGAAAGCTTTTCGAGTCCTTACAGTCATTAAAAATCATTTTAAATCATCAGAAGTCATTTAACAGGCTCTAAAGACAGAAAAAGGCTGTATAAACGTTGACTCTTTTACTAAAAATTTTTTTTTTTAACATTTAATACGTAATCAATGATTTCACTGAAAGATTTTAAAATTTTAGAAATAGCTTTAAAATATTCATTGCGACTCCGAAGAGAGCAGTTCTTGATTACGTCTGACCGCACTCGGATGTTTCTACTGTGATCAATACGAAACAGGGAACCCGTAATCCTTTGAAGCATAGCGAACGAAAAACTTTGAAAGCTTCGTTTAAAGGGCAGCCAGACGAATCAACAGGGGATCGAGGTTTCAACTTTAAGTTGAGAGAAAATAGAAATAGCAGGTGACAAGAGATTTGCGACATGGATGACGAGGCTTTGTACGGTGTCAGAAAGAAAGTGTGCCCATGAATCGGTGGTGATAAAGCTAAGCTCCCACTGCGTGCTAAAATTGTAAACGGAATTATTGAAAAAAGATCGATTGTTTCATTCGATCTGCACACAGGAGGCCACTTTTTACGTAAATCTTACCAACATCGTTGTTCTTCTCTCCCCTTGCCTTTTTCTCAACATACGCTCTTTTGATTTACTTACTGACTCTTTTGTATCGATAAAATATTATTTAAAAAAGCCGATGGCTAAGGTAGTGGATTGCGTAGAATTTTTGGAGGTCATTTTATTTCAAGATAATCTATAGAAATAGCGAAACTTATTTTATACTATACTTGGGTACTTTTATGGATACTGTATGAGGCAGAATGTTATTTTAATGTTTTTTAATTATAAGAGTTTTGGAAGCAATATGTTTGGTCCAACTAATTTTAAACGCAGTTATTTTACAGTAAAGATAAAACAAATAATAGTCGATGAAATTTTTACACAGTACGACCGTAAATTTTGTACGTAACAGTAACATATTCGCATATCAGAAATAATATCTTTCACCTGCTTATAAAACTTTTCTTTGCAGGGATTCGAACGGAAAAATAATACGATAATGATCTTTGGATGTAAAAAAATTTGTATTTCGTAAAGTTTCCGTTGGATAAAAAGAAGAAACCAGCAAACCAATAACATGACTAAGTTACCAGCTAAAACTTTTTGGTTTGCATTTTCCTGCTATGTAGTTTGAAGTTTTGTAGGTGTGTACTCCAGGAATTTTCGAAAGTTTTCGTCCAAACTGATATTATGCTGCTGTAGGCTAGATATAATAAGATGCAAAGGAGGATACTGTATTGATTTTTATAAAATGATCCGTCCCACTGAGTGCAATGTCATTTTCGGCAGGATATTGTGTTCATCCAAAAACAAGAGTTTTAATGAAAAATAGAGTTAAGAGAATGTGATAGTCGTTTTTCAGAAAAAGGGTGAAACATTTCAGAGTTGAGCCATACGTCTTACCCTGACAAATTTTTCTATGTCTGATATGAAGCTTTCATCTGTGCTTATCAGTTTTTTTATCAAACCGAAAGGCTTAAAATTTAATTAACGTTTACTTAAGTTGCATGCATTGGTGTATCTATGAATTAATCTGTGTGAATAGTGAAGAACTTGTGTGACACTGTCAATGGCTCGATGATCGACGTTACCGATGTATAAAATACAATACCAATACATAAATATTTTAGGACTCGTCGCCATGGCTGCCTCTATGCAGAGCTTTACATACATCCCTCATTACGGTACCCATTAAGAGCTGTCTCTGCTATTAGCTGCCAGTGCTTTTAGGTGATAATTATTTATTTAGAATTTTCGGAAAATGGAAGTCGAGTCATGAATGTACTTACAAGCATGTAAATGTACAAAATTTAATAACATCTGCATGGGAAGCCACACTCGATAACAACGATGGACACTGTTGACAAAATTTTTGGGTTAGCACGTTGTGAGATAATCGATGTACATAATGTACGGTGAAACGTGAGTTAAGTTTAATTTAAAAATACGTTTAATCACGCAAATTCGAACACACCATGCCACTGAAAAGTTTAATCAATTGGCATTCGAGGTAAAACGCGATTTTGAGCGAATTGTAGCTCGACCACGCGAAACAAAGTGATTGCGTTTAATATGATGTCTGCAGCGAAAAAAAAAAAAAAGAGAGAGAAACGGGAGCCTATTGGGAAACGAATTCTTTTGAGGAGCATCTGTTCGTCCGGTTGTTAATTGCTTTTCGGGCGAACGTCGCTTGCAGGATTTTTCGAAATTGAATTCAGATTGCTTTCGGTTATCAAGTGACTCGCTGAGAAACGCTGAATTTAGCTTGATACCGAAATTATTTGACTCTGACTCTTTTTGACCAAAAACATATAAAGTGCATAAAAACGTGAATTGTTAACAAAGAAAAAAAAATGTGTAAAGAAAAGAGTGTAGAGGCACATGAGTTCAAACAACGGATTACGTACGAGTGGATATTCCAAGCGCGGTGAATGTAATTAAATTTTTTGAGCAAAAATTCTTCAGTGGAGCGTGTGAAAATTTATACCTGTTCGCGGAGTTAACGATTGCACTGCTTTTTTTCGTTCTTCTGCCAACATTCGTAAAAACCGCGTTTGCGAGATTCGAGATATCACGTACCTCCTGTGAGTTTTTCAGAAATTATTCCCTTTAGCGTAATTTTCGTCGAGCCATGCAGCAAAAGTTCATTTTTCAGGCATTTGTTTATTCACGAACCACCTACATGTGCGATAGCTAGAACAAGATACCGTGTTTGCTTTGGAATGTGAACGCTCGGTAGAACAGATCGTGCGTTGCATTAATCCAACGCAAAGACACGTCATCCGGTTTTATCTCCATCGCCCATCTTTTCAAACTAATTTGTTGATTACTCTCGTCACGTTTGAGTGTAAATATCACGGATCTTTTGTAGTTTTTTGTTGCGTTACTGGCTGCACGGATTTTTTTACATAAAAAAGCTTTTACATTTGCCAGTATTAATGTGAAAAAGTAATGTTTCAACTCTAATACATATTGCAAAAAGTCACTGCTGATTACTAAGCTTTGTTGAACTTACTATTTCGAACCCTAATCTAAATCAGATTCTTAAAAAAATCTATGAAAAGATCTTATGTAAATTCGTAAATTCATCCCTTTTTACTTTTCACTTTTGAAAAATTACAATCGTAAGTGATAGAAAAAGATACATTTTTTTTACAAAATTGTTAATAAAATAATTCGAAATCAGAGTTATGGAATTCATAAGACTTTAACAGGGCTTTACATAATAAAAATGTATACAAGTATTAAGCAGGTCCATAACGCGCTCTAATTTCGCATCTCGGCAATACATTCTGGTGATCTACATTTCTGTGTATTTCCCTAGGCTCATAGCCATATCCAATGTATGGTTACACGAGCTCGCTCAATTACACACAGAAATAAATACACGCAAACTTATACATTTCAATGCTATGTATACACACGAAGTGGTAAAAAAAATAGAAATACTTATGTTGTTAGGCAAGCTGTTTCGGATAAAGTTCTATGATTAATGCAAACACAGTCATGCATATAAGCATGAAAAAGATAAAAGAAAGAAAAGAAGAAAATGAGCGTTTGCACGGAGAGATGCTCCAGTGAGGATTCCGTTTCGTTCTGTCTTTCCTTTTTTTTCCTTTTTCTTCCCCGTTTTTTTTTTTTTTTTTTTTTTTTCATTTAAAGGTTGGCTTAGCAAGAACATTAACGAGCATTTAACAATATTCACGTGCATATCCAGATCTACGTAGAATTACAAAGGAGTTAATCACGAGTTCGTGAAATGAGTATAAGTGAAAATTATTATGGTCGTGTGTGTGTACAATCCTGGTTGAACTTTAAGAAAATTTTTACATGCTTCGTAGTGCTTTAATATTTAAATTTATTTTATATGAACTACTTGAATAGCAAATATACATTTAAAATTACAATTTTTTTACCTACAAAAAATAGTTTATAATATCGAATAACGTATTTTTTTTCCGAAGAGGTTGTACTATCTTTTAGTTTTACCTATACACATCGGTTAATCTCGTCTCTGCTTCGTTCCTCAGTTCTCATATACATTTCTCATGATCATGGCAAAAAAACACACTCGAAATCGATGGATTACGGTACCTTTGTTTCATCATCTGTTTTACTAAAACAAATTGTCATCAACTAACTTTTACGTAAAAAAAAGAAAAATAACGCAAAAAACACGTTCAACCCCTGAGTTTTGTACATGCTCTACCTAAAGCCCGCTGCAAAATTACGGGTTTCTGTTTATTTTACAATCACATCAGCGGCGATTCAATCCAAGCCAATAAAAATTCAACGCTAGAGTCTTCCGTCTGGTGCAATCCAAAAAAACACTGAGAGGCCAACAGCGAGCAATCAGTGCCAGTCGGATGGTTTTGCTTTTTTTTTATCTCCGGTCCTTGACAATCTAAACGCACCGCGCCTCGCATCGTTACCTGCCGTAACAAAGCCCCGCGGAAAAAAATTTTGCGTCACAAATCCGTGCCAACGTGTCCGGCCTCTCAATGCCAAAAGGACACACGTACGTATGTTATATAACACGAGCGTTCGAGAACACTGCATAGGTATTGCTTACATCCAAAACGAGGTTTCCGTCCACATTCACGTAGCGCCCATGCAGCTGGCAAAGGGAACGCGCAAATGAAATACCCTCGTGGCCAACCTAGTGTGCATGTATTTCTAGCGCACATGCACGAGGGACGGAGCTTCGCGGTGCGCCACGTGAATTTGACCAACTAGGGAGTAGTTGACGAAATCAAGTTTCTTATTAGAGCTGAGAGAGCTCTGCTAGTGTGATTGCGGAATGAGTAGCTGAATTCGTTTAAAAATTACATTGGTAAACTTTGTATTGGTAGAACTCATAATTCAATGGTGATCTATAAAAAAAAAGAATTGTTTATTACGAATGATGACGGTATAGAGGGACCTGGCATCCGATGAGAAAAGTTCAAGGGTCTCCAATGCCTCTATACTACCCCTTGTATAAAGTATGACTTTCAAATGTTATTCTAGTTAAGTGAAAGCAAAGTGGTAGATATCAAAGTAGGTACAGTGATCTAATACGTATCACATATTGATTTTCCAACAAAAGTAGCTTAACAGATCAGGTGCTTATTATCTTTGATACCTACGCATGAGTATTGAAACTCATGGGTAAATGTAAATATGAGATGGTGTACTTTTGAATAAGAAATTAGAGGGGAGTGCAAGAAAAGTAATATCATCATAAGGGAATCAAACAGACTGTCGTATTAGAAGGAGAAGAGTACGTGAAGTAGGTACATAGAATATTATCTGGGATCCGTCGTCTTCGCCTTTTGTAAGCGTCTCACGTACTTGGGAGAAAATCTCAACACCGAAAGGGGTGGAGAAAAAGAAGTGGAAGGAGAGGGATGGATGAAACTAGCTGGTAGTAGTAGTCGGACTGGCATCAGTGCACATACTGCTCAGGCATTAGAGGAGACGGGCCAGAAGAGTAGCCGTTCCCTTTAACATTTTCCGGAATAAGACTGGCGTTCCGACGTTATCGTCTACAGAGGCGACAACGATGACGACGACGTCGGATATGCTGTCGTTTTGAGTTTGAAAGGAGCCAGGGGACAGCTGTGGGGACGAAAGCGTTTTACGAAAAACGTTCGTGCATCGTTAAAGACGTTACGTGACCTTTGCCTTGCTTTTGGCTTCCCTTCTCGCTCGAATCCAATCGTTTTCGATCATTCGAGTCAAGATAAGGGGAGTAGACAAGTGTACCATAGGTAAATCGAAAAAATGTTTGGCGATATGTGGGTTTCTTCCAATTACATGTTGACTTTTGTCCCTTTAACGATCGTTGATTTAGACGAGGAACAAAGACCAATGTACATGGTTATTAAAGAATATGCAGCAACTCTACTAGGTTTTACAGTTCGTGTACTCTAAAGTACAAATTTTTTCGTCGAGTATCAAAACTTGCTACATTTTACAAATCAAAAGAGAAATCATATTGCTTTTAAAAACGAAAACTTGCAATCCCAACATTTAAGGTGATAACTCTCTACGTTAGGAGCACACCAAGCTAAAAACAATCAATATATAGCTCAAACACAAAGTCAAAGTCTTTAATTTGTACTGGAATTTTTATATTTATGGATTTACTGAGCTCATGCATTTTATTTTCGTAAATAGAAGGTTTCAATAAAAAAAATAAATAAAAAGAATAAAAAAGAAAAAGAACTTTGAAAAAGTGGGATTAAATTTTTAAAACAGTTGTTGAAAACTTTTATTTTGTATTTACTATTTAGTTATAAAAAAAGGCAGTACAAAAATTTAAATATTTTGAAATTTGTTAGATAGGCAATCGATAAAATAAATAAGTTAACAAAAGAGAACTGTTAAAGATCGAGTTTCTCAGAACAGCGATGAAAAGAAAATACTATTAAAAAGGAACACGAAAATTCATTTCTTTCCACGTAATAAAAAACAGAGAGAGAAGTGCGCATTTAAAAAGCTGTGTATACAGTTCAGGAATTTTTAAATGTTTTACAAAATTATATATCGCCATGAGGATTGCACGGCAGTTGAGTAGTGTAGAAAAAGGATCCTGGGCCTAGATTCCAGATCAAGATGAAATGATGCACAAAGCTTTTTAATAATTCAAACGAGCGCTTCATCTGAATACCAGCGAGTTTATCATATTTTCTTAGGGTCTGTGCCGTACACGCACTCCCTCCTTGTCCTACCACACAAACTGAAAGATGAGTCTGCTATGGGTGGGAGGGAAAAAAAAAATAATACCAACTCATGAAATATGTAGAGAAGAAAATTGTAGGAGCACGTTATTCTCTAGTTAACTCGAGTGACGAGAATCCTGCTTCTTGGTCCTCTCACTTTTTTTTCTCCTTTTATTTTATTTTATATTATGACTTTTTTTTTGTCGCGATATACGGATGAGAAGAAAGAGAGATGAAATTCGCGTCCTGGGAATTTGCGTGGGCTTATTTTCGTCGCAGATGGTCGTGATCTTCTAGCGTCTGTTTTACTTACTTTATTGGAGCCTTGTTACTTTATTTTTTTTTCCATGCCATGCAGATAGTGTAAAAAATTAATAACTTCGAATATGACAAATTTCCTTTATGGGAATATCTTGTTTTCTAATTCAAGTTTTATGATAACTTGTTTTTTTAGGGGATTTTCAAAAGATTTTTGGATAAATATTCTTTAAAAAATAGCATATCTTGGCCAGAAGTATTACAGTACATTCATAAAATATTGAAAAATTAAAAATTTAACAATTCAGCGTGATGAGAACAGCAGCTCAATGTGAGAATATATATGCAATAATGAATTTCTGCTTTTGAGTGAAAATGTTCAAAGGCTCCTTACCTAATGACTGTGCAAAAAATTTTCCTCAAAATTGCTTCAACTAAACCTTAAAAATTTCTCAAATTTTTTCTGCGCTTAAACCAACGTTCAATTAAAGAAAAATTAAACGTTTTGCGCTTTTCTAGTAATAGAATTCCACAGTAATTTATAATACTTCACGTATACGTTCCACAACTTGTTCCTCCAACGCGTGATACTTAGTTATATCCTGAATTGCTGTTGAATACATCACATTCGTCGTATAACGAAGCTAACGTATTCTTGACCCTATTTTCTGAAAATGTAATTTTCATTTTTTAAATCCTAACCAACGCCATGTGGGAGGTCGTGCAAAAAATAATCAAACGTCGTCTGGACGTTAACGAGCTTTTCAGCTACAAAAATAATTTGCGAAATTTTTTCAACTAAAAGCGTCTAGTCCCTGCTACCGTGCCTAATGCACTCTCGTAGTTGTTGAAGTAATGTGTAAGTATAAGTGCAGTGGGCTTTAAAAATAAATTTTACGATTCACAGAGAACAAAATAAGTATCCCCTTATATTGAGAGGGTAGGAACTCTTAACGTTTTCACCTCCTTCTTCGATTCAATAAGTACATACAAACGACGGGAAAAAAAGATAAAGTAAAACCAAGAGTTTTTGAAAAAATAACGCAAATGTAGCAGCAACGTCGGTGGGGTAGAACGTATGAGTAAGAAAACCGAGGGAGCGCGAGCCTAAGTAAAATTTCTTGTAAAATTCTATCGTCTCCGTAGCGGTGCCAAGAAGAAATAACGTCATCTGCCCAGAAAGTCAGACTTCCACTTTATCTTCCTTTGCTTTTTTTCGAGCGAAAATATATCCTGTGTACCCGCACAATAAACACCTATAAGTACTCGAGGCGCTGTGCAATGTTCAAGTCGAGCTTTCTGTTATTGCGCGTGTGGAGTAAGTTTCGCATGTAGAGAGATGGTGATGGTTTCAAAGTCATCGCGCGCCCGTGAAACTGGCACCGTGAATAATTAAGGGTAAGTTAGCTCAGTGACGCTTGAATTTTACATTTGCAACTTATGATGAGCTTTTTGGTCAGCAGCGCTAGTTTTAACTCTCTACGAGCAGCAATACAGTAATACAATTTAGTACTCTGGCCTAATGGGGATTTACCGAGTTTTTAGCTAACGGAGAGGGAGAAAAAAAAAGGATTACCTCCTGAGAGTGGAATGGGGGAAAATTAAGTACATTTGCATGATTATATGAATGGATGAAGTACGTTTGCAACTTTGCGGCGAAAATTTCGGGAAAGGAGTTTTTACTCGACGCAGCTTTTCCCAGTGAGTCAAAGTTTTCAGCTAAGCGGAGCGTAACGAAAAACTTCTCTGATACACCTCTCACTTTTCCACATGCATGTATACTCGATGCGCTTTTGCCCTGGTATATTGAGTATAATATTCCCCAGTTTGAATACACTGGTAAAAAATTGAAAATTAAAACAAGCATCGTGCGTGCTCGTCGAATTTCAAATGCACCCGATCACTCGAGTACAGCCGATACGGTACTCTTCAGCTCCGGGCGACAGCCACTTGTTGAACTGACATTTCCACTCCTCGTGCCTGTCACGTTACTACCGAGTGCCACTAATAAACGACGTGCCCATTACCTATTAAAACTCAGTAGACATCGAAATGGCATGTGCGAAATAAAATAAAATGAAACGAAGCGAGATGGAAAAAAAAAAAAAGTAGGAGCTTTCCGTGCATTATCATCGTCAAAACACATAAATCCAGCGAGCTTGCGATTGCACGGGACGCGCACTTGTATATCTATGTAGACGTACAATGACACATCTCGCCCACGCCCCGGTCCGCATATAAATTTTTCGCGTCAGCCTTATTTGACTTCGATCCCGTGAGCTGTCTATATTTAAAATTGAAATTCCTCACCGGGACGACTGCTCGCACTCCGTCACCTCTGCCCCTCTCTTTTTCTTCACCTTATGTGACACAGAGAGCTAGACAAGCAAAAAAAATCATCCCGCATGTATAGATCAACAGTTCCATTTCTTCGCTAACTCATATTCACACAAATGCCCTCCCTTTCTCTCTCTCTCATACACACACATACACACATTCATACAAACGTGTAACCCCCAGCCCGTACGATGCAAAAGTATCTTTCGATATGGAAACGACGACGAAAGGACACTCGCGAGAATGAATGATTTACAGTTCATTCCAGCACTTTTTCTGTCCCCTTCGAGAGGATGAAGAGGAGCGCGTGCATGGAAATAAAGAGAGAGGGAGGCGCAAACGGCTCTGATCGCCGGCTTGCTTTTTTCTCTCTTTCCCCCTCTGACTCGCTTCATTTACGAACCCGAGCTTCCAACGAACAAAGCGCGGACGAAGCACTGCAATCACAGGAGTCGGTTCGTGAAGAAAGAGGGTGGACGAGAGTCTAGCAAAACTATCTCGCGCTTCTAGACATGCAACGTTCTCCGACATTGTACACACGTGGGCGACGAGTACTCACAAGAATCTGTAAGTGAAGTAATCCACGTGAAATTAAAGTTCTTCGTTTCGTTTCTGTTTAATCCGGGAAGAGGAGGGCAGATCATCTTTCTGCACTGACAGCCCGGCAGGCTGTATCGATCGTGGGCTATTGAACGCTCGTCCTTTGGTTGGCGCACCTAGGCATTTCTGGAAACCGAAATGAGCAGTTGACTGTGTGAAAAACTTTTGGTGTGAGAGTAGGAAATGTTAGCAAGAATCTGTTTTTTTTTTTTGCTACGAAATTTTTGCGCTCCATCAAATTTTCTTTTAGTGGAAAAGCTTGTATGGATATTGTAGACAAAATGATTTATCGTACCTACTTCCAACCTCCGTTTACCAGATAAATCGAATTTAATATTGACGCGGGCATGGCTGGAGCGATCATCGATAACCGAGTTTACTCTCTTTCTATCTAGACGCGTGCGAGCTCATACTTGAGTTTACTTCCTGTCTTTTCCTTATCAAACTTTCATCGCCTTGAAAAATTATCTGACTAGACGGCTTCATCGGAAAGCCTAGTGATAAAGGGATACCGCGGTACACTAATTTTCAGATCAGTATGTGTAACATTTTTTTTTTTTTTTTGTGACACTAAATGCGACTACAAGAGTATCCACGATATTCGTGTACCTAGAAATATCGAATAACGTACAACATATTGGCGTAATACAGTACAAAAAGACTCGCAAAATCAGCTTGTTCGACTGGGATAACATAAAATCTGACGGATGATAGTGGAGCGTTGGCAAGTTCTCCCTTTATGACTTATTCATGGTCTACTCCCGTGACCCACTGTATTGCAACAGTCAGTACGTATCCGCTGACTGTCCCTCTCGCACATGTATACGTACATATATACTCCACGTTACTATTAACACACTAAAGGGGAACAAAAAAAAGTCTACCGAAGACCAGCAGTTGTACAAGAGGAAGATGGGGAGGAAAAAAACACATGAAAACGGCAGATGTCGACTCAGCCCAAATTTCAGCTACCGACAAAAAAAAGGAAGTTGGTGATAATACACAAGAGGGACAACAAAAAAAAGAGAAAACCAGTAAAAGTAGCCGCTATGGGATGAGAAAGAATGGACTCCCTCGTGGCATAAAAATCATAAAGAAAGACATAAATACGTGAAAAAGAAAGCTTAGCCGGGAAGAGCCCTACGTAGGACGGAGGGCCAGGCCAAAGTGCTGCAGGTATACGTATAGGTAGGGCGTCCCCCATATTAAGTATCAGATGCTTCCAGCTTATGGTACATATAGAGCTCTGATCGAGTGTGACGCGATGTATGTTTATATACACATATTAGACTTGACTGTATTACGTATTCTATTGGTATGGGACCTACTGGTGGGAGCATAGTTCGATAAGTCCGATGTTGACAGTTTGTTGGTGCGGTAAAGTGCACCAAGATCAGCAGCCATTCGCCCGTGAAGGAAGCCAAGGGGAGTATGAAAAGCGAGTCAAGGTGTATATACTTTCGCGCTTTCTTGCACATAGGAAAGAAGTATTTTTACGTATCGATTTCGAATGCGATGACGGGGTCGCTCCTGTAAGGACTGGGGACTGATATGACTAGCGAGACTATTTTATATGCCTGAGATGGAAACTCTTTTTATTTTCTAGCATTTTAGAAGTATTAAAATTTCTTCGTTGTATTTTTGTACTTGCTGAGTGAGTTTTTTCATTTTTTATCGTGCAACCGTACTTGTAAAAAAAAAAAATTACTTTATTGAGTTTTCATACGATAAATATTGGTTTTATCAAAAAAAATATGAATAAAATAAAGGTCCAAAGACGATGACCACACCCTATACATTGGCTGGGCTAAGTGACTCGCTTATCACGTCGATCTACGTCGTATTACACTTTCATCAACGTCGATATAACGACATCCATATAGAGATATTGCCTCTTAACGACATCGTGTCCAGCATGAAAATTGGAGATTTTACGCGCAAAATCATTAATATTTATACTTGATGTGTCCACTTTGCGGAATATAAAATGGTGATTTACAAAATTTTGGCATTAAACTGTAGCACTCATAAAAAACGTGTTTTCAAAAATATCGGGAAAAGATAGAGGGAAATGGCTTGAAAAAAATTAATGTATCATAAATAGTTTCACTGTCTGATTCCTTATTGGCGCGTACCGTACATAATAACGCAAGCTTGCGACTTGCTTTACTTTTTTTTGTCTTATGGTCACGATTTTGTTCCATGAATACTGCTCAGCATGCAGCTGCTTCTTCCTCTCTCTCTCTCTCTCTCTCTTTTTCCATAAAATCCTCATGAATTCGTAATATTTAGACCTAAAAATCTTGAAAAAAAAAAAATTAATACAAAATTACACATAACTATACATATAACCCAATCAGAATTTTTTTTTTTTTTTTTTAAAAAAAAACGAAAAACTCGTGCTAAAAAGCGAGCTAAAAAGATTTATCAGTTACTAAATTTTTCTTCCTAAATTATGCAAAGAACTAAATTTGCCATGGAGGCATGGCTTGTATGTTTTTCACCAGAGAAAAAAGTGTAGCTGTGATACTTACAGAGAAAAAATTTTTTTTCATAAGAAAAGGAAGAAACAATAGTAGTTTTCGTCACAGAAAATGTATTTTTCCTACCTTGAGGCATTTTTGTGACATTTGGACATTTACTGCACCCTCGGTAGGAAAAATAGTGTTCGCCACATAAGTGCCATCCAACCGGGTCCACCCTTCTGTCCCTCGGGTCAAAAAATAGCTACGGTGGCGATGGCGCTTCCGTGAGGACAACTACTATCAGTTACTATTTTCGACGTTCATTTTCTTTGAAGCTAACGCAGCACTGTTAAAAGATATATTTTAGTGAATCCAACACTTTTGCATAAACAAATTAACTTTGTTGTTGTAGTGTATTAACTTGTTACTATACAATGGATAAAAAATAATAACGTGAACTAGAGAGATATAGTGCTACAAGAATTTTCCAGAACTCGAAAAAATAATCTGTTTTTCCATCGCAGCTTGCTCATCAAATACGTATATCCATCTCTACACTCTCGATGGTACACTTTGGACATACATTCAAGTCATTAAAAGGAAGGACTGGTTCTCACTGATTATATCATTTCGACGCATAATCTTATAAAACAATCCTGAAATTAGGTGGAAAGCAGCCACTTCAACCAATAACACGCCTAAATGTAATATAGGCAATGGGAGAGTGTGATGCACTTGGGATATCATTTGATAGCTGTCCTTCTTGTTGGTTAATGTTATTTTTTAGCTTTTCTATGTAAATTCATGCTAATGGTCTTCATTTTCATTAGTAAAAGTATACAACTGAACACATAATTATAAATATTGAATACTTATAGCTTTTGTTTTTTTTTTTTTATCAATTTTTCCAATGAAAGTTGACGGCAGCTCAATCGATGCATGATGTCATGGAAAACTTCATAATATTGATAGTATATAACCGACCTCCAAGCAATAAAACCAAGTCAAACGATATTAAATCAAAGTTTCTCGTATATTATATTATATTTACCCATTAAGTGTTTAATGAAATTCTACATCCTCCTCATTTGTCCAAAGTGAGACTAAAACCGTTTTTTTTTCCCCTCGACGATGAGTAAAAAAAGATATTAATATAATACCAATTGAAAATATATAATAATGATAATATGTAATAATAATGTTATACATTTCAATTGAACGATCAAAGAGATATCGTGCCAACAAAGCTACCTCGAAATCACATTCCCTGTGGAAAACTAAGAAAGGTAAGGGTAGCCGCTCAAATCCCAGAAACGTCGAAGCAAGCTTTTTCTTTCGTCGTGTCGGCTGCAACCATCTCACGATCTCTACTCAAGCGATCGTCTGTGCGATTTTCGGACTCCGGCATGGTCGTTGCTTATGCTGCAGTTGATGGTGACATTCGGCCATTTCAGATTAGCTATCGTCTTCTTTAGTTTTACTCTGCGTCAAGGCTTTAATTTTGCCGAGGTTTACAAACTCAGTTCATGCCATTACATTGTTATTGGTCGTAGTGAAAAATACTGTAAAGTTATCTAATTTAAATTAATAATTTTTTTTTTTTAATGCACACATTTAAGATTAAGGCTCGAGCAAATTGGAAATTTCGTAAAAAAAAATAGTAACCAAAGTACTGATTTCTTTCCACCATAAAAAATTATCAACTATCTGCCCTTTAACTTTCCAAAGAGATTGTTCTTCGTTTCTTTAATTCTAAAAGTAGTTTTTGTTTTTTTAGGTATTCTTCAAAAATACATAAATTGAAACTTATTTAGCCAACAGTAATTATAATAAGCTGTTTTAATCTATTTCGATGAAAAATTTGATTTTTTTTAAATAACGCATGAGAAGTTATGTACTTAAAGCAGGGAACACATAAAGTAACCAAGTAGGTACAAAGTAAATATATATATAAAACTATAACTGTATACGGTTATAGTATAACGCCATCTGTTTGTATGTAGATACATTAAATGATGATCAAAAGAGAAAACTAACTTACCGGTAAACCCCATATCGCATATTTTACCATCTGCACGTTTTGAGAAGTCCAACGTTATCGACAGCCAAACGCAGTGACTCACTTTCTTACCTTGTGGTGATAAAAGAGATGAAAAAAAAGGCGGGCGATTCATGTGTTTGTATATATATATATATATAATATAAATATATGTATATGTATGTACGTATAATACATACAGACTCGCGAGCAGAGAACTAATCTCTGCTCGCGAGTCGCAAGTGATCATCGCGAGGACGAGGACTTGTCATAATTGACTCAATATCCTGCAAAAATAATTGTATTGTATTGTGTTCTTACTTACCACGGTTCTTACTTAGATATTTAAATTTAATGTCTCTCTGGAAATATATAAAATGAGTACATAATGAGACAATGAGTTAAAGTGAGTGTTAAAGCTTTGTGCTGTTCAGTTACTTAAATATGCAATGCGAAAATAAAGTGATAAAATTGGTGAAGGTAAACAGTTAAAGTGTTTGGTTTTTTACTGTAAAAGGTAACCTTCCAGTCCTTATAAGCACTTACACAAGTAATTAACATCACCATGGCGAAAGTGCGGGAAATCCCGTGGCCTGAGGAGTACCAAGATTTAAAGGTATTTATAAACATCATAGACCTTTACCACATAACTAAATACATTTTTATTGGTAGCTGTATGCTCTGCTTTGTTATGTTACTCTTTCTCTCTCTCTCTCTCTAGCAAAAGTACAGTTACTCAGTCTTGGTCCATTCTTCTACTTTCATTGTTTATTTTTGTTTCAGAGAATGGAGGAATTGATGATATGTGGTATTTGTTATGAATACATGAATACATCAGTTATTACTCCCTGTTCACACAATTGTAAGTCTGACATTTCCGTTAACATGGCTTGTTCCACTTGAACTTGATTAGTTTTTACTTCTCGGTAAGAGTGTAAATATAAAGTTTCATTTTACTTTTTTCAGATTGTTCAGTGTGTATTAGGAAATATCTACACTATAAGACCCAGTGTCCTGCTTGTTTTCATGATTTTTTTGAAAAAGATTTGTATATTAATCGTGCGATGGATGGTCTTATTAAACATTACTTGCAAATAAGAGAAAAAATTTTAAGCCTCATTGAAAACAGAGCAGTGTACAATTCTGTCGAAAAACTAAAACAAGAAGAAGCTCCTGTAAGACCAGTACGAAGCAGTATGCTTTCAAAGTCACCAAAACCCGTTGTGGAAAGAAAAGAAATCGTCGAAGAAGTAGCACCAAGTGAACCTAAAACTCCTAATGCTGTTGACTTTCCAATGGCCAGCACATCAAAATCTATTGTGTCGAGTCCAACAACTAGATCACCCAAAGTGCAAATACCTAGCATTGCCAAAATTTTCAACACTGCCAAAAGGAAAGAAACATCTGCACCTGTTATGCCAGATGCTAGTGCAAAAACAGTGCCGTGTCCTGTATGCAGTGTTAATATTTCTGAACATCACATTAACGTACATTTAGATGCTTGTCTAGGACGTGAAAATAATCAAGTAACTGTCATAAAAAAGCAGTAAGTATTTCAAAGTTTGTTAGTTGTTTGTATAATCAATTGAAATTATGTTAATATTAATTTTCAGACCCAAAAGGCTGCCACTTCCAAAACTCGTGCTTCATGTTATGAAAGAGACTGAGTTGCGGAAAAAAATCAAAGAATTTGGTTTATCAACGTTAGGTGATCGCAGAGCCCTTATAAACCGATTTACAAGGTATTCAGTTATTTATAATGCTGAATGTGACAAAGATGATCCCAGACCTGTTGCTGACCTAATAAGACAGTGTGAAATGGAAGAGAGGCAGGAAAGGAAGCTGGATACTTTCTTAGTTGCTAAGAATACTGATAATGTAAACATCTACATCAATTACATCTTTGAAATGGGTTCCTCACATTAATACTTACTTTAATTTTTTTTTGACAGAGATTACAAATTGAAAGAAATGCACAAGAAGAGAAAATTGAAGAAGCTCAGAAAAATTACAGTATGTGAATCAAAAATATTATTTGGATTTTTTTTTTTTTTTTTTATGTTTTCTAATTTTGACAATTATTTTTAGGACTTGCAAACAAGTCAAGCTTTGAAAAACTCATTGAAGAAGTAAAAAATCGAAGAAAACTAGAAAAGGAGAAAAAAGAAAACGAACAGCAGAACCAGGAAAATAGTGAAGCTAGTGCATCAGAGGGATACGAAAACACCGATTATATTTCATCAGCTGATACGGCATTTCAAGATTTAGATTCAGATAACGAGTGTCCCTTGCAGCTTTATAGAAGTGACAACACAATTAAGAGTACTGCTGTAAATTTAGATGATTCTAGTTCGTGTACCAGTGTCCCAGCCAGTCCTGTTAAAAAACAGCAGAGAATCAAAAGTAGAGGTAGTGCACAAGCAAGGAAATCAACAGCCAAGCAAAGCAATACAGAAACCGAAACTAACAATATTTATGAAATGGAGACGGATAACTCGTCTGATGAAATGTTGCCTAGTCCAATGATTAAAAATATACAGAACCGCAAAAAAGGCAAACTATTAGACAAGTTTTTCAGTAAGTCTTTGTCAGTGCCAACTTTTCCAGTAACGAGTAATGTAGATGACGATAAAGTTGTATTACTTGAACAAGACATTAAAGAAACTGCAGCAAAGAAGGTTTGCAATTCTATTATACAGGATTTTATATTTGAAAGTGAGGAGATTGCTACAGGATTTTCAGGTAAGTCTTAATAATGGTATGGATTGTTTATATCCAATGCACAATATATACTAACGGATCATTGGCTATTTTAGAAACAAATCGAAAAACAAATTGTGTTCCTAATCAATCTAAACCACAAGAAGCTGATCAAAAAAAGTCTCAGGAAAAAGTTGAATGTGAAACAGTAAACAATCAAACTGACAGTTTAAGTAATACGCCTCCAAGTGAAGGGGACTTTTACGGATTTTCTGATTTTTGTAAATAAAAACAATTGAAAAATTTATGTGTTATTGAAAAATTATTGGTTGGACATGATAGACATTTATACTTACAGCTAGAAATAATCTTCCAAGTCTTCAAACACAAACAATAGATGAGAAAAATTTTTCTGAAAAGGAGAACAATATAAATGGCACGAGTCAACTATCAGCAAATGAAAATAAAATATTGCGGCCCGCAAGAAAACGAATTACTCCAGCACGCTATACAGAAAAAACGTGTACAAAGCAAACGGCAAGAGTAATAAATCATGTTGGTGTAACTAATGAACTACAAGAAGAAGAGTATATTAATAGTCAGAATAGTACTTGTTCTGAAGCGGGTTCGCTCAAAAGACGAAGAGGCAGGCCGAGGATTAATTCTTCTGTGGAGCGTTCACTGGATGAAACACAAAATCCACCAAAGAAGCCTGTTCGCCGCCGTCAAATTACGCCTGACACAACTTTGTGTTGAAAGTTTGTAAATAAAATTCTCAAAAGATAGTGCCTATAAATAAGAAATTGAATTTTTTATACTTAAGTAAGCAATATAAATTGAAAAAATGATATTCTTACTGTAGTACGGAAACTAACTTTTTTATTGAACGTTTTTTAAAATAATTGTTATAAATGACTTAAAATGTAAAAATGTATACAAAAATGTGTGATTGAAAAACTAAATTGATGGATGTAAATAATAAAAAGAAAAATGTCTGATTGCGAACGAGGTGGAACTTTATTTGATACAGGATAACAGTGCAGTCTGCCAAAAAGACATTTTAAACTTTAGCAATGCAAAAAAAAACAAAGAGCTTGCGATAATCATTCAATAATTTATTAGTTTATCATTACAATGGTATGTGAGCTCGTGTCTTCAAGGCGCATGGAATTAAAATAAACGTCTGTGATTTATTCACGTATTTACAAGCTTCATATTTAACTTCTTCGTTTAATGATATACTTTGGTATCTCAATAAGATTTTCTTGATTCATGTACATTATTTTTAATTCCCATTATATCGTTATAACGTTCGATAAAACTTTTTCTCTGCCCATCCTTATCTTTGTTTTTTTGTTGGTTTTTTTCAACGACTTCTCTATTTACTGAACTATCTATCACATTCAATATATATTTATAATGTATAAACGCATCCCTTGGTAAATTTATTATTTTCACTTATATCTCCCTATTTTCCGTGTAACACTTATCTTCTCTCGTCAAACCGCTGCACATTTGAATTTTGTTTAATTGTCGCTCGCTATCTATAATTTCAATTACGTTATTCGTTATTTCGTTATAGTCTTTTTGTTTTATTATTCTTTAAATAGTCATACTTGATAGTAAATTCTCTAATATTCTAACCATATGGCGTCCTTTATTTGTATTATTTTTTTCTTTTTTTGCTCAATAAACCACACTGCAGAAAAAGATTAATGTTTGGAAACCGTTTTAACGCTTTCCTTGAATTCAAATTCAATAATTCTTTATTAAAAATTTTTAACGGGAGGAAACTGAAATGTAGTAGTTGCACGAAACGTGTGATATGTTTACATAGTTTGACCAAAAGCAAATAAATAGTAACAATGAGTATCATATTTAATTAAAGTGTAAATCAGAAAGAAAACTACAGTGAAAAGAAGGCGTTAAAAATTTTCGTAGAAAAATGAAGTGACAACGAGCATAAATGTCGGCTTTAAATACAAATAGAGTTATAAAAGTATGGGATACGAGACTGTCTACGGTGGTTATTTATAAAACAAATTCTTACTACCGATACTTTATTTAATGACTTAGTACTGTTCGAGCTTCTTATTATGAATATCGTTAACATGAAGTACGTAATGACGTTAAAATCTCACTTTTAAAAAGTAATGAAAAAAATCGTTTTAATTAACATTTAATGGATTTTTCGAATAATCGAAAAATTTTGTAACTCGGCCTATTTACAAAAACATCGTTGGCTATTCAAAGATAAGAGTGGTAAACATTTTATTTCATACTTTTAAAAAAATTTTGATTAGTCGTGACTTTGATTACTAATTAGCTAATCGTTTTTCAATATTAACAACAGCAGCAACAACAACAACGATTTCTTTCGATATTTTTTTTTAAATTTCATATCGGCCCCCAAACAACATAGTAGGACCAAATCTGTATCGGACGTAAATCACTCGCAAGATTTTTTTTAGCATCTAGGCACTCGAACATCGATTTATCATTATTTTTCTTGTACTTACAAAATCATAATTATAATACAGAGTCAACGCATTCGTATGATATATATTATGTACAATATCTTTTAAACTGTCGATCAACGAAAAATGACGTTTCAATATATTACTTCATCTTTATTTTCCTCGACTTCTACTTTTTATTGCTTCAAATATTCAGTCTATTCAATCAGGATCGAGCTTCACTCTCGGCTTTTAAATTCTGTAATCATTTCGAAAGTTACACGATCGACACGCTGACGTGCATACTTGCGAATCTTTTTTCATCGAATAAAAAAAGACCACAAGACTCGCGCTTTTTTTTCATTTTGTTCCATATACATTTGTATACTTTTATACACATATGCTTCGTTTTTTAAAATTATGATAATCGTAGTTGCAATGTAATTTCTTGTTATCGTTATAATGACATTAGTGAGTGACGCGATGATAAGCGAACCGAGGGCCAAGTCCCGCGTTAATGATTCGCCGATTCATGGAAGCCGGGCGCACTTTCAGCATCACGTCCCGTCCTTTTTACGCCTAAGCACGGTGATTCCAATCGAGCCTCGGATCTTGCGCAGCAAGTCGATCACGTCGGCCGTCGACATTTCCTCCACACTTTCTTCATTCACCTGCAAGTTTTTTTTTTTTATTGATTGTTATGCATATGTACCGCGAAAGAAGCTCGTTAGTCTACGTGGCATCCAATACAACGGAGCAATTTGACTTTACCATTATGACAATGTCACCCTGCCGGAGTCTTCCATCCTTGGCTGCTAGGCTGTCCGGGTGAACGACGGATATCACTGTTTTATCACCTTCGGGCTGCAAACTGAAGCCGAGCCGGCTGTTCCATCCTCGGGTTAGCTCAATCATGAACACCTGCGCGACGCGAAAAAAATGGAGTGATATTTGTTATATTTGTACTCTACGGCAAACCATGAAAAAGTTAGAAAAGTTTTTAAGGTTGTCGTGGTGAGGGAATATATATATATTTTTTTTATTTTGTAGCGATATACCTATCAACGTTGTATTAGTGGGAAATAACAGATAATTATTTGATATGCTGTCCGAGTCATTTATTGGGAATGGCCTTCGATTAGTGCTGATCGAAGAAATGCAATTTAACTTGAACCACTTTGTGTTAAATGCTTGTTGAATGATTTTTGATGCATTTGGAGATAAGTAAAGCACATTTTACACGAAAAAAAAAAAAAAATTATCAGCAATGAAGCAATCGTTGTAAAAGTATAATTTTACTAAAGAGCGCGATGTACAAGTTTTCCATCGACTGTTCAAAGCAGTCGGAGTATTTTTTGTCTTCTTTATCTAGGACTAATGTAGCACTCGCGTCATTCAATTCATCTTGTTCCACAAATAACAAAAATACAAACAAACAAAGTTAAAGACAACTAAAAAGGTAATCATTAGTAACACTAAAATTCCACGAACAATAACTACTCGTTGTACAGCTTTTCGCGATTATTTTTCTAGTATATCGGTATTTATAAAATATTAATCGCTCATACACGACTCGTACTAATACTCTGTACAATACCTCATATCCTTGTTCATGAAGGCTCGCTAAGGCCGCCGATTCGTTAGATCTGTCCTCCCTAATCATGCACCTGCCGTCAGTCTCGTCGGAATTGCTGGGTGCGAACATCACTCCTTTCCATTTCAATAAGCCTTTGGTACCGCCGGGCTCATCAGCGCCCATTATTTTTTCTGTCGAGTAAACATTTGCTATTAGGTATACCTGGCATCATCTCACTCGCCCCACAAGCTTCGTTGACATTTTTTTTTGCTCCCGTTGAGCTGTGTATCGTTTGCTAAATCAATTTTTCTTTGCCTCTTGAAAAATTACGAAGCCGGCAGTTGGAGGGTTCGCGTTTTGGAAGGTCGAAAATTCGTTGCTTTCCGAAAAACGCGTGACGCGACGACTGTCAGCCATCGTCTTCGAGCGGACACGTATGACTCAAAAAATAAATTTCGAAAGAAATATAGAGTGCGTTGAAATTAAAATGAGCAGTCAATGCGCTTTTTTGTTTAACAATGCAACAACGTCTTCTGAATTGCGATTAATGAAAATTGAAATTTTTTCTGCAATTTAACACCCACGTTTGCTCGACCTCTGATACGCTGTGGTAAAGAAACTAGAGAAAAATACGTATTGTATACAATGGTATACGCACTTGGGATATCCTGCTCGCTGGAGTGGGCGGTTTTGCCTGTGCTGGCCCCAGCAACGGAAGTGGCAGTCGCAGCGGAGTCGGGCTGCAGTCCGCAGCAGGCCGGGTTGGCACTCTGGTAGGCTGGGTTCTTGTAACTGAAAGCTGGCCCGGCGCTGCTGCCCAGTTGCGGTGGCATCGAGGCCGGTTCGTTGGACAGTTCGTCGCTGAGGCCACCACTAGTAGCGGTAGCTGCCCGATAACTCCGATGGTGGTGGTGGTGGTGATGATTGTGATGATGATGATGATGGTGATGGTTACTGTGATGAATCGGCTCGCTGACGTCGTCGTTCGCTACCACGGGAGCTGAGCTCTCACTGTCCGACTCGACGTTGTACTGGAATCGCGGTGACTTGCCGTTGCTACAGCAGTGCTCGACGGGCTGCTGTTGTTGATGATGTTGATGATGATGATGATGATTGTGGGACTGATTTTGACTGCCACCACGCAAGTCGAGGAAGCTCGGACGATGGGCCGACGACGACGAGTTGTTGAAGGAAGATGAGGTGGTCGTGGTCGTGGTGTTGGTGGGTCTTGTGGAGCCGGAGGCTTCCGCATCGCAGAGGTCGTAGAGTGGTGGTGGGTCTATTATGTCGTTGCCCGGGGTTTCCGGCTGCGAGTTCGTGATCTGGGTCTTGATCGAGCACTGGTCCGAATCCGAGGTCTCTTGGCTGAGAGTCGAGGCTCGCGAGTGCCGATTGCTGTCGCTACCGTTCCGCTGGACAACACTGCCGCCTGACGCTGTATGCAGTTTTTTTCATTTTTTTTAAATTTTTTTATTTTACAAGCAGCTGCATGCAGTTTTGGGGTGTGCCACTGTGTTTGCATGCGTGTCTGTATGTGTGTGTATTTCGCAAATTAATTTCGTCAATTGTAATTGTTTTCTCATCGATGGCTTTTCATGCTTTACCCTCGGCGTTCGCGTATCGGCGACATAAAAGCCCAATTCGCCTGATCGAAGAGGGTAAGCCTTTGTAAACGTTTTCAGAATTTCCCGACCCCGTGACGTACATGAAAGCCCAACTTTGTCCCGCTGGAAAAAAATCCTCCCATAGAGAGATCCTCTCCCCTGCCCGTACTTCGATCGCAAATAAATTCACTGGAGCGTTTTCTCAACAATACAAACGTATACAAACTCTGGCTATTCAATTTTTATTTCAGATTTATTTGAATATCAAATTTTTTCACAAGCATAAAAATAATAAACGAATAACCTAATAAAATTAATCAGATAAACAAAAGGATGTGTACGTAGAGCATTACGGATGGAGCAGAGAGTCAGGGAAGGGAGCGCAATAGCTCATTTAAATTCGTCGCACCTTCGTCGGTGTCGGCGGTCGAGGAACGCGTCGCCGGTCTACGCAGCCTTCGCGGTGAGTTGCTCGACGTGCCCAATGATTGCCGGGGACAGCTACTCGAGCCGTTCGACGTGCCTGGTGACAACTTGCGCACTGCCAAATCGCACAGCATGTCGACTGCCTCTTGCCTGAAAAAAATAAATAAATAAATAAAAATAAAAGAGATTAGTTTTCCAAATCTATCTGACTCATGTTATTGCTTAAACAGAAGCCCCTCTCGAGCAGGTATTGTGCTTGGTCATTTTTCTTCTAGTCCTGTCACGCGAGATGCCGTATTTTTTCATTCTATTTTTCGGAGGGAGTTAAATGATGGGACTCGCGGTGAAGCTGTTTCATTTTTTACACGCCTTTGCCGTCAGGCGCTAATGGAATCGTGGGATCCCTTATTATCGCGCTCCGGTCGTTTGTTTCAAACTTTGCACACAGTACACGAGAGCAACGCGAGCGGAAATTAATTCAAAAGTATACGAAGTTGCTGCTCAATTATCAAGTTCGAAAGTACGCGAGATGGGAAGTTCTTCGATGAAAGTAAATGGGAAATCCATTACACGTGAGAGCTAATTACATACCCGAGGAGCCTATTGGCATTCAACTGTGTGGCGCATTACGCAATTATGAACGAACGGTTATTTTAATGCAGAATTACTTAAAATGTATCCCAACGAGGTTCAGGTCGAGTGTGTGCGTTAATTACAAAATACACCC
This sequence comes from Copidosoma floridanum, assembly GCF_000648655.2. Next base: position 5,071,513 of record NW_019379587.1, read on the forward strand.
ATGATGTTGATAAACAGGTAATTTTGGCAAAATTTAATAATGTATACGTGGCGTTTTGCATCGATTAAATTTCAGATACTCCTCCTGATATTGCGCTAAAATCCTTTTTTTTTGTATTTTCAATCAACATTTTTAGAACAGCCAATAAATATTTGACGTTCCAAGCGGCATAAGACCATTTGGTACCCATATGATCCTGCCGATGGACTCGAATCTCCCAAAATGGTATTGAACGCCAATCGACAACCAATAATCCACCATAGAGAGACCTTAAAATTGTAGCCTCAAGCTTCACGTATAAAATTCGTTTCCTTACCGGAGGCAAGTCTTGGTAGGACGGTCGGGATAGTCGGGCTCTGTAGGCGAGAGTGCCGAGACTGGGGTCTGCGCCAGATCTCGGTAGAGCCTCAGCCTGACCGTGGGCCCGCACCGCCTGAGCAGTGCCACTGCATCCTCGTGGCTGAGGGGGGATAAGGTAGCGCCGTCCACCGCGATGATCTTGTCCCCCGGATGGATGCGTCCGTCGCTCAGCGCCGGTTCCCGCACCAGCGCCCGCACGTAGTGGCCCAGCGCGCTGCTGTCCGTCTTGCGTAACGTGAAGCCTAGACTGCCCGCGACTTTCGTCAGCTCGATGTCAAATTCCTGAATTAATCATGATTTAAAGAATACATTTATCGAGTTGTACTGTCACCGATTTTCGCTTACACCACAGGAGAAAATCCAAAGCTTAGGAAATAGTTATCCTTGCATGCAGCCAGACTTTTTTTTTTAAGTATAAACAACTTCTTAACTCTATATTTATCCACTACAGTTGTATTAAAAAAAAAAATAATAATAATAACTAACATTCCTTGGGCAAAATACATTTTACAATTGAATAATATGTAAAAAAAACTAACCCCGCAAGGCTCGACGTCCAGCGGTGGCAGCGGGTTCATTGGTATCTTGAGGGTCAGTCCAGGGTTATCCTTCCTGGTGGGTGGCGGTGGGGGCGCCGCGTCCGGGGGCGTAGTGCTATTAACCTCGGCTCCGGGAGGTCGACACACCACCAGCTCGACCGTGCTCGAGGTCGTGCGCAGCACTTCCAGCGCCTCCTGTGGGATTATTCAAAATTCATATGATTAAAAGTTCGACAATACACCGTACTCGTGTACTCGTTGATGCTTCTGATGCATCCCTAAACGATAAAAATTTCACCCCCGAGCGTATCTACGCAAAGCTTTCTCGTAACACGTGTATATATATACGTACGGCATAAAAATTAATATGTTTTGAGGGCAAAAACAACGGCCAGCCAGAGGAAATTATACACGGGGGTTTTTATTTCGAGTTTCGTTATTTAGCCTCCTCTCCACTATATCACCCATGATCCCAACTGCGTTCAATTATGGTTGTAGCCCGAAGCCCCAGCACACATATTAACGACCAACCCAGCCCTCCGAGCGAGTTTTCGTCGATTTACCCCCTCGCTCCTCTGTAAAGTAAGGCGGCAGGCATTTCATCTGGATAATTACCCGTGACTAGAAATTTGAGGGCCTTTGCGCGAAGTATGACCAAACTCAAATAGCTTAGCTGCGCGAGTTTATACCTGTAGTGGATCCCGGTGGGGGAGGTTGTCCGAAACTCGCTCCGCCGCCCCAGGCAGTGGATAGTTCGCCCCCGCTCTTTTTCGCAGCGACGGAAAATTCGGGAAATTTTGGCGGCTGTTTGCGTGCGTGGGATACTCGAAATAAGCTAAATAATTTCTCAATCGGTTTTCTGGATGGTGTGCCCCCTTTTTTTTTTTTCTTTTTTAATATTTTTATTACACAGTCTCTCGTGCAGCTGCCTGACGGGCGCACCATTTTACAAAAGAGTTCACTCTGGCCTACTTAATCCGCGCGGCATTTGAATAACAGCGAAGAGTCACAATTTAAACGGTACGGCTCACCCCGAGAAGTTAAAAGTTATCTTCGTCCACTTAAAAACTGAATATTACGCTCGAGGCTCCGAGAGAAGCACGGCCTTGCTTTTTCCCTCGTTTGCGCGTATTATGCAGCGCGGCTCTTGGAAAAAAAAAGAAAAGTGCAGAAGGAAAAGAATGGATGCAGTTGTTGCCGGAGGTAGTGTAGACCACGAGGGGGTGCGAACGACCTACGTGAAGTTCACCACGGCGTACGCGTACGTATTTTTAAAAGAATTGAGGTGGAGAGTTTCGAGCGAGAAAAAGAAGGAGGGGAGTGTTCTCAGATAGGATGACGACGATAACGTTTGTTCGGGGCACTGTGACATTATGCTAATACCATGCAAATCACTCGGGCGGGCCTTTGCAGTCGCTGGACCACAGTGTATGTACAGACGGCCGACACAGCGCTGTCTTATTAGCTCGGGCTGCAATTAAGTACACTCGTTGAGACGACCGCCTTTTAAGCTCACCTCTAATAATCTGCCGTGGACGTGTGGGTAACTGTATGGTTACTGGTATACACATTTTTTTGAGCTGGATTAGCGTTTCTGAACAAGTTTTTTTTTTAATAAGTAATCAAACATCTATAATTCTTGTTACAGAACAATCAAAACGAGAGAGTGTTTTTATGATTTGACATGAGCTATATCAGCTTTTTAGTGAGCATGAAATGAAAAAAGAAATTTTTAGGAATACTACCAATGACAATGTGGAATAAATATAGAAAATATCGTCACTCAGACAATCAAACTATGATAGTTACCACGTAGGATTGTTGATTTAACGTATTATTAAAATAGTTTTATTACTCGAGATGGCTTACAACGAATTTTCATGAAATTATTTGTACAACCACAACAAAGTTCTTGAAATTACGTGATGGTTGAGAATATCCAATTAAAAAGTATAGACAAACGAGCTCGCATGTTCCGTCCTTTGACACAATATTACGGTTGGCTGTCAGAAACGAAATTCAACAATTGGATTGTTTGTTTAATTAAACAAGAGTAAAACCAGCGAGCATTAAAACGACTTTAATCATACCGCATTCCCTTTGGAGCTTTACTCTCACACGGAGTCTCGGGGGAGTCTTAAATTATACGTTAGTACCCACAAATTAATGGATACTGTTGTACTATATGCACGGTAATGAGGATTTTCGCAAGAGCCATCCTTAAACGTTTACCAACGAGATTTGCAGCACGATTATTTCAACGGACAAGCATCTTTGTCATAAATACTCTGATTACATATACCGAGACTATCGCTTATTGAATATTCCAATATGAGCTTCACGGGATCTCCAAGATCGCATAATTGTATGATTTCCCTCTCAATGATAACGGACATTGATTTTCTCTCGGATTGTCAACGAACGTGAAATGAACAGCTTGTTTCCAGTTATATCCATCCGTCTCACAGCTCGTGGACATGATTGCACTGGATGTCGCCTTTTATTTTTACCTATTCAAAAGATATATATCCATATCGGACTTTTATCAACGCGTTAGGAAGCTGAGCGCGAATAAAAAGGCGATTTCCTCGATTGCGCTCCCAACTGCATGAATAATCAATTAACCTCGCCTTCTCGAAGCCGAGTATAACTCGGATTTCTGGTCGCCGAAGGGAGGAGCGAGGATATACGTAAGACGAGAGAGAGAGAGAGAGAGCTGTATAATGCCAGAGACCTTGTCTTTCTCGCGCCCGATCGCTTTACTCCTCCATCCGCCACCGCCACTCTCCGTCTTCCCCTCGAAACGATCTCGCAATTACGGCGCTGGTCTAAAATCTTGCGCGACACTGCTAATCGCTCCCCCGGTTGAATTAGTGACAATTATCGCGGTAGCCCGGAAAAGATAATCGAGGCGCGCTGTAAAGACCGAGCGCTCCGACAACTATATGGCTACACTGTAACTCTGGGGAGGAACTTTTTTTCCCAATCCCCAGCCAATTATAAGATTAGGAGGTCTACGTCTTTTTTTTTACAGCTGGGTGGGACACCTTGATCTAAAAGTTTGAAGCAGTAACATAAGATGATTTTTGTATCAATATTCAAGCCGTGAGAACCGCTGAATGTAAAAAAATATATTTAAAAAATCCAACCACACCTCGGAGCCTTAACGCCTCGATCGTTTAAAATTACCATATATTATAGGGATAGGAAGCCCCATAAAATAGTGTCCTAAAGAGGAACTCGAACGCGAAGCCATAAGCTCCCTTGAAGCACACTACTTATACTCTACTTGTAGCTTCTATCGAGAAGGTGGAAATTTTGGGGTGTCATTGTTCCAAGTTCCAAGAGGAGGAGAATTGGAAACTGTACTAGATACATGGGTGCGGGTATGACGGTGTATATACTTACGTAGTTGGTGAGACCAGTAAGGGGCGTGCCATTGGCGGCCAGCAGAACATCGCCTGGCTGAAGTTTGTTGGACAGGGCGGCCGGCTGTTGCGGGAATAAACGCTTGACCCGCACCGGACCTGAAGTCCCGCCGCCCGACACGCTCAAGCCCAGGCCCCGGCTGCTTTTCGTCAGTATCACTCGGAACGTGCTCTCTGTAACATTCCAAAGAATTTCGAGGTTTTTTTGTTAATTTACGTTAGCTTGGAGGATTATACTTTTTTTTATTCATTTTTTGGTGGAAATTTTGTCAATTGTGATGTACGAGTATGGTATAAGTCTATTAAAAAGGCTTGTAATTTATCGTACACATTTTCCAGTAATTTAATTTTTTGATTAATAACACCCATAGATTTATAGTATTTCATATTTTTCTCTTTTGAAAGTATGTACTTTCAAAATCGATTTATTCGTAAATATTTCCCTTTGTCTGACTAAACTCTGATTTTTCTACTTCATCGGGTCCCTATTTGAATTAAAATTTTTTTTTAATTTCATGCAAAGTACCAACTTGATTAATCTTTTAAAAAACTTATTCACTCGCTCAGTGAATTGGGGAAATTTTTCAAATGAAAATAACAAAATTTTATTCAGATTTAATTTCCATGCGCACACACACATGCACGCGTTGACCTGTGCTGAATCCCGAAATTTTCGACTACGTGTCCGAGTGGATAAATGTTTTTGTTGACAAATTGTAAATCAACCTGCATACATTTCGTATAAAATGTTCAAACACGGAAGCACACAATATTGCGACATCAAATATTGATAAACCATCGAAACCAGGAACGTTCGCTCGTACAAAAAAAAATAACCATGATAATATTATTTTACAAATATGTAGCTCGACACATCGAACAACATGATTGATACGAAAGAAAATAAATTAATATTAGAAAAAATAATTATTGTGAAAAAGTCACGCTATTAAAAAAAGTCGTTGTAAGTAAAGTCCTCAAACAATGTCATCAATCAATTTGTCAGAACCGACCCGATCGTGCACAGCATCGACCCGAAAGGCACATTAATCATTATTTAAAATCACATTGGTCTCCCGCAAATTTTACAAACCAATAATGGCCTCCTCAAATTGGCCAAATTGAGATAAATGCCCAAACGAAGACTAACAGGACTCGGGACCGCAATATCTCAGTTCAAGCCGAAGCACAAAGTCTCAGCCACTCGCGAAGAATACAAGACAAGAGAAAGTTACTTTGGAGCAAACGCATAACGAATTGTCCTGGGCTTGACCAATAACCCGTGAGAACTTTAAAGATTAGGAATCCCCACCTTCTACTCTGGACCCCTGCTATTTTTGATGTAATTTATTTCCTAGCACGCAAATTTCGCGTGATTCATTCGCGGCCTCTCGATCCTCTTTTTTATTCCTCCCCCTCGCTTGCACCCGCACTCTCTGACAGGTATAATTTTCTGACCGTACTGGCTCTGAGGCCACGCGCATGCGGCTTGCAGCGCGCCCCTGTATATATGTCTGTCGCCCCGACGTGCACTTTCGTTCGTCGGCCCCAGCATACGTATGTGCGCACGATGACGTTGCCCGTGACCTACCTACTTTCCTCCCTGATGCTGTGCTCCATTTGTTTTTTTTTTTTTTTTTCCTGAAAATTTATGACGTCCTTTATTTTGCGGACGTGGAAAGTTATGCACGGTTACTTCCTGCCGCTTGATTTTATGGACATTTTTTACAACTGACAAAGGGAAATATAAAAAAGACTTTCAGGATTGATTTTTTAATGTTTTAAAGTGCAAAAATGTTCATTTTCCAATTTTTCTCAGCTGCAGAGGAGGAGATCCGATTTCCAATCATTTTTAATTAAAAGAATCGGTAAAAGTTGCAGCACGAGAGACCAAAGTCGTTTTAAACAACGAGAGAGAAAAAATTCTCGTTTTATCAAAGTATCTCGTCGAGTTTGAGAAGCGAAAACGACAGAATGCAGGAAAATAGAAAAAGAGAAAGAGAGATCGGCTTTCATCGATTTTTCCCTACAATAAGACACGGTTTTGTGATAGTCTTATGTATATATCTCCCTCAATGCAGCTTTCAAACGTTTTCACAAACAGTTTGTTTTTTTTTGCTCTTTCTGTTGCTAGGAGAGCTTTTCCAAACCCTATCGCAAAAAAAAGAGAACCTTAACAAAGCTCCGATACAAATAAGCTAACGGAAGAAGGATAATTTTAATGGATGAATCCTTACAGCCGAAACTTTAGGTTTTCCTTGCTTTCACTCGATCTATTATCTTTTCGCGGATCTCTTTTCTACCGATAAAAGCGAGCAGCTGACGCGCTCGGGTTTCATTATAGATACATGCGCAAGCGCTTCGAAACTTTGCGGACCCCGTCTTGAGAGAAATAAAAGGGAAGAAGAACCAAGCGCAAGTTTACCGTGTCTGAGGAGTTGTTGGTCCGTAAATTGCTCTTTTGAAACGGAACTCGTTGGAGCTGCACAGTCACCTTAAGTTTTTTTTTTTTTTTTTTTTTTTTAATACCATTGGCAAAAGTTACGCATACACTCTTGTCAAGATATATTGATGCTGGCAAGCACTTCAATCTATCGAGTTTTCTTAAAAAAGCAATTCGCTGTTTACTTCGATTTCCCCTTGTTATTTGACAGATGTAGTACGCGTTGGCAATGAAATTTTTACCATTTTAGGTATTTCCTAAAGCTCTACATGGCTCTATGGTGTACTTTTGACACGGAAAATTTACATTCCGTGTTTTTTTAGGTGATGAAATGTTGATGTTTCCAGAGTTCAAAATATTTTCTAAAGTTTGACGCACCTCTGACCCACTTTAGTTTCCAGCTGAATTTCAGTTCAACTGCTTAAAATGCAACGTTAAAAAAACCTATCCGTCTGTATAGATTTTTCCTTGTTGTATCATCGATTCACTCAATTCTCGTAGTAATCAAATACATCCTATATAATTATCCTCGTTAGGCCGGATTAATGAATAAACGTGCTACAAAGAGATGGAGGTAATGGCGAACAATTAAATACTTTCTGTTTAATTGATATCCAACGTTAAATTAATTGAAGCTTTTTTAAAGGGTTAGCCGTATAGTAGCTTTATAAATGAGGGTAGGAGAGGAAAAGGCTGGAGTGCGTGAAGATGAGTAGAGAGCATCTTTATTTGGATGTCTCATTTTTCACCCGCTGCGAGCTCGCATTTTCTTTCGACCTCGGCATCTGCGATACTCGAGAAGAGGCATCCCTTTAGAAATCAAATTAATGACGTCGGAGAGAGCGTGTATCTTAATTTTATATACGAGCATCATTTTCACAATTTTTCGTCTCAAGTAACGATGTTGTTGGAATTCAATGTACAAGTACAGTTGATGCACAGTGTTTTTGTGGAAAAAATAAATGCCATTTTCATTTAACAATTAATAAATAGGGCTTTAGATTGAGTTTAAAAGTATCGAAAGTATCGCACATGAAACAAAACCAAATGAAAACATATTTTCTGACAAACACGTAATGCAATGCAATTTCTCTCCGGAGCGCCAAAATAATGTCCCGTTCATTACTTCCATGCAGGAACCACCCTGCACCACATTACAGCCCAAAACTCGTTAACACATATGCACGAGGTCGTCGCTCGTGACTCAGCAATTTGCTGCTGTTGCTGCTGCTCCACCTATATTTCCCAAAAGATATCATGTCCTCTGTTATGCCGGTGATGCTGCACATATGCGGCTGGTAGTATAGTTGTGAAGGGTAATAAAGATGCCGGACACCTTCTCTTGGGGTCCCCGATAAAAGGGCGCTTTGTTGATGCTGACGATGAAAGCCGAGCGCCAAAGTGCGGAGTACACACGCCGTTATTGTCCTTTTTAATGATACTGCACTTCGAGACTGATGGGAGTGAGTGGTTGTTTGTGATTGGTGATCAATAGATGGTAATTTTTTTAACTCTTCCTTCAAAATACTTGGCCCATTATTTTCAATGAAAATTCAAGCTAGCTCGTGTAAAAAGTAACAATTTAGTTTTTTGGTTTTATTTCAAAGAATGAAAGTCAGCTTTGGTGGGAACTTTTAAATTATAACTTTTAATTAATGTCTCTCCTTTCATTTTCCGTATTAAATTTGAGTGGGTACTAGATGGGTGCCGTGAGGTGGGTACGAAATAAAATTTTTAAAAAGTACCAGTTTCGTAGAGTAATTATCGCGCGGGTAGAACAAAAAAAAAAAAAAAAAAAAAAATGTCAGCGGCACAAAACAAACATCTCTCTGGCTCTTCCGTGTATGCGTGTACCGTAATCAAATCCACTAGCCGGATCAGCGGGGTGTTAAAGTGGAGCTTCTGTAACGCACGCATTCATTTCAAGGGAAGAGCAAAGCTAAGAGAGTCTCGAGTAGTGATTCCTTTTTTTTTCCCCAACCCTCAAAGAACATACCGGTGCAGTAACAGTAGTAGCTGCGAAAAGAGATCCGGGCGCGGAAAGGAACTTTTCATTTCCGGCAAACGAGTAATTCCGACGCCTTGCTGGGGAGGAGGTGGCTTCGCTGGGCGTCTCTTTCGCATGTTTTGGTGCACGAACTGACTCTCGGGCCTGGCCGAGGGAAGGAAAACTTTTTTTGGTCAAAAGTGGGAGTTCGCCCTCGTTTCCACCTCTTCTTATTCTCACTCGCTTAGTCTTGGCTCTCCTGTATCCTCAGCCAAAGCTTCGCCATCTGCTTTAAGTCTTTCTCACCTCTGCCATCTACTTTTCGCTCTCGTCTCCGCTATTATGAATTTTTTTTACTGCAAACACTTTTATTTCTCTCTCAGGGCTTTTGTGCTTTTTTTTTGTGACATACCGGTCGAATTTTATTGGTGCGTATCGGAAAATTACTCTGGCACGCGATGTAGCTTATACTTTTAATTGATTTTTTGTTTGCGATAGATTTTTATGTCGGATAAAAAGAGTTAACAAAAATCAAAAAGTTTATTTTGACGTATTTATTACAAGAACTTTATTTTGACATATTTATTGTTATAAGTATTTACAAGTTGTAACAATTTTTCATAGTTTGACACGTACTATAATTTTCCAACTAATTAAAATCATCAATATTAGTTCTCGTGTATACTCCATGACTTTCGTAGTCCAAAATCGTGAACCATACATAAAGCACTAATAATAAAACAATGTTGTTATCACCAGTGCTCCATTAAAAATAACTGCAGATTGAAGTCGTGTAATATCTGAATAGTCGTTATCTCGTGCACCTTCGCAAGATAGTAATCCTCTCTGGCTCGTCTCACAATAATGTCCTTAGCAATGGAAATATCAAACCAATGAGATTACCATCTGTTAAGTGCAACCACGGAGCGACCAACGAAAATATTTGGGAATAGCTTCTCGCGGCATATACAGGTACAACATCATACCTATACGTATACTATCCACGAATTTGCATCAAACTAGACCAACCGTCGTCGTTGCCATGGCTTTTAATGGCTTTAAAAACAGCTTTCTGATGGTTTTCCGCGATTTCCCGCGCCCCATACAACTGGAAAGTCATGGGCGAGGAGTGCCTACGGAGCGAAACTAAGTTGCCCTACGGAAGTGAGTCTACTGAATATATACGTACACGTAAATGGGGGGTATCCGCAGCTCTGGCTGACAGTGTTTTTTCCGACCAGTTTAACATTCATCCAGCGGCTCATTTGCATGAGGACAAAAGCGAAGCGAAGAGTGTCTAATGGATCTACCTGTAAAATAGAAAGTGTTGCAACTGGACTGCTTAATTTGGGTTTTTTTAAAATACGTGATTGTTTTTTTTTATCGAGTATCTCCATGGTTTTTTCGATTGTTTTTTTCTTTGCACTTTGATATGAATGAACATCTTCGTTTTGGGAAATAAAAATAGTTTTTTCCGGAAAAGGAACAGTTATGCATACTTCTGTGGTTGAAAGTGAAAACTATAAAGTTCCCTTGAAAAACTTTTGGCACACAACTTTTTCTTGACTTTCCCTTCATTTCGTTTGACCTAGTTCTTTAGAACAGGTTCAGAAATTCTTGATTGAATAACACCTATCAGCAATTTTCTGAAAATATCCAATCAAGAATACTTCAACTTACGCGCGTGTTGTTGAATACCAATGTATCATGATATCACACATCTAAGCATGCATCAATACCAATGTATATCAAATAGTGAGTGACTTGAAGGCCAAACTAATTGAAAAGAAAATTCTCAATCACAGAGTCGCGAAACATTGACTGTAAGGATTTGCAAAACGTACATGCACAGCACAAGCCACATACAGAGTAAAACGCGATGATGCGACTTTTGTTTACAGTTGGAGAGGTCAATTTCTTCTCGGATACTTTGCGCCCTAGATATACATCGTATATCTCTACGTCAGTCGTGATGTGAGCTTTCGACCTGATGTTTTCTAGTGCTTTTTCGCATACCTGCTATGCTACACTTTGCTCGCATCTTTACCTCAGGTGTGCGAAAAAGAGAGAGGGAGGAAGAGATGAATTTGCAGATGCAAATCTCGACTGTCGTGTAATGCTCGAGCTTGCGCGAAGAACGACGTGGACAAACACTTTGAGGATCAGGGGTACGGCTACCGTTATAAAATTTCATTCTATTTAATCAAATAACGATTGTTTCGCTCGTTTACCTCCCCACAGGCACCTCTCGCATGCTTAACTTGCGGGCGAGTGACTGTACGCATTAGGAGACAGATAGAGCTTGCGAGAGTATAGTGCTTGATTTTTGAAAGGTTGTTTTTGTCGATGAGTTGGGATAATTGGGGTAGTAACTATGGCAAGCTCGACGCTTCCATCCAAGTGTTAATTTTCATCTCTTTGAAAACAGAGTTTTACTTCTCGTGCATCGTTTACGTGCACCAGGAATTATGTTTTTTAATGTATATTACATGCTTTATTATTTAATTATTAATAAGCAGACTCTAGGGCAAGATAAAAATAACACGTGTATAATTGAATCAGTTAAGTTATCAGTTGATAAGTATTTGTATGTTTTGATAGACACCCTTCTTATTATCCCACTTTTCGAGGGTATATAGTGGTTTTATTCAAAGAAAAACAAAAAGAAAGAAATAAGAAAACTGATACCACTGACAAAGTATGATTTTGACGTATTATAAATAGTATTTTCGTTTCCTACATTCCCAACGATTTTAATATTTCTTACTCTTACACAACCCTACATTAAAAATTCATACGTTTGAACGTGTTAACAATTACCTATCCATGATTTTTAGTTCATGTCCCGTTATGCCTCATTGTCAAAAAGTTCGTTTTAAAAATATTAATTAAAACAATGAGCCTCGTAAGATCCAAAAACTAACGAATTTAATATTTTTCACGAGTCACGAACGTCATCTCCAAGACGCCCTGGACGTCCCCAGGTCCTAAATAGTGTCCGAACAGTATAGCCGCAGGCCTCAACTAGGAGATCATGGCAAAAAATTGCATCAAAATCGCTTGAGAATGTCTAATATGCGAAATATTGTAATGTCGAATTTTCAATCGCACCCGTAAAATTCTTCGAAAAACTCAGAATTTTCAATTTTCATTTTCTCCCGAAAAATCTTTTTTTCATAATTCGCCCTTAAAAGATAAAGACTATACCGTTGGAATTTCCAAAATCCAACAATTAGTTTTTATATAATCGACGATAGAATGTTAGGGGTGAGTTTGAACTCAACGGACGTTCGGCTTCGAATGAAGGGGTAGGAGACGCGGGAGCGCCGAGGCGTTCAGTCGGGGCTGGACTTTCGGACGGTTCGGGAGTGTAAAGTGCGTAATAAATTGTAGTGGTGTGTGTAATTTAATGTTGCATAAGGTAATCTTCGCGAGTGTAGGTACTTTGAGTGTTTCTGGGAGGGTATTGTTTCACCTACCCGCGGCATAAGCTGTACGAGTCGAAGGGATGGTTTTCGAGGCCAACGGGTCGGCGGCCATTTTGGAGTGATTTGGGCTTCGCGTTTCGCGTCGTATTTCGTGCCGCTTTCCAGCCGCCGCGAAACAAATTCAGGTGAGATTACGATTTCTGAATTTTTTTAATTTAGTTGCACAGATATTGATTTGATCAAGTGCAACGAAACTTCGGAAATCGTCGTCGCGCCTTTGTCGTCGCGCGCGCGTAGTCGGCTCCAGCAGCTTTTAAGTCCAGCTTCGCGAGTTTGTGAGTTTTGAAAGCGCGTAGTTTTCCAGCCAAGTGTGCGGAGGCATCAGGACGAGATAATCACCGGTGAGCTATGCAGAGCTATACTTTATTTGTGAGTACTCGAAGTATTTTCGCTAAAGAATACCTCCCTTTGAGGGCATCATTTTACCTTATACTCTAGGTACTTGTTGAGATTGAGAAATATTCGACCTTAAACATACGCGCGCATGAAAAGAATTTGCAACATACATGCATGCTACACACACCTGTACGAATAAGGTCTTCGTACGGCAGCCTGTTGAACGACTGAAAAGGTTATAACCTCCTTTGTCAATTCGGACGGTATGTCAGTAATGTCGATATGATAGAGTACAATTATAGGTATTACTTACAGTAGCAGGATTATTACCAATGGGGGTAATGAGTGATACCCATAAATACCCACTGAAAAGCTTACTTTCTAAATTAAGGATCGAATGTTTAAATATAATTAAATAATAGCATGACTCAGACTTTAAAACACAAGGGAATGTAATTAACTACAGAACATCGTAAAGTAGGTAGTTAGCGCTTCGAATTATTAAAAAGAATGTATGTACGCAAAGTAAAAGGTATAGTTCAGGTCTATGATCGTATACACTGCACCTAAAGCATACATGGTAATACATACATGGCATAAACTGGGACCTGGCTATCATTAGACCATCTTCTCATCATATTTCTCATCTCTGACCAGAAATTCCGGATTGCTCAGAAAGCGAGGCAAAAAGTGGGTGGTTGTAGCTGTTGCAGTGGTTGTAGTGGACTGTTGGTTGTTGGTCGCAATTCGCAAGGATCCCCATCTTGCCTGAGTAAACAACCGGATAGGTACATTAGGAGACCAAGCAAGTAAGTGAAAGTGAGGGGCCGCTGAAAATTTTTGCAACCGTCCGCACATTTGCAGTCTCCAGAATCCTGTAGCTCTTGGTCAATTACTGCGGCTAAGTGGCAGATTAATATCAATCCCCTGTGTGGGTCACGATGACGCTGGTCAGGTTTACTAAGAAGGTCACAATTCACGTTTTGAATATTAGTGAAGCAGATCATATGGGGTTGAAAGACTGCACGGTTTCCATTGTCAAAGTCTCTTTTGCTTCTCCTAAGCTTTATTCTTTTGTTCTGGCTATAAGATGCTAATTAAAATTGTAATAATACCATCCTGTGACTTAAGTGCAAGTTAAAGTTTATCTCATTTTACAATTTTGAATCTATGTGTCGCTTCCAAATAATTTAAGACTGTGTGTACAGGGTGCATGTTCAATACCAGTATGTATTGATTGTTATATTTGTCAAAGATACTTTAACTTAAGAATTTCCTTCTTATCTCTTAAGTTTTTATTGTTTTGTTGAGTTTGTACAACATTTTTACTAGTTCTTTGCCTTGCTTTAAACTCCGGAAAAACTATTATGCACAAAAAGTGCAATTTTACTTGCACTTCAAACAATTATTCCTAAATTTTAAATATTTTATTATATTGGATAACTTCAATTTTTTTTAACTTCTATTAAGTATTGATCACTGTGATCCTTGTTGAATTCACTTAGTGATGTGTATTTTTTTATTTATTGAAAGTTATGATATATATATTCCTAATGTGTAATTTTCTCTATTCACCAGATTTGTGGCTCCTGATGCTAAAATGTGACTTACCTGATCAAGGCAAGAACGTGCACCGATTACTTCATTCACCAACAGACACCAAGATCAAAGTAAGTTTGAGTATACTTGCCAAAATTTCGTAATTTATTATTTGTTTATACGTAAAATATTTTTTTTTTCTTTTAGATGCATGGATCTTAAAGTAAAAGAGTATCATGTCTTTACAAATCACTTCACTAGCACTGATTTTTAAATCAGAAACGCGTTAGTCGTGGCCAGGTGGTTGTCACATTTCATTGCAGTATGTACTGTGCCGATTAAAAGGTTTGATTTTTCTTGACAGTTTTATGCACCTTACTTGAAATTTTTATTTTACATATTTTTCATAATAAGAGTAAGAATTTGGTACAACAACTTTAAAATGATGACTATGTTATAGATTCTTGTATAAGTGGTCCAATCATTATAGTAGATTATACCGATAATGTCTCTGAAACTGTCTGAGTGTTTGACAAACTTGTAAAATTTAAAAATCCATGAATTCGTTATTGTATTTTTAATATTCAGACCCAGTTGTTATCAGACGAAATGATTTCAACTTTCTGCAACAATACTATCTTAAACATTATGTAACTTAGTGGGAATATATAGGAAGTTCTGATTAATATACCATAGCTTTGCTTCATACTTGTTGCGCCTTCGAAACATCTCCTGTTGTGAGATATCTCTCTGTCATCTCATACACCTAAGTTTGCAGCTAAGAAATAATTCATAAGTTCTTTGGGACATTTTTTCACATTGAACTATCCAACTCAGTTTGGTCTTGTAATATGAAGTTGCTAAATAGGGATTTTAGTAATATGTCCATTACTTAGTTTAGAGACTTTGATGTAGCAAATAACTTATGAGGTTTAACATCAGTAATCGATTTCACACATTTCTTCAACTTACAGATTCAGAAATTTCAATGGATGTAAATCAACTGGAATACAAAAATTCTAAAGTACAACAACTAATTCAGATCAAAATACTTCAGCAAACCCAAGCTTTCGTATTTATTTCTCTTTTACTAAGAAACCGTCAAAGGAGTAATACTGTCTGTCAGGGAGCAATACTGCTCTTATCAATGATTTATACTTACACCGTAATAAAAGTTTAACATCGCTCACAGACTCCGGTTGAGATTGCCAGGGTTTCTTTAAGCCAGCAGCAAGGGCAAGATAATTACAGCACAATAAATGTGAGGCAGAATTTTAATATTTTTTAGTGTATGTCACTCTGTCAGGTTCTACAATACTCTTTTTCTTGGACAGTGCATCATTTAATATTTTAAATATTTGAAAAAAGAAATTCATGCTTGTTAGGCTGACTGCTGAATCAATTGTTATATTCATCCAGATGTTTATAAATTGTGTTAACATATTTAAAAATGCTCTAATCATAGTGAGGAGAAAGATGAAAAACTGTATGCAAACATTGATTCTGTGTATACTAAGTTAATACACATGAATTTTATAGCACTGAAGTACAACAGTAAAATTTATAATTTCTTATGTAAGACGTAATTATTTTTGTTGTTAGCTGATCAATACAGATTCAGCAATCAATTCCATGAAAGGCAGAATTGTATTTTAGCTAAACAATTAGGTATGCACACATTCTTATGTTCAAGTGTGACAAAAATAATTTTTTTTTTTATATTCGAGTATTCAAAGTCAACTAACATTTCGCTGGATCAAATAGTTCTGCTTTTATTTGTTACGTTTTTACTGATAGATTTTTTTTTTCCATAGTCTTTTTATTACAAAATAGAATTGGTGGATTTAAGATAATTATTCCAAAAATCTGTCTCCCATTTTTGAGTAACTTTCTTGTGAAATAACAGAACAATTATAGCGTATTGTATTCAAATTTTTTGTATATGTGTTGGGGGAGGGGGGTTAGATGGATGGGTGTATGTAAAATGGACATGATCATTAATTTACTTGCATTAGTTTAGTGTTATAATCTTGTACAAATGTAAGCCCAAATTACGATATGTGTATACTGAGACTAAGTATATGATTCTTATCTCGTTCCTATTTGAATAACTTATTCATGGCACATTGATGATTTGGGAAGAAAAAAAAATTGTGTTTACTGAACAATTTACATATTATTCCTAAATTTAAATACGAAAATAATGCATCTTATTTTAAGCTACTATTGCCCATAACTACACAAGATTAGAGTATAAAATATTGTTTTTCGAGTGATACTAATATCACTCAAAAGTACGAATGTGTAAAAAAAAAGTTTTCTGATAAACCATCAGTATTATACTTAAAAAGAACGTTTAGACATTGGATATGTATCCCTCAGAATTTTTGCTGTTTGATTTCTCTCAAGTCTACGGCCTATTACCAAAAATAGCGTTGAGTATTTTTTTAATTAATGAAGACATCATACTGATACCACATTGAACTCCCTAGATCGCATTCATGATGCATTTCTGTCATTTCTAATCTTTGATGGAATACATATAAACCAAGAAAGAATTAGGATGACTATAGTTAAACTACTACATGAGTGATACTTTGATACTATCCTTTTTATTCATCTTTCCATGATACATAGAGGTACAAATAGAGCTGCTCTAGGACCAATAAAATGGGGAGAATTGCTAATTCTAATTGAGTTAAAAATTGATGTGTAGTTGTTAAAATAGACATGGATTGTGTTGTTTCAAAAAAAAATTTTACGTTATTTCATTAAATCGCGTATTCCAAGTAATAAATGACTTGGTTTAAATAAAATAAAATAATTTACGGTTCCTGTATCCAGATTTTGTTCCTAGGTCCAAGAGACGATATTTTTAAGTATACATCTATATTTTTGTATTCATGAATATGCTAAAGATAATTCGTTATTTAAAAAGAAAAAGAAAACCTCATAAATCTTAGCTCAAACATTATAAAGAGTGATAACAGTGGTCGCTTGAAACACCTTGAATTTACAACCTTAATTAATAAAAACTGCTAGTTTTCGTAAAAAAACGGTAAAGGTCCTCGTGTCTGAGTATAAAAAATTTTGCTTGAAACACATTAAATCATTTCTGCAGTAAAAAAAAAAAAAAAATTTAATGTTTTGCGCGGGTCACGAAAGTCGTCTCCAAGACGCCCTGGACGGCCCCAGGTCCTAAATAGTGTCCGAACAGTATAGCCGCAGGCCTCAACTAGGAGATCATGGCAAAAAATTGCATCAAAATCGCTTGAGAATGTCTAATATGCGAAATATTGTAATGTCGAATTTTCAATCGCACCCGTAAAATTCTTCGAAAAACTCAGAATTTTCAATTTTCATTTTCTCCCGAAAAATCTTTTTTTCATAATTCGCCCTTAAAAGATAAAGACTATACCGTTGGAATTTCCAAAATCCAACAATTAGTTTTTATATAATCGACGATAGAATGTTAGGGGTGAGTTTGAACTCAACGGACGTTCGGCTTCGAATGAAGGGGTAGGAGACGCGGGAGCGCCGAGGCGTTCAGTCGGGGCTGGACTTTCGGACGGTTCGGGAGTGTAAAGTGCGTAATAAATTGTAGTGGTGTGTGTAATTTAATGTTGCATAAGGTAATCTTCGCGAGTGTAGGTACTTTGAGTGTTTCTGGGAGGGTATTGTTTCACCTACCCGCGGCATAAGCTGTACGAGTCGAAGGGATGGTTTTCGAGGCCAACGGGTCGGCGGCCATTTTGGAGTGATTTGGGCTTCGCGTTTCGCGTCGTATTTCGTGCCGCTTTCCAGCCGCCGCGAAACAAATTCAGGTGAGATTACGATTTCTGAATTTTTTTAATTTAGTTGCACAGATATTGATTTGATCAAGTGCAACGAAACTTCGGAAATCGTCGTCGCGCCTTTGTCGTCGCGCGCGCGTAGTCGGCTCCAGCAGCTTTTAAGTCCAGCTTCGCGAGTTTGTGAGTTTTGAAAGCGCGTAGTTTTCCAGCCAAGTGTGCGGAGGCATCAGGACGAGATAATCACCGGTGAGCTATGCAGAGCTATACTTTATTTGTGAGTACTCGAAGTACTTTAAAAAAAAAAACCCCCCTCGAAGGCCATATTTTTAAATTGCCGTTACCCCCTCTACACAGTTGTACGTTTAGGGCCTTAATACGGCAGCCTGTTGAATGACTAAAAAGGTTATAACCGCTTTCGCCAACTCGGCCGGTATGTCGGTAAGATCGGTATTGTAGAACTCAACTTGGCTATTACCTACCGTAGCTGGGTTATTACCGTTGGAGGTAATGAGGAAATACTTATCTATACCGTACAGTTTTCTTTTTGACAACTAAGCGTATAAATAGTTTAAATAAATAATTAAAATATTTTGCACTTATGTAATTATCATTGTCTTGGAAAAAAAAGATTGTATCAAAGATCAAATCACAACGAAAAGGCTGTAATATAAAATTTAGTCGTTATAAGTTCAAATTTATTGTAATCACTAAAGTCCACATAGTGACGAGCATGCTGAAACTTATATAGTATAAGAATTAAGAATTTTTATTGCATCTTTGCAATAACAAATTGTGATCAAATTGAGTTGTATGTTTATAATTATGAAAAGTAAAGGTGAAAATTTTTAAGCTACATAAAACTTATACGCCGTAAAATCAAGAATTTTCTTGATATTTTGTTAGTTTACTTTGGATTATCCAATTTGGAAATTATTGAAATCACTTCAAGTAGTCATTGAAGACCAGCCTCATTTGTAAAAAATTGTGCAGAGCTTAAAAATTTGCAGACCAAAGATTGTATTAGTTCTGCTAGTTGATGTTTTAAAAAATGCTGAATTTGTTTGTTACTGACTTAAAGACATAAAATTTCTATCACTTCAAAAATTACAAATGCAAGTTAGTAAAACTAGTTTTTAACTACAAGACCATTAAACATTAGATATGTATAGAATATGAGGCTAAGAGCCGCCATTGTAAAGCACAGCTAATAAGGCACTTTTCTCAAAGCTGTATCGTTAAACAAAACTTTTTTTTTATTACTTTGTCAAACAAAATATTTTTTAAGGGATTTGTAGGAAGTAATACAGTGAATTCTCAATATGCTGAGAAGTACGAATTACTTTAGTAAAATTTAAATTTAAAAAGTGCTGACCTTTGCAGCTTGTTGCTCGGTACATAAGTAAAACACTTTGAAAACAATATTTGTATCAATAATTAATATCAGGGAGCACACCTTAAGCAATGTAAGCAGCACAATATAACCTAATACTTTTTTATACCCGAGCTATGCGATAATGCGTGTTTTGTATACAATCAAGGATAAGAAAGTCCATTTTTCTTTGGATATTTAGCGCTCCACAATACTCCGTCTCTGTTAAAAAAGATTTTGATTTTGTGTGCTGCGCTTTGCTCTTATTTTTACTGCTTGCTAAAGAGAGAAGGAAATTGCAGAGTAATGAGAATCATGTAATAATGTTACAGTTGTACACACACACACACTTGTAAAATCAAATCCTCTTTAATCAAATTAGAACTGTTTCGTTTATTTCACCTGTATAGTCCCCTGCTGGTTATTGAACTTGCGAGGAAGGAGTTATGTAAATTATATGCGTCGACAGAGCTT
Organism: Copidosoma floridanum; assembly: GCF_000648655.2. The sequence continues at coordinate 5,091,270 of NW_019379587.1, forward strand.
GCGAGCGCAGCGCTCGGTAGTAAGCGCGCGCTATTGCTATTTTTATCTATACATTACTAATTATTATTATAAGCAAACTATGATTTTGGATATATACAATGTAATTACTGGATATACAATGGAGTAACTTACTATTTCATTGCATGATTCTTTGATTGTTTTAGTAAACACCAGTTCTACTATCCTACTTTTGAAAGGTAAAAAGTGGTATTTTATGAAAGGCAAAAAAAATTCTTGTATAGTTCATATAAAAATTCTATAATTGTTAAAAATTTTACATGGTTTTATCATTATCGTGTATTTATCTTCTAGGGACGATATTTTTAGGTATACATACAGATTTTTGTATTCATGTATATCATGAAATCATTTAATTATTCATAAAGAAAAAAACCTCATTAGCTATAGCATTTTTAAAGAGTAAAAACAGTGGTCGCTTCGAACATCTTAAATTTAAAACCTTGATAATTTAAAACTGTACTAGTCTTCGTGAAAAACAGTGGTAGGTCGTCGTGTCTGAGTATACAAGCTATTGTCTAAAATGCATTAAATTATTTCTGCAGTAAGAAAAAAAATTAAATATTTTGCACGAGTGATGAACGTCATCTCCGAGACGCCCTGGACGTCCCCAGGTCCTAAGTGGTGTCCGAATAGCATAATTGCAAGCCTAACTTAAAGGGTCATAGCAAAAAACCGCAACAAAACCGCTTAAAAATATCTAATATCCGAAGTATTGTAATGACGAATTTTTTCGCGTTTTCCAATCGGGCCCTTAAAATTCGTTGAGAAACTCAATATTTTTAATTTTTATTTTCTTCCGAAAAATCTTAATTTTATAATTACAAATAATATCAAAAATTTCGCCTTTAAAAGATAAAGACTATACCGTTGGAATTTCTAAAATCCAACAATTAGTTTTTATATAATCGACGATAGAATGTTAGGGGTGAGTTTGAACTCAACGGACGTTCGGCTTCGAATGAAGGGGTAGGAGACGCGGGAGCGCCGAGGCGTTCAGTCGGGGCTGGACTTTCGGACGGTTCGGGAGTGTAAAGTGCGTAATAAATTGTAGTGGTGTGTGTAATTTAATGTTGCATAAGGTAATCTTCGCGAGTGTAGGTACTTTGAGTGTTTCTGGGAGGGTATTGTTTCACCTACCCGCGGCATAAGCTGTACGAGTCGAAGGGATGGTTTTCGAGGCCAACGGGTCGGCGGCCATTTTGGAGTGATTTGGGCTTCGCGTTTCGCGTCGTATTTCGTGCCGCTTTCCAGCCGCCGCGAAACAAATTCAGGTGAGATTACGATTTCTGAATTTTTTTAATTTAGTTGCACAGATATTGATTTGATCAAGTGCAACGAAACTTCGGAAATCGTCGTCGCGCCTTTGTCGTCGCGCGCGCGTAGTCGGCTCCAGCAGCTTTTAAGTCCAGCTTCGCGAGTTTGTGAGTTTTGAAAGCGCGTAGTTTTCCAGCCAAGTGTGCGGAGGCATCAGGACGAGATAATCACCGGTGAGCTATGCAGAGCTATACTTTATTTGTGAGTACTCGAAGTACTTTAAAAAAAAAAAACCCCCCTCGAAGGCCATATTTTTAAATTGCCGTTACCCCCTCTACACAGTTGTACGTTTAGGGCCTTAATACGGCAGCCTGTTGAATGACTAAAAAGGTTATAACCGCTTTCGCCAACTCGGCCGGTATGTCGGTAAGATCGGTATTGTAGAACTCAACTTGGCTATTACCTACCGTAGCTGGGTTATTACCGTTGGAGGTAATGAGGAAATACTTATCTATACCGTACAGTTTTCTTTTTGACAACTAAGCGTATAAATAGTTTAAATAAATAATTAAAATATTTTAGAATTTTCTGGAATAATAAAAAATGACTAAGTTCACAAACTTGTACCATATTTTGTATTAATTGTTTATTAACAAAAAGTTTGTAATGATTTGTGTTTGATAAGTATTTTTGTATTTTTTCCAGAAACGTGGTTCGTAATTATAGGGATTGTTGCCTTACGTCTGATCATCAGTACAAGGTCCAGATCATTCGCTTCACAAACTGAATCCAAAGAAAATGTTAGTAATTTTGAATTTCTCATCATCATTTAATTGTTTAAGTACGTTATTTGTAACTTTGTAATTTTTTTCAGATATTAGATTTTTGGAGCCAAAGCAATTTTTCACGTCGAATGAGCAAACTAACTATTCACAGATTACTATCTCCGCTAACTGATCTGGGCAACTAGAAGTTGTAAAAGTCGCACAGCTTCACATTCCACTATCATCAACAGCATTAAATAAGGTTTAGTGCATGTTTACAGTTTTATGTGTGGTACTTGATTTGTTTATGTGACTAAAGTTGTGTGATAAGTGTGTGAAGTTTGTTTAGAGATTCGTAAAAGTGATAGGTAGTAGAGTGGGTTAGTGGATGATTAAATTTTCTGAGAGTCTGTGTGTGTGCTACAGTAACTCTAATAATATTGTTATTTTTAACATCGATATGTGTAACTTTTGCTAGACAAGAATTTTTTTTGCCACAACATTACGTTTGATATGAATAATTACAAAACAGTGCCTATAACAACCCGACGACTCTTTCTATGCAACTGTTACTTACATTTTTTTTTTTTTTTTTTTTTTTTTTTTAAATAGATTTTTATACAATCTTAAGTAGAATCGGCTGTCAATCGATTTCTCGATTAAATAAAAATATAATTAAATTGAGACTTACATTGAAACATGCGCCTCATTTCGTCAGTTATGAGCACTGAAAGAGTGCAATAATAATTTATTTGTAAGTGATTCATACATATGAGTTAAATATTAATAGTTTTAGTGGTAAAATAATCATGTACGCGATTATTGCAGTATTTCTCGAAAATTAGGGAGTGATAAACTTTATTTACATTGATCTAAAATGCATTTCCCATACTAGTTGAAACTTTTTGTTGTCTGAAGACTAATTTTTTTTTTTACAATAGTTATACTATGGTAGTATTAAACAACTGAAAAATGTATATTTGTGCCATAATTACACAATATTCGTGCGAGGTTGCAGTTAAAAATTTTATTGAAAAATGTTATTGTGTAACTTGATCGTACAAACTTAGTTCATCAAGTTTCTACAAAAAAAAAATCGTTACTGTAATCAGGAGATTCTTTCACGCCCAAATCATAGACTCTAAAACTTACTAATAAAAATACAAGGTAAGTAAATTTCCACAACTCACATCTTGTCTTGCTTCTTTAGTTCTTTATTTCAGTTTATGTCGAATTTGAATAATTTAAAGCTTAACAGCTTGCTGAACTTACATGAAGTAGAGTTTAATCCTGCAAGAAACCAATAAATAAATCCGTACCATTCCAAAGCCATCCAACTGCTCTGAAGATAATTATTGCAAAATTGAGTAAGTACACCTGTATTTTAGAACTTATATGCTTGTTCAAATAAGTCAACTTTCTCAATATTGTAAAAAAACATGCATCAAACAACTGAAACTTTTGATTTCAGGATACCGTGAAGGATACCAATGAACTTGCGTCACAATGACGCATTGTTGCTCATCAAACCTGGATACTGCATTCCATGGCAGAAAGGCAGAAATAGAAAAGACAAGACAGTGAAGATAAAGCTGCCTGCGTTTCTGTCCTGTTTGACGGGGTATTGCGGCAAGAACAGCTGAAGAGCGAGAGCTAGGTCTGATGGATACATACTTATCCTAAGATGGGAATAACCGCCGCGCTGTCTGTGTTTTTGCTGACCACTTTAACATTTATTTAGCAGTTCGTTTGCATGAGAAAAAATAGCATAGCGGAAGGTGCATGAAACTCGTAAAATTAAATTTATTTCAATTTGATTATTCTGTTGGAGGGCTTTTGAGATAACTTAATTTTTCAATCATACTTCTGCGTATTTTTTTTTTTTTTTTTTTTTTTTTTTTTTTTTTTTTTTTTTTTTTTTTNATAGCATTTTTAAAGAGTAAAAACAGTGGTCGCTTCGAACATCTTAAATTTAAAACCTTGATAATTTAAAACTGTACTAGTCTTCGTGAAAAACAGTGGTAGGTCGTCGTGTCTGAGTATACAAGCTATTGTCTAAAATGCATTAAATTATTTCTGCAGTAAGAAAAAAAATTAAATATTTTGCACGAGTGATGAACGTCATCTCCGAGACGCCCTGGACGTCCCCAGGTCCTAAGTGGTGTCCGAATAGCATAATTGCAAGCCTAACTTAAAGGGTCATAGCAAAAAACCGCAACAAAACCGCTTAAAAATATCTAATATCCGAAGTATTGTAATGACGAATTTTTTCGCGTTTTCCAATCGGGCCCTTAAAATTCGTTGAGAAACTCAATATTTTTAATTTTTATTTTCTTCCGAAAAATCTTAATTTTATAATTACAAATAATATCAAAAATTTCGCCTTTAAAAGATAAAGACTATACCGTTGGAATTTCTAAAATCCAACAATTAGTTTTTATATAATCGACGATAGAATGTTAGGGGTGAGTTTGAACTCAACGGACGTTCGGCTTCGAATGAAGGGGTAGGAGACGCGGGAGCGCCGAGGCGTTCAGTCGGGGCTGGACTTTCGGACGGTTCGGGAGTGTAAAGTGCGTAATAAATTGTAGTGGTGTGTGTAATTTAATGTTGCATAAGGTAATCTTCGCGAGTGTAGGTACTTTGAGTGTTTCTGGGAGGGTATTGTTTCACCTACCCGCGGCATAAGCTGTACGAGTCGAAGGGATGGTTTTCGAGGCCAACGGGTCGGCGGCCATTTTGGAGTGATTTGGGCTTCGCGTTTCGCGTCGTATTTCGTGCCGCTTTCCAGCCGCCGCGAAACAAATTCAGGTGAGATTACGATTTCTGAATTTTTTTAATTTAGTTGCACAGATATTGATTTGATCAAGTGCAACGAAACTTCGGAAATCGTCGTCGCGCCTTTGTCGTCGCGCGCGCGTAGTCGGCTCCAGCAGCTTTTAAGTCCAGCTTCGCGAGTTTGTGAGTTTTGAAAGCGCGTAGTTTTCCAGCCAAGTGTGCGGAGGCATCAGGACGAGATAATCACCGGTGAGCTATGCAGAGCTATACTTTATTTGTGAGTACTCGAAGTACTTTAAAAAAAAAAAACCCCCCTCGAAGGCCATATTTTTAAATTGCCGTTACCCCCTCTACACAGTTGTACGTTTAGGGCCTTAATACGGCAGCCTGTTGAATGACTAAAAAGGTTATAACCGCTTTCGCCAACTCGGCCGGTATGTCGGTAAGATCGGTATTGTAGAACTCAACTTGGCTATTACATACCGTAGCAGGGTTATTACCGTTAGAGGTAATGAGGAAATACCCATCTATCATTTACCGTACAGTTTTCTTTTTGAAAAATTAGCGTATAAATAATTTTAAACAAATAATAGTATGACTTAGACCAAAAACTTTATATTTATTACTTCTTTGCAATATTCTTGTTTCCCGCAGGATGGATTTATTTTGAAATAAAACAAAATATATTATTTATCATGTCATGCCCTAATTGGTACGTTGAATGTTTTATTCCTGTATTAAGTATTATGTATTCTCTTTATCAAGCATTAAAATTTTTGTTCTTAACTGTTAATTATACGACATTGAAACTTAAAGCACTTTTGTAAATTTTTCTAACTTTTTAATTATAGAACGTTGCTTTTAAACTCAATGCTTCATTGCCTTTGTCGAAATAAGTCTCGGGCGATCAAATGATTCTACAGCTATCTCTTTTCCTGGAAGTACTGTTCCATTTTCAATTAATAAGGACTATCAAGAATTATAATTTAAACTCTTGTCGAGCACTAACATCAACCAAAATAATGACAACGAGACGTAGCTTGTAACAGTAGTACACGCGTCAGCATAAATTATGCTGACATGGGTATCGTGTTTCCGATCGTATAGGGGCAATTATGTTTGCATCCGTATGCTGTCCAAAGCTCTGATTGGAAATCCTCAAAGGTGGATTAATTAAAGGGAACAAAGCTGGCGGCTATTATTACGGCCAGTGGTTTAGTGAGCACGCGTCGTGGACAGTTTATGTTTAGACCCCATTAATTAAGAAGTTGATAAGACGGATTGGCAAGCCTTTGATGTCAAGAATCAAGCTGAGCAAGATTAGACGATGTAGATAGTATATAGTTTTAACGTAACTTAGCCTGGAGATATCTGTACTGATTTGAAGCTTCGGCATTTAATACAAATAATTTTTGAGAAGCACACGTACGCAATATATTTTTTAACACGTGTTAATTTTACAATTGAAAAGCTTTTTTGTCGTTCTTATCCTTGCTACCTCGTTTGAGTATTTGACAGTCAGTATTACAATTTTTTTGTAAAACTTAGTTTTTAGGATATCAGCTATTATATTTGAGGTATGGACAGTTAAATATTTCATTCATAAAATAATCATTCAATACCGTCGACGCATCGGCACATAACGCGTACCTTTTTTGATTTTGTTTACCTTAAAAAAAGCCAACTCGATTCAAGAGTCCAACGGGGTCTATAAGTAACGAAAAGTTTTTTTGCTTTTTCTCTGATACGAATTCACCCGCAAGAGATTCCTCTCCGTGACATCTTCATTCGATTCAATCCGACAGACAGTATTCCCCAAGTCTGGCCCCAAACTTTTCAAAAACGACTTCGGAGTTCAATCAAGCTCCCTCTTGCCCATCCTCGTAACTTTACCGCGTGTCAGCAGTGGCTTTCTCTCGAAGGGGGCGAAAAAAAGGCCACCGTAGAAGTTAACGTTCCTCGAGTTTCCAATTGGAGGACGACGTCCTGGCGGAGAGTTAATGACGTTACCACAACCACCAACTATACGTACACCGATCTAGAACTGGTTAGCAAGTTGAGAGGTGTACGGAGCTTTGAAGTTAATCAATCCGTGGCATACAGGCACAGGAGAGTGATGGTGTCCTTCGTGTTCGGTGATACAATTATTTTGTAAATGTCAAGTATGTTAATACTGTGTCAACGCTGATCTGCTACGTCATGGTTGGATCCTTGTGCTTATTTCGTTGCATGTGCGGTGGTTCGCGATCGCTTAGGACCTCTCCTGAATTTGGCAGGTCAATTTCGTTGTGATTGACGTTTTTTGAGTTTGAAGGAAATTCCATTGAATTTTTAATCGAGTGCAGTTTTGAGGTGTTGTACTTTATTTAGATTTATGGTTTGCGCTTACAAACCCCTACCCTTTGACGTACTCTAAAAAATGTAATCATTCTACGGAGGGTTAAAAAAAATGACTGAGCCACGTTTTCATTAAAATTTTCACTTTATTATATATTAAAAATTTAATCTCACTTTAATCAATTTAGAATGTAACCAAAGTTATGTTGTGATTGTATGAAAATGTGCTTTTTGTACGCGACTTTTTTAAACTTTAAAAAAATAAAAAATCGTTTATTTTTTACTTGCAGAATTTCCAAAGTCATAAATCGTAGGTCGCTGAGTTGGAATATAGAAATAAAATTTAATGGTGAGTAAATTTTTTAAAACTATACTTATAA